>CM065714.1:98244480-98274480 GCA_033310375.1 Conus canariensis | reverse complement strand
TTGTTCTTATATCTATCTATCTAGTCTACATCTATACATCTCTCTCTCTCTCTCTCTCTCTCTCTCTCTCTCTCTCTCTCTCTCTCTCTCTCCTCTCTCTTGTGTCTCTCTGTCTGTCTGTCTATATCAACCCCAGCCTGTCATATCTACTTGGGACAGAAATCGCATCTTTTTCGAACTTTCAGCACGCTTTCAAGCATATGACCACAGACCCATTTTTTTTTGCTGAACTTTGTCGTTTTTGAAATGCTTAAGAGACTTTGAAAAAAAAAAATGATGTTCTGTACACTCACTGTCATTCGTCATTTTGGTAGATCTGAAAGCAGACCCTGTGGTGCCCATAGCTAGGTATCACTGATCTGAAGGTTGTGTTGTAGGTTGAACTTCATTTTCTTCTGAGTTAACATATGGCCTCTCTGAATGTTAAGTCCCCTCCCCCCCCCCCCCCCCACTACCCAATCAAATAACAAAGGAAAGGTACGGCAAGTTTATGAAAAGGCATCTATTACTTTCCATTAAAACTTTAAAAGAATAAAAATCAAATCAGTATTTGATTTAATTCCTGGGTGAATTTTGCTTGTTTGCGCTTTTCTTTTTTTTTTTTTTTTTAAAGGAAATAGGCCGGTCGATCAAAGACTAGCGTATTTGCCTGTTCGTGACTGATTCATTCAGACGAATTCCCTAAACACCACAGCAATATTCAAGTCCAAGCCACCTCAGGCAGTGACCGTGGGTAAGTTGTGTTGCCGTCAGCACCAGCATGCAGGCGCTAATTGGTAAGAAGGATATAACTCCAGCACGTGAAACCTGATCGGAACTCCAGCCGGGAACTCTGACAACGGGGTCAGAATGACCCGAGCCGCGATGTCTCAGAGGAGAAGTCCCTTCGTCACATTGGTCTTTTTTTTTTGCGTACGCAGGCTGATACTCCTGCGGACACTCTCTGTATAGACAGGCAGGGATAAACCCCATCTACCCAACAAAGGGAGTGGAGTTTTGTGTGTATGACAGTTTTTTTTTATCCCGCCACTAAGGCAGCCATACTCCATCTTCGGAGAAGGTGCATGCTATGTGTAACGTGTCATCCATACCAACGGCCAAACTGGCCTTCTCTTCCGAAAGTTGGTGATGCGAATTTACGTGTGTGCAAGATGTTGTGCGTGCATTCACACACGGAACCTCGGTTTAGAGTCTCATTCGAAGGACTGTATGGGAAATGGAGTGAGAACCAATGTTAACTCCGAGGGAAAAATCCCCCTGTACCGAAACGGCCCGGCGGAGATTCGAACCCGCAACCCCAAGATTACGAGTCCCGGCGCTCTACCAACCGAGCTGTTCCGGCCCCCATCACATTGGTCCATTACTGGAGACTAGAGCTTTGGCTGAAATATAGGTTCCGTTTGTTTTCACTCTGCTGTCGCCACAGAGATGACTCACTGTTGACGGAGCACCGGAGAAGTATAGATGTCGGGTTATAGATACTGTTCTGTTGTAGACGATAGAAACGCGACTTTCTTTTCTTCGAGGCAGGCCGCAGTAGATTAGGGATGGGGTATGAGGCTATTTGATTTGTATAGTCTACTGGCTGATATTGGATTAAGGTGTGAAAGCGGTCCATGTTAATTTGAAAAAAAAAAAAAAAAAAAAAAAACCGAGGAGGGCAAGATGATGGGAGAAGAGAGGCAGATGGAGGAGGGGACCACAAGAGAGGAAAATGGGGTGAGGAAGGAAAGAGAGAGAGAGAGACAGAGAGAGAGAGAGAGAGAGAGAGAGAGAGACAGAGAGAGAGAGAGAGGGGGGGGGGGGGAGGGAGCAGATGGATGGACAAGGAGAGACAATACTCTTTATCATTCTTTATACGGTCTTTGTGGCGTTCCTCAAATGCCGCCATTTTGACTCCTGCAAACACAGACTCGACAAGTAAGTTCTGTGACGATCCTAATGCCATCACCCCACAATCATGTTGCCGTTGCTATGATGTCATTCACAGAAGTAGTATGCTGCTCTGAAACTATTGATAACATAGCGGCAGCGCGGCGTCTCCTACGATGAGTGTCCTTATGACGATCTGACATTTCTAGTTCCCTGTGGACAGCTGATGGAACAAGTCTGGGTGTGGTTGTGTATGGAGGGCTCGGAATGGACACAGCCCCCAGACAAACAGTTCTCGTTGCCTTTCAGTCTCATGTGTTTGGGATGCTGGGTTCTGAGATCTTGCTCACTCTATCCCGTGTCCTTCACTGGGATAATATTGGCCTTTTTTTTCCAAGACCGATTACTTTTGTTTCTACTTAGTCACAGACTCTGCATTCTGGAACCAGTGCAAATAATGTGCAGGATTACCTGATTTCTCTGGCCAGTGGAAATGACATGATACATTTACGATTCACTTGAACTTAACAGAAACACAGCATGCTTTACAAGCGTTTGCTTGACCAGTTTGGGCGCTTGTACTTCACACAGCCTGAGTGAACAGAAAAAAAGTTCCCATTAAAGTCGAATGAAAAATAGTAAATGGTACTCAATAGACATATGTCCTGTAAGACATATCCACATGTCTAAAGGTGAATTATTTACATACTCAGCGACAGACAGACAGGAAGAAGATAGCTAGGTAGACAGACGGGATGAGAGATAGGGAATCATTGTTTTTCTCTTCTGTTTTTCTCCAAATCACTTTTAGAAAGATTTCCGTAAAATATGTCAATAGAAGAGGAGGCTATATCTTTAATAGCTCTCATTATGGATGAAAGACAGAATTTAATGAGCATGCTGCCAGCTGTTTGGCAGAAATTTATCTCTGCAAGGAATACTGATTAATTTTCTGTCCTTTTTTTTGGAGGGGGGGGGGGGGGGGGGGGGTGGTGGTGGCGAAATTATACTTGTATATCAACATATATCCATGTTTTTTAAAAAATGACGAATGTCTGTGCTTGTGTGTGTTACGCTGTACAAGGTTTCTGATGACGTGAACTCGTGTCAACGTCTATGTTTGTGCGTGGGTGCACTGCATACGCACAGGAACTAAGCAACGGCGTCCAAAAATCAGCCGAGTACTGTTTCTACTGCGTTGTCTGCATCGGCCCTTGAGATAACATATACAGAGTACACTTTCCATTCACTCATGGACTAAACGCTCCAATGGTCAAATACTTCTTTGTCAAAAACAGGACGCTGAGGAGACCAAAACCTTTGCCAAGGTCGAACAAGTTCTCCATCTGCCTTTTGGTCCTGATAAGCAGCAACATCTAATGGATTCGTCCTTGGGCCATATTCTGTCTTTTTACCCAAATTCGTTGAATACGGTTCAACACTTTTTGCTGTCATCTTGCTTACAGTAGGACCAAGCAACCAAGCAAGCGACCCACCAACGAAGCGGCCAAGCAACCAATCGACGCAAGATAATAGGAGATGGATTCCAGTCCATGAAGGCCCACCAGCCAGTCACATTCAGGGTTAACGTCCACACTAAGTCAGTTGAAAGGTACACGAAGATGACTATTCCAGGAGGGTGACGAGCTGGAGACATGTACGCCACTATACAAACACCACCAGAACGATACCACGTCAAGATGAAGAGCGACGTTGCCAGTTTTGATGTCGGGCACCACCGGGATTCGAACTCGCAACGCCTGACAGCGAGCTCAATGCACGACCACCGAGACACCTAAGGCCCCAATAGCCTGCGAAGGAAAGCAGCGTCACTGATGTGGTCACACTGGCAACTGAACTTAATGGAGGTTATGTTTGCGCATCACCAATTCACTGAAACACTGGAATCGACGAAACGATAAGAAAAGGGTCCTAAGCATGTTGGGTTACAATACTGTTTAGCGATATGTGGTCAACGAACATTTTGGCTCAGAATGTCTGATATCATACAAACAACCCAGACCTCAGATACAGACGGTTATATTTACCCGTCAAAGACGTGTCGGTAAAATCAAAACCAATTTCAATCAACTCTCGCACAGATAGACTGAGTGACAAACAGATGGACAGACAGGCAGACGAACGCATATACACATAAACATACGCGTGGGCACGGGCGTGCTCAAAACGCAGCCAGACTAACAACCAGCCAACCAACACCAACCAACCAACCAACCAAACACACACACACACACACACACACACACACACACACACACACACACACACACACACACACACTCCATTTGCACACAACAAACTCACGCAGACGGAACAGATCACATCGTTTCAAATATTTCTCCTATTTCTTCGGATAACATGAAGCTGAAAAGAAAACCATACCCGCCGATTTCATTTGCAGACTGTCTCAGAGCAGGCTACAAATCTGCAAAACCTGATAATGCCAGACACAAGTGGTGGCATTTCTCCAAGTGCACCTCCTGATTCCTCCTGTCCCCCTTTCCCTTTCCGCCCACACCCCGTGTCTTTTAGAGGGAATCTGAAACACTTGTTTGCCGATGGAACAACACCCTGTTTTATGTCGTCAGGGACCCCCACCTCATTCCATTTTACCCCCTCTCTTGCCCCCTACCTTCCCGCTCTTCGTCCCCCTCCTCCCACACACATTACAGCCTCTCTCACCCGCGCGTACAAGGAATTGGTGAATGTGTGTGTGTGTGTGTGTGTGTGTGTGTGTGGTGTGTGTGTGTGTGTGTGTGTGTGTGTGTGTGTGTGTGTGCACGCGCGCGCGCGCGCACACGCGTGTTTGTAAACAGTTGGACAGACAGATAGTCAAGCACACAAACACACAGAGAGAAAAATGTGTTAAAAAAAAAGATTATTGTAAATTGATTTAAGCAAGGCAATTGATTCAAGTCCCCCCCCCCCCCCATTTCCATTGCAATGAAGATCATGCTACAATTTCAGACATATTACATTATTATCACAACACGTTCCTAAGATTAATACATGGCATATAGCAATCACGTCAAGGCCAATACTAATAATCAATTATATATAGGAATATCTAAAACATTTCGACATACTACTGACTGTCCATAAGGAAAGTTGAAAGTGGTGTACTTAACAATGTAGGGTTAAAAAAAAAGACAGCACACAGGAACAACAGACATCAAGCACAGGTTATAGTTCAAGAAATTAAAAACAACAACAACAAGCAAACAAAAAACGGAAGGACAAAAATGTACAACACACGCACACACACACACACACACACACACACACACACACACACACACACACACCACACACACACACACACACACACCACACACACACACACACACACACACACACACACACACACACCACACACACACACACACACACACACACACACACACACTACGCGCACACACACTATGATTTTCGAATGCCTATCCCTCCATTTTCAATATTGTATACAGAATATTTTTTATATAATTTTGTCTATTTTAGTATCCCATACAAACTGAAAACAACTTTTCTGAATTTCCTTGATCTGAGTGGCTGGCAGATTTGGAAATTAATTCCAGAGATAGATAAGCTACTCTAAAAAAAATGCGCTGGTGCAAACGCGGATCTTTACTCGTGGGCTCTCTCTCTCTCCTCTCTCTCTCTCTCTCTCTCTCTCTCTGCGCGCGCGCGCGCGCGCACACACACACACACACACACACACACACACACACGTGCGCGCGCGCGCGCGCGTTCAAGGTTGCATGAAATCTGGTGCACAGTAATCAACATACACACACACAGACCCCCCCCCCCCCCCCACACACACACACACACCACACCCGTGCCTGCAAAACGAGGTGCACCTAATTGAAGAAAGTAACGAAACACACACAAGCCGAAACAGCCGTCAGGTCGAGGTAAGGCAAACCATTCAATCAACAGCGTCAGTTCAACACAGACACACAGTTGGCAGAGCTCGTCAACAACACTGATAATCTAAACCAACGGATGTGAGGTGCAGGGGAAGGTGAGGGGTGGGAGATGAAAAGCGATTGACTGTTTCAATTGATTTCTCATGCCTATGAAGTTTGCTGGACAAAGTTGTTTTGTTTTCAAGGGATAATGTACACGTTATCAAATTTCAAGATACTTTCACTTAAACTCCCTGTTCGTAAGTGAAAGTACGCTCAAAAGAGCCGAGCTTAACTCCGCAGTTTTTTTTTCTTCAGCTAAATGCTAAGTCCAATCAACGGGCCAAGTCCAACGACATAGACACAAGACCAACGACATCGACACAAACTCATCGTGGATACTGCTATAGATGTGAAACGACAACGATGGTACCACAACAGATGGGCACAAAGAACCTTAGGATTCAAGTTAGTTATATATGAAGTCCCTGCATGGGGAATCTTAGGATTCTAGCAAGTTACATTCAAGATTGAGGTCAACATTCACCTCAGGGGATGGACCAGAAAAGGTTAACTATCCCAGGAGAAGGGAGAGGACTGATCCTTCACTATGCTGACACCACCAGAACGACAACACAGTAAAATGGGGGCAGCAAAGATGGAAATGTTCATATTGGCCGCGGGCGGCGATCAGAACTCGCGATGACTGACTGTGAATTTGGTGCTCTGCCGCTGAGGCAAACAGACTCTCACAACACAACAGAATTTGAAGCAATTTATCCTTATATGAAGAGGATCCATGTGGAGGTGAATTTTCGGCTATGATTCGATGGAAGCCCAATTTGGGCTGAGATAACACAACAGGCTGTGCTGTTAGTTTTTCTACTGTAATATATCCCTGCATCAACCAAGCTGGAGAGGTACAGAAACTTGAAGTGCTTCCAGGAAAAATTCCAGCAGCACTCAGAGAAACAGCACTTGTCACGAGGATGAAAATCATCCTGTCCCTGAGTGGTCCATTTTTCTCGGTCGGCGCGCTACTTGCTCAGCTTTGGCTACGCGCTGGTTAGAACTCGGAAAGAAAGAGATACACCCAGAGGTGCTGTTGGGACCCCGAGAAGTCCTGTCCTCAACTGCCGAACCAATCAGCCCGGAGCATTCCTGCAACACCTTTGGAAGCCTGCGTTGTGTTTACATTGGGTGCAGACACGCGCAGGGCATACCATTAAGAGTCGTCAAGGGACATAACTGCTCCCTGGCATTGTGTGACTTACCAGAGGCTAAACAACAGAACCTTCATGGATGCGCAGAACCTTCATGGAAGCGCCCCCCCTACCCCTCCCCCTCCCCAGCGCGCCCCCCCCCAACCCCCAACGCTCCCCCTACCCCCCCCTCCCCTCCCCCGGGTGTACCAGCCCATATTTCATGACTGCAGATCCCATTGGCGAAAGACGCCACCACCAAGCACACTTCCGTGCTGAGACTGAAATATCGCACACTGGAATTGATCATGTAATCTCCCAGTCGTCAGTCCCACGAGCAGGCTAACCACTGTGCCGAGGCAATAGGTGGATAGGTTGATAGTGTTAAAATTCCCTGTGGATAGGTTGATAGTGTTAAAATTCCCTGTCACTTAAGCGGCTACGGATTAAAATGTGGACCATTCAGCAATTTTTTTTTGCACTGAAAATGGATAGAGTGATAGAGTGAAGTTACTACTCACCGTTGACAGTTATCTGTAAATTAACGTATTTTCATGGAGTGTTAAAAACTCTTTGGTGACGTAAATGCTGACATTTTTTGTATATTCTATGCCTCGTTGGACAAAACGTATATTATGGGAAATAACTTTTTTTCAGACCGAACCCAATATTACTTTCCCTGACGAGAGAATAATTCAGTTTCAAACACACGCACGCACACACACACACGCGCGCACACCCGCACACACACACGCACACCCATACACGCATGCACGCACGCACGCACGCGCGCTCACACACACACACACACACACACACACACACACACACACACACACACACACACTCACACACACCTTCCAACCCCAGCTTTACAGCAAGCATACCATTCCTTTTTTTCCATTACGTTTTGGTGTGGATTCCATTCAAAGGGTTTCAGGTTCCGGTCGACCTTGATGTCAATCCACCCTCTCATAAATGTCATTGTAGTTCAGGTTTTTATCTCTGCTCCATAATCTCTATTTCCCTTTTTCTAAGTAGCTAACGATAGTGCATTTTCGAATTTCATTCTGTTATCTTAAACCGTAAGCGAACGGTTTGTTATTCTGGCCAGTAGATTGCTATTTCTCTCACTAGACAATTATTCTGACCAGTAAATTGTGATTCTGGCCAACAGATTGCTATTTTGACAAACAGATTGTTATTCTGCCCCCCGATTGATATTCTGGCCAGCAGACTATTTTTCTAGCCTGTTGATCAGCAACTGTGGTCACAGAATTATCATTCAGGACAAGTGACTACCATTCTAACAGTAAGGCACTGGGAAGCGTGTTAGTAGACTTCAACTTTGAAAATTAAACGTTACACCCCGCAACGAACAGAACGCAAACAAAAATGTCACACATGCCGCCTTGAACCTACCTGACTGTAACGAAGTCAGAGTATCACCAGCGCATGTTTAGACTGTGTGTGTGTGTGTGTGTGTGTGTGGGTGTGTGTGGGAGAGAGAGAGAGAGAGAGAGAGAGAGAGAGAGAGAGAGAGAGAGAGAGAGAGAGAAAGAGAGAGCATGCAGCCCAGCCAATACGAATAACGGACGATGGAACACCAGTGATGCAAACAACCGAAGCGAAAAACGATTGAGACCATAGTACACTCTTTCGGAAAAGCGTAAAAGGTCACTCTTTGAGCGCGCGCGCGCACGTGTGTGTTACTGGGTGTGTCTATTAGCATGTGTATGTGTGTGTGTGTTATGTGTGTGTGTGTGTGTGCGCGCGCGCGCGCGTGCGTGCGTGTGTTTATGCGCGTGCGTGTGTGTGTGTGCATGTGTGTGTGTGCGTGCTTGCGCGAGCGCGCGCGCGCGCGCGCGCGCGCGTGTGTGTGTGTGTGTGTGTGTGTGATCGCCCGTGTTATCTCCGTGGTAGCGATACTCCCACGCCATTCATTCTAGCCATCCCACATACCGGCAGTCTTCAGCACCATCAGTCTGCAGGGAGCAATGAGCACTTCGAGTCCCTTGGTGGTGTTCTGCGGCGGCTGTTCTGCAATAGGATACCACCTAGAACTCCTCTGTTGACGACAACAACTGCTTAGTCACGGAACCACCGTGAGCAAGAGAGTAGTTTATGTAGACTTTGACAGGAACCCACCAGCGGTGGGGAATATGGATGAGAGAATTGACAACAGGCTTGGAGCGCCATAAAATTCAAAATTTAAGCCTCTCTCTCATGATAATAAGAAAGGATGATACAGATGAGGGTGTTTAGTGACCTTTTTTTTCAGATTTAATAATAGGTCTGTAACCTACCGGTCTTTTCATAAAATTTCCCAGCGGCAGCAAGGCCAGAGAGAGAGAGAGAGAGAGAGAGAGAGAGAGAGAGAGAGAGGAGAGAGAGAGAGAAGAGAGATTGATTGATTGATTGATCTTTAATACACAAGGATGGAGATTTTAGGCCAAAGCCTAGTCTCACAATCTGTCCTTGTCATGCATACATTATTTCAGCACATATCATTCATACTGACAATTCAACATAACAACATGGTAATCTAATTCTACAATGATAAGCAAACAATTCATAAAAGCACTAATGAGATGGGGGATGGTAAAACAGAAGGAAACTTACAAACAAACAAACAAGACTACAGAGAGAGAGAGGTCAGAGGAGGGTGGGGAAGAGAGAATGGTAGGTAGGGGGAGGAGAAAAGGGATGGTAGACAGAGTGGGAGTGGGGATGAGCGATTTTATGTTTAGACGATTTATTCAAAGTATGGTTCACAGAAGACTTTGCGAATGGGCGCTATTCATTGTAATCGAATAATGTAATTACTGAGACATAAAATGTTTATGCAAATGTTCCTTGAAAAGTTTTAAAGTATTCATGTTTTGTAGATTCGGTGGAAGTGAGTTCCAGACATATGGTCCAGAGTAAGCTAGGCTTGTTTTGTATAGATCAATGCGTGGGTAGGGAAGAAGGAATTTCGTCGAGCCAGAAAAGCTGTTCGATCTTGTAAAAAGGGCATTGATATAACATGGCATAGTATCTGTCAAGATTGTAAACATAAATGATGCCTTGTTGAATTCCAATTGCCTATTCAGAGGAAGTATACCACTCAACACTTGCTAGGGATCAGATATTCAACACACTGTAATGGTCCAGAATATTTGTCAATCAAAACTCAAACGGTCAAATACTGTTAATTAGTCATTATTTCATCCAAACCAAACAAAAATGAGGGAAATTCCATCAGATAAACCAAGAAACAATGGACAAATGACACAACCCCTAAAAGCCACCTGAAACAGGGCATGGAAGGGAAGAGTCAACCTGAACAATCCACTGCTGTCTGTGTGGAATTGAGAATGAATGGACTCTCAGTAATGTGTGTGACCACCACGGGCTGCGATCACAGCTCTACAACGCCTCCTCATGCTGCAGATGAGGTTCCTGATCTGCTGCTGGGGGATTCTGGCCCGTTCTTCCTGGAGGGCAACTCCAAGGTCATGGATGTTCTGAGGCATCTGCTCACGTGATATCCCAGACATGCTCAATCGGATTGAGGTCTGGTGAGCGTGCAGGCCACTCCAAGCGTGCAATTCCCTCATTCTGAAGGTACTGGTTGACAATGCGGGCACGGTGAGGACGGGCATTGTCATCCACAAGGATGAAGTCGGGACCAATGGCACCAGCGTAGGGTCGGACAATGGGGTGAAGAACCTCGTCACGGTATCGGACTGCATTCATGGTGCCATTCTCCATCACCAGCAGATCGGTTTTGCCTTGCATTGAAATGCCTCCCCACACCATTACTGAGCCCCCACCATAGCGGTCATGCTGAGCAATGAAGTTGGGGTGGAATCGTTCATTCTGCCTTCGCCACACCCTCCTTCTCCGGTCAGTCACGTCCAAACAAAACCTGGACTCATCACTGAACAAAACTGGAGTCCAGTTTGCAGCAGTCCAGCCTTGGTGCTCCAGTGCCCACAGCAACCTTGCTTGTTTATGTTGTCTGGTCAATGGAACCCGAATTGCTGGGGCCCTTGAATGAAGACCACCGTCGTGAAGCCTTCTCCTGACTGTCTGGGTTGACACCCGGTTCCCTGATGCGTTCTGGAGGTCATGTTGCAGCTGTGTGGCATTGTGGAAAGGATTTCTTCATGCCTGGACAAGGAGATATCGGTCCTCTCGCTGGGTTGTGACACGTGGGTGACCTCCAGTATGTCGTGGAGTGACTGTCCCTGTTGTTTGATATCGATTCCACATACGGGAAACAACGCTCTGGGATACACCCAAGGCTCCAGCAACCTCTCGTTGCGATGACCCTCCTAGCAGCATCCCAACTCCTCTCGCCATATCTTCTGCGGAAAAGCGTCGTCTTTGTGCTTGCTGTTCCATTGTGATGCGATAAACACTGCCCGAATCACACTGAACCACTGTTTGCCGGTCCCAAAACAGCAAATGTGACGCTGACCTCTCCCCCTGTTTACCCCCAGAATGAGGGGTCACGCAATTCACGTGCTCACCATGCTGCATGTTCCAGCGTGAAGGTGCAGGCAACAGTGTGATTGTCTTTCACGTTGTTTTGTGTTGCTGGATCACGTGTTTATTGAAGTCAGTTCAAAATGATTTTTTTCATACACTGTTTTTAATTGCTGATCCCTAGCAAGTGTTGAGTGATATATGTTCAGCGCTTTTAGTTTTTCGTCTGTTGTTAGAGATACAGCTGGATGGAGTAGCTTTGCTGCACGTCTATGGAGAAAATTCAGCCTTTTTTGGTGGACATCACTACTGCCGTCCCACACTGTTGAGGCGTAATTGATACGTGACATTATGTGTGCATTGAAGAAAAGTTTAAGCACATTACTGTTGACGTAGCGCTTTAATTGAGATAACAGGAAAAGGTGTTTTGAGACTACCTTGCATACGTTATTGAGATGAGATTGCCATTTCAATTCTTTATCTATCGTTAACCCTAAAACACGATGCTCATCTACCTGCTCGATGGAAGTGCCATTCAACTGAAGTTTTAGGCAAAGAGGAGTCAACTGGTGTTTTTGGCGGGTAGCTATAATCATAGATTTGGTTTTGGCTGGGTGTATGACCATTGAGTTTGAATGACACCAGTCTGACACGTCGTAGAGAGAGAGAGGAGAGAGAGAGAGAGAGAGAGAGAGAGAGAGAGAGAGAGAGAGAGAGAGAGAGAGGGAGAGAGGCAGACAGAGACAGGGATAGTAAAGGGGTAGAGAAGGGACGAGAGAGAGAGAGAGAGAGAGAAAGAGAGAGAGAGAGAGAGAGAGAGAGAGAGAGAGAGAGAGAGGGGGGGGGGGGACTAGAGCGTTGGCCATGAAATTTGAGCAGGACTTTAGAGACTATTTATTATGGGTAAGTAACGTCTCTGTGTTATTCCAGAATTTCTACCCGAGCTGACAGCACCCTCAAAGAGAAGCCCCACAACCCTCCAGCGAATACGCAACTCGTGCCACGAGCACTGCCGTGGCCCTCTTGCAGAAAATCGGAGACTCTCAAAGTAAATCTATCGCCCATCATCTGGAAGTTCTGTGCTAGTAACGCATACTGTTCGTTTTCCATTGTTCAGACCGTAACAACCCGTGCAGTAAAAGCTCATGAAACGCATCTTCTGTCTGAACATTATACGAAAGCTAAACTTTTGGCCCCCGCTCGTTTTTAAATTTTCTTTACATTCATTTTGCACCAAATCTCTGGACTCCACTGCCCTTACGCCACATAGAAAATACAGTTAACCAAAAAAAGAAAAGAAAACAAGATGCAAAGCATATAAACGTACTCCCAGTAAGTAGTAGTACAACAAAAAGAAAAATAAAATATATATATATATATATATATATATATATAAATCACTCACTATAGCACTTTCTCCCCTTTTGGTGGAAGAAATTTTGTAAAGAAAAGAAAAAACAAAAACAAAACAAAACTGCTCACCCCGGCGGCGAAATGAACCCGGGTCTCCCGCGTGACAGGCAGGGACACTATCCACTATACTACCGAGGAGCCTGCGATACTTGGTTACACTTAAGTTTATAAACCGTTATTGCTTAAACTGTATACATCACAAAATTATCATTTATAGCCGTTTGTACCGGCTATTCTGGTAAAATAAAACATCGGGCATCATCCATGACCCATAATGAACATATCTACAAATTTTCAGAAAGATCGGTCCAGCAGTTTTGTCTGGAGCGAGTGGAACACATTTTTACCACAGACGGACGGACAGACAGACAGACAGACAGACACACAGACAGCATTTCTTCGTTCCCATTGTAAAGTACTCCCTGTTCTATAAGAACTGGGAGTACAAAAACGCACCTTGCACTTACCTGTTCAAGAATTCTTTGAATTAGTAGCAATCTACTTTCTCCGCCAGGCTTTGATATAAGTGCCCGAGACTATGCATTCCAATGGATGTCTGAACAAGCTGATGGTGTACTGCCATTTGTGTGGGTTTGCTGCCATCTGGGTGGGTTTATGTCGACTGTTATGTTCATACATTATAGCATTCAAACTATCTTTATTCGTGTGTGTGTGTGTGTGTGTGTGTGTGTGTGTGTGTGTGTGTGTGTGTGTGTGTGTGTGTGTGTGTGTGTGTGTGTGTGTGTGTGTGTGTGTGTCTGTGTGAGAGAGAGAGAGAGAGAGAGCGGAGAGAGAGAGAGAGACAGACAGAGAGATAGAGAGAGAGAGAGAGTGTGTGTGCGCGCGCGCGCGGCGCGCGTGTGTGTGTGTGTGTGTGTGTGCGCGCGCGCGTGTACATGTGCAAGCGTGCGTGCATGTGTGTGTTTGTGTGCGTGTGCGTGCGTGCGTGCGTGCGTGCGTGCGTGTGTGTGTGTGTGTGTGTGTGTGTGTGTGTGTGTGTGTGTGTGTGTGTGTGTGTGTGTTAGTGTTAGTGTTAGTGTGTGTGTTGACATTTTCCCATCATCATTCTTTTAATTATAAAGGATAATGTGGAAAGCAGGACATGTTTATGGCTCAGCCAACCACGAAAGCCACATTACCATATCATAACAGCAAGCAAGTGGAAAAAAAAAACAGTATGCAAGTTGAAATGCCAAGGTTTTAAATTCAAACCGAAGACTACTCTCAAGCAACGTATTCGCCAGCCACATTTAAAACAAATAATCATTCTGTGTATGGTGCGATGTGATTTTTTTTATAGTGATTTTCATTACATTTAAAACACTCCGTGATCAAAAAAAAAGAAAAAAAAAGAAAAAAACCTAGAAAAAAACACCCAAGAACAAAGCAAAGCACACAAACAAATAAACTGACAAGCTTCACAAGCAGGCAGTCAGTAAGTACAACGTTGCATCACATTTGTCTGGTTGTTCATGGACCAACGAGGGAAAGACTGGCCGAACTCACGATGAACCACGGGCCAGTAGAGACATCAGTAACTGTCAGAGCACCCTTTGATATCATGCGTAGCGGCGAGCGATATCGGAGAGCGCTCCGACAGTTGTCGATGTCACGGACCGATCAATCCGCAGTTTCCATGGCACAGACAACTCGTCAGCAATTTATTGGGAAATCGTCACTCATCTCTCTGACTTCCTTTCCCGCGGTCCATAGCTGGCCTCAGAAAATCAGATGTCAGTTTTCTTTTTGCACAGTCATTAGTTGCAGAATACTAATTGCTTTCTAAAGGTTTGGCAATAAAAAAAATCGATGCATATGTCCTCCGTGAAACTGACAGGCAGATGAGGAATGCGTCATCTGTGTGGTAAGGTAGTGATTCACATGACTATAAAAATAGACGATTTTTTCCCCCAGGAAAATGCTTTACATGTTTATTTTTCCTTGGTAAAAAATGTTCTAACTAGCAAGCATGTTACAAATAATAAGAGATGGTTGACAGATGAAATACGGTAGTGAATCAAATGAAGGTGTTTTTAGAAAGCCGACAGTGCAACTTAGATCAGTGGTGTGGGAGAAAACGTTTCTTACAAGCGTTCAAAGTGAGCGCAAAAATAAAACACAGAGAGAATGTTACACTTGAACTCCCTTGTTTCATGATGATGATGATGATGATGATGATATTCATGATGCTGCTGCTGCTGATGCTGATGATAATAATTATTAGTATTATCAATCAGCATGCTGTCAAGCATTGTTGGGAGAGTGGTATTCTTCCATTTTCCGTAGTTTGTCAAAGTTTTCCTGTTTTCATTCTGCACTTGAGGAGTAACTGACACTTTCTGTTACCCAGCAGCTATATGAGCACGTCTGCCCACTTGGTGCCTGTGTGCGCTTTGTGTTTTTGGACTATCTTTTTTCAAGTACACAGTCTTTTATATCAGTAAAGAAAATGACATACATGTTAATCACTTTACAACTCTTTTTACGGATTCAGGATTATGTAGTCAATAGTTTGTGAAGCCAATAGATCGTCTCTCTACTGTTATGCTTACGAGCGCTACTGCACCATATGACGCTGTGCTTTCAAGAACACATGTTTTTGTTTTTGGTTTTTTTTTTGTTTTTTTCAGATTTGAAATTCTGTAGGGGCATATGAAAACGGATTACAAGAATGAGGATAAAATGACGGCGAAGAGAAAAGAGACAGACAGATCGACAGGTAGAAACAGAAAGATATTTGAGAAGGCGCGTTATATACTGATGAGCGCAGAAGTTTGTTAGAATCATGTTCACTGGAGATGACTTCGGAGCAACAGGACAAATCGCGAACGATGACGACTTTAAGACTGTTTAAAAGAAGTTGGTTGATAAGCTGGGGAATGAAAAAAAGACAACTCATGATTGATGTTGCTGAAGAACTTGCATGAAGTAAGACAATGGAAAGTGAAGAAGATGTCATAAAAGAAATGGCATGAAATTAAAAATCAATCAAGATTGTAAAAGACGAACTGGGTGTACGCTTACAAATATGTTGGTGTGATGATTGATGGTAAACTATCCTGGAACCATTTTCACTCCAGATGTGCTGAATAACAACAGCCAAATATCCTATGACACGAAACTAAAACCGTAGAATGTTACAAAATGTTCCAGATGTCTTACACATCTGTTGTTTGTTGTGATCCGACATTTGGGTCGTTGGTGCCAAATCCAAAACCGGACCAAATATCCTTGACTGGATCCTCAAGCACAGGCTCAAAGATTTCCCCCTACATTTTGTACTGTTTATATAATGATTATAGTTTTCCAGGAACTTATTACCTAACCACTCTTTCTTTCCGTTTCACTTTTCTACCCTTTGCTGGCTGCTTTGGGGTGCTATTGGATTTTTTTTTGGGTGTAAACCCTTGGTGGTGAGAACACCACAGAATTATGGACTGTGGTGTGTCTCCATCTGATGCCAAAGGAACACAGACACAATCAGCCGTGTTTTCTTGAAAGTTATTGCGCTGTTTCAGTAAAATCAGGCAGCGTTTTGTCGCTGTCCCTCAAAAACGTTGATCATGCATACCTTTCAGAAAATGTCACAGATAGACTTCCTGTCAGAAAACAAAAAAGTTATTTGCTTCTGTGGACGTTAGGAAAGCGTTTGGCTCTGTGTGGCGACAGGATCTGCAGCAAAAGCGCGCCCAGAAAGGAATCGTTAGAAAGATCTTTTAGAAGGAAAGTAAATATGTACGGTCGTTAGAACTGGTGTGTTTGTCCATGATAAACATTTGAATCATTTCAATACTTTGATATGTGTCAGCAAGGAATTGTTAGAAAGGTCTTAAACATGCATGGCCAGATTACAGCTTGTGTTTTTGTCCATGGTAAACAATGTGATTACTTTAATAGTTTGAGATGTATCAGATAGACAGAAGACAGACAGACTCAGACAGGAACACAAAGAGACACAGAGAGAAGGAGAGAGGGAGAGAGAGAAACAGAGAGAGAGAGTGGACAGAAAGAGAGGTGGCTGGACAGAGACAGAGACAGAGAGAGAGAGAGAGAGAGAGGAGAAAGAGATGACCTCCTGTAACAGATTCAACTCATACAGTGGCTGACCGATAACCATAGATACATAAACACAAACGAAAAGCCATGGAGGTCAATGCCCAGACGTGTAGAGAGTGTCAAAGGTCACTCTTTGTGATCCTGAAGCGTTAGCTGGTATCAGTCGCACAGAACGGGGTATCCCACTGCTTGATCCCTAACTGCCCACTAAGTCAAAGCAGCAGGTCATTAATCCATCAGCTGTTTTGTCATGACCTCGGATGGGATTTGAGGGTCATTTAGCGCGTTCTCTTTGATGCGGGGTAGTGTTTGTCCGACAGGAACAAAGAGCTGACCGGTCTGTCTGAACTGAAAGCCAGCTCTGCGAAATGCTTCATTTGATACGCTGGAACTACAGCGTGAAAGTCAAGATTACTTGGTCCTTTGAGACCTCGTTTATCTTGTGCAGCCCCCTCCACTGTGTGTGATTGAGTGAGTGAGGGAGTGAGTGTGTGTGTGTGTGTGTGTGTGTGTGTGTGTGTGTGTGTGTGTGTGTGTGTGTGTGTGCGTCCGTGTGTGTGCGTGTTTGTGTGTCTCTGTGTGTGCGCATGGATACGTGAGTATGTGTGTGAGTGTTTGTGCGTGTATAAGTATGAGCGAGTGTGTGAGTGAGTGAGTGAGTGAGTGTGTGTGTGTGCGTGTGTGTGTGTGTGTGTGTGTGTGTGTGTGTGTGTGTGTGTGTGTGTGTGTGTGTGTGTGTGAAAGAACTTCGTGAACATCTAATTTGTTCCATTCTCTTCATTTAGAATGTTCCCCAAAAGAGGGCTCACAACACACAAACACTTCTGTCTCATGTCCTCCTTCATGAACCATACACAATCAGAACCAGCGTCAGGATAACAGGGACAAGGTGGACCATGTCACTTGCTTACGAAAAAACAACGAAAACCAACACACACACACACACACACACACACACACACACACACACACACACACACACACACACACACGTGTTGTCAGAAAGTGTTTTGTGAACGCTATCTTTCAAGTTCTGAACGAATGCCTAGGTAAAATATAACATTTCTGTATTGACAATGCGTTTGCACCAGCTCTCAAACCATTTAATATCGAAGGTAAACGCGGATGGCAATGTTTGCTGTGCCGCCTGGAGCCAAACAAACGGCTTCTGCCTAAGTGACAAAGAAGAAAGAATACGCTTCCGTTTGAGGCAACAAACTAGACAAGCAACGTCCATTGTACTACCTATCAGCACTTTACTTTGTAGACCTATGATATGTGTGCGTGTGTGTTCGTCCGTCGAGACGACGAGGACCACTTCAGTCACCTTGGGGTTGTAAGATGAACTGCGGATACGCGGGTGGCTGAACAATCCGACGCGTGCACGGAATGTGCGGTGACAGCTTGGAAGGCAATGTGAGAGACGTCCTCTTGATCGCTGGCGTGGTCTTTCCTTGCCTTTATCTTTTGTTGCGCTGCAGCTGTCCTGCTTTCTTCACATAAATTGGCGCCTTTGTGGATTAAGTAGCGCCATCTAGCTTGATCCGCAGCAGCTTGTTCCCATGTATCAGGGTTCATATGTAGGACCCGTATAAAGGAGCTCCTACCAGCCAGCCAACCAACCGACGAACTGACCAGCCAGTCCGGAAATTAGAACGCACGTCATATCTGCCTTCATTTCCGTGGTTGTTGGATTGACAAACGAGACAGACGTCTGCTTAGACGTGGAACCGTGGGGCCGGCAGGGAAGACATCAACGACTATTGGAACATCCTTCAGTATCGTACCCTACGCCAGTGACTGATTGTCAGTTTCCATGGCACGCTGTCAGTTTCCATGGCACTGAAACTAATCACAGTCGGGAAGATCATCACTCATTATTCACCCTTGATCTTCACACATCAGAACGGATCTAAGACATCCGATTTGACAGTGTTTCCATTCACACACTAACTACTAGTGGAATATATACTGCTTTCTGGCAACCCGGTCATAAAAATAAAAGTTGTGATAACGATAATGATGATGATGATTTTAGGGCACAGATACAGAGGCGTCACTTGTGCAAAAAAAAAAACCCAAAAAACATTAAGCCCTGGAACAGTCTAAAAATCATGTGTCACAGTCGTCTGCATGAAGACACTGGTGAATAATATGTATGAAGGGCATATGGATTACACTGAACATTTCTTCTACTGATGTCCCGTGCTACATTGATTTTGGACTTTTTTTTTCTAAAAACAAGATTTGATTTCTTCAAAGACTTACTTCCGATTAAAGTTGTCGGTCACGGATGAATTGTTTCGCGTAGAAAACTCTACACACCTTAAAGTAAAGTACACATACGTTAATCTCATCGTACTTGCGGGAAAAGGTCCATAAGGATATAGAAAAAAAAACTGAGGCATTCATGCTTGTACAGTCTATCTTTTAAAGGAGTTCACACTCAGATACTGAACTTGAAATCAATGAAAAATGCTAACCATGATTATGTTAGAAATGATGATGTAAAGAATTCACCGTTCCATTAACAATGATCCAAAGAATGTGTTGAGATGCAATTTCTAGACAAGAACATATCCTGTCTATTCACACACACACACACACACACACACACACACACACACACACACACACACACACCAGACGCACTCCTCTCTCTCTCTGTCAGACAGACAGACAGATTGACACACACACACACACACACACACACACACACACACACACACACACACACACACACACACACACCAGACGCACTCCTCTCTCTCTCTGTCAGACAGACAGACAGATTGACACACACACACACACACACACACACACACACACACACACACACACACACACACACACACACCCCCACCAGACGCACTCCTCTCTCTCTCTGTCAGACAGACAGACAGATTGACACACACACACAGTCACACACACACACACACACACACACACACACACACACACACACACACACACACACACACACAGGCGCGCGCGCGCGCACGCACGCACACTCAACCTTACTGACAAGCACACATTGTGTACTTCATATCATTAGAACTGTAACCTTCGCTAGTTGCGTTTGTTGTTTTGCCTTGTCGAAGGTATGGAAAATCATAGAATGAGAATGCCATCACATTACTCATCAAAACACAAATAAACCCAAATAGTTTATATCATACGCCAAAACATCGAAACAAGCGTGCGAATATCCACTGATAATAGCAAACACAGACTACGTATGATAAGAGTCAATACAGAGCGGATTAAAAAAACAGAGTGACAGGGAGTGGAAAATTTTAATGGAGGCCCCACTCCGAAACAAAGTAAATAAGTAAGTAAATAAATGAAATGAATAAACAAAATGTTTGAAGAAATCGAAGTAGGAGACTCCCCCAAGGAAAATTACAGTAATACGGAACAAACAGCCACAAGTGACAACAATAAGAACAGTAGCAGTTTGGACAGAGTGAAACGATTGCTTTAGATTTTGAGTTTTCAGACCCAAAATTCAAAATCGCATTAATTTGCCCATCTTTAAATGTTTAACTCTGAAAGAAATGAACATCACAGGTTAAAAAAAAAAAGTGATCATAAATGATATTCACCAAAAATCTTAACGTGGTGACAGCCCTGATATGGCCCTTTGCGGTCGGCTGGGCTATAAACAACATTACCTTCTACCTTACCTTACCTTACCTTACCTAAAATCCAACAACCAAGGAGCAGTCTTTACTCTTACGATGCCAAAAAAAAAAAAAAAAGCCTAGTTTCCATTCGGGAGCTCCGACTGTAAGACTGGACCCACTGAAAAACAACCCATAATAATCCCGCTAACAAATTATATCCCATTCTAATCCACTGATCAATAAAAGAGGTACCTGCCTAATCTAGCGGAGACTGGTGGTGGGAACAGGAAGACATCGACCACTGTCAGAAATTGCCTTTCACATCACGTACCACGTCAGCGATCTGTCTTCATTGCCTACAATGCAAACCACCCTTCAGCGATTGGGAGACATCAGTCATGTCTGGAACCGCTTCATTTCCTCAGTTCAGAGCTCATCTCGCCAATGAGACCTGTCTGTCAGGCTTCCTTTAAAAAAAACAAACAAACAAACAAAAAAAGCGCTACTATAACTGGTTAGCTCGCTGGGAAACAGGTGATGACATTCCTTCTGCACCCCTGATTTTACAGACCACGGAGGATGACAAGTGAGGGAGTCATTCACCCCCCCCCCCCCCCAGCTTGATTTGGCGAGTGGACACAGAGCGGACATTGACCCTTACATCTCGAATTGCATCATATCCCCATTTTTTTCCGGATGTATGTTTTTTTTTCCAGTTGATGACGCTTTCAAGGATTTCAGTTCTTCGATGTTAGTGTGCTGTTTTGTTTGCAATGAAAATACTGGTGAAGTGTAAGGTTTAGGATTTGTTTGCACTTTTGAGTTATGTAAATAAATCTTTAATTCGGTTCATTGAAAAGAAAGCACCTCAAAGCTTGATAGGCATGGAATTAAGTCCTTCACGAAAAGTGCTTACGTATCGAATAACGCGAAAAATATGACATTCCTTCCTGCACCACACATACGTCAAGTTTGATTCGCGAACTTTCATTTACATTCAAGAAAAGTTACTCTTAACAATGCAGCATGCATTTGTACCCACCCACTATCCGATGATCGTATTGTCTTCTGATGCTCTATTTGAAAACCTCTGTATGAGGAATCTAACATTAAAGTTGCGAAAGGTAAATGTGTTTGAAAAATAGTATATACAGCAAAAATTGTTTTCCGCCTCCATAGCTATCCATAGATACAATCAGTTACATTGTTCAGATAATTCGACGTGACGTTTTCACCTTTTCCTACTGCCTCCTCCTAATTAATTTTTTAAAATTTTACTATAAGCACCCCCATCTCCCTGTCACCAGCTCCTACACTTTACTCTGTCTGATCTACTCCCGCAACCCCCCCCCCCCCCAACACCGCCCCCCCCCCTACCTCTTTTAAAATGTCCTGTTTTTTTTTTTCAACAGTCTTCTATTTCCAAGTGTAACTGGATTACAAACTACCTCAACTTAACAGTATATCAAGTGTGACTGGATTACAAATTAATTCAACTTAACAGTATATCAAGTGTGAGTGGATTACAAATTAATTCAACTTAACAGTATATCAAGTGTGACTGGATTACAAATTAATTCAACTTAACAGTATATCAAATGTGAGTGGATTACAAATTAATTCAACTTAACAGTATATCAAGTGTGACTGGATTACAAACTAACTCAACAGTATATCAAGTGTGAGTGGATTACGAATTAACTCATCTTAACAGTATCTCAAGTGCGAGTGGATTACAAATTAACTCCACAGTATATCAAGTGTGAGTGGATTACCAATTAACTTAACAGTATATCAAGTGTGACTGGATTACCAATTAACTCAACTCAACAGTATATCAAGTGTAACTGGATTGCAAATCAACTCAAGTCAACAGTGTATCAAGTGTGCCTGGCTTACCAATTAATTCCACAGTATGTCAAGTCAGTCTACAGCCTGTATGATCCATTTCTAACGCTTACGTTAGCCCTGTCTCGATTAGCCATTGACTTTATCGGTCTCTCTTCGCATCCGCCAAAATGACAAGTTATGTGTGTGTGTGTGTGTGTGTGTGTGTGTGTGTGTGTGTGTGGTGTGTGTGTGCTGCTGTGTGTGGGGGTGTGTGTGTGGTGTGTGTGTGTGTGTGTGTGTGTGTGATGTGTGTGTGTGTGTGTGTGTGTGTGATGAGTGTGAGTATGAGAGAGGGAGAGAGAGAGAGAGAGAGAGAGAGAGTGAGTGAGTTTGTGCGCTTGCGTATGTGTGTGTGTGTACGCGTGCGTGCGTGCGTGCGTGTATGCGTGTGTGTGAGTGCGTGCGTGCGTGCGTGCGTGTGTGTGTGTGTGTGTGTGTGTGTGTGTGTGTGTGTGTGTGTGTGTGGTGTGGTGCGTGGTGTGTGTGTGGGACTAACAACTTTACAACTTCACTTCGAATACTGCTGTCATGATTTTGTACACTTTACAGCGGTGTAGGTCCCCTTTTCCAGTCCCGGTAACTGGTTGAACCTGATCAAGTAGAACATCTATCGGCTGCCGACTGCAGTGGACCTTTTCTGACGTTAGTTTTCCAACGAACAAACTGACGTTTCATGCTGTTTCAAGTATAATTGTGCAAGTGCACGTTAATGACTCAAACAAACAAACAAAAACGATTTTGGACAGGCCACTTTGTGGACATGAATGCTGATGTTAACCACAAACACCGCTTTCCAATTCCCACCTGCTTTCAGAGGCTTGTGGCTGGTTGACACAGCGTAACCTTACAGCAAAACAGACCTATTAGTGTCGGAAGTAACGATTCTAAGTGGTTAAACCAGCTGCACTGTGATCGTCGTAGAAACGGGTTTAGGAGATCGAAGACACATTTCCTTACATTTGCTTCTTTCTCTTTTGTTGAAGAGACTGAACTGCAGACTTCTGAAGTGCAGATTATTCTTTATCGTCGTTCGCTATTTAGTAGTTAATTGAACGTAGATATTAGACTGAAGTGGAGACTGCAGCAGTGCAGATGATTCTTCATAGTCGTTCGCCATTTAGTAGCTAATTAAATGATATATTCAAATTGGACACTGCACAGACGACGATTAATGGGTAACAGATCAGGCAGGTGTAACAAAGTTTTGGAATAGGTAACATACTTGCAACTCATCATCTAATATATCAGTGCACGACTTTTCATACCACTTTCCGGTTTAAACGGAATTATGTTCAAAACATGCCACAATAATCATGCACGCTAGGGCATGGAATTTTGTTTTGTTGTTGTTGTGAACTCCAGTCTTTTATACTATCTTATAGAATAAGAGAAGAAAGAACACAAACTTAATCATTTTTGTCTGGGGTGCATATAATCGTTCAGCTCAAGTGTGTTGCCATTAGCTATCTAATGTTCTTCTCCGATGAATCTAGGTGTTCAGTTTATGTTTGTCTCTGGTGCACTTAGTTGTTCATTTGCGTGGTATTCCTCTGGTGCCTACAGTAGTTCTGAGACTATTTTGTGCACAACAAAATGGACAAGTGTTATGAATGACTACTCTGTCCATGAGAGAGAAAACAACGTCAAGGGATCAAAACAAAGAGTAGCTGCATGTAACGATGTTGAAGACTCTATTCGACATTGGGATAGAACTGCAAGTGTGGATTTCTCTTGATCTTGTACATGTTTACGTTGCTCTTTGATACATGATACAGACGATAGAAGACATCTTAAAAACGCCTTAAAGGTGTAAAATATGTAGGGATGTTGAAGTTTCTTCATTAGGATAGAACTGCAAGCCTTGATTTCTCCTGATCTTGTATATGGTTACGTTGTCCTTTGATAAATAATGCAGAAGGTACAGCATACATTTAATAAATATCTTTAGGGTGTAAACAATTCGAACTCCTGGTGTCTTTTTTGTTCGTTACACTGTCTTGAAATACAGACTTAAAAAGGGGGCAAAGCAGTTACTGAATTACAATGTCCCCACCTGCACCACCTCACCAACACGGTCACTGAACCGAACAAATTAAATCTGCAGTTCTTAACTGGTTTCACTCACAGCCGCAACTAGACAGGGTAAAAGAACCCCCAACCAACCAACTACAAAAAAACCTTGGCAGCTAAGGCACGCCTCCGACGAGGCAACGTGATGCATAAAAAACTACAGCATTCCATCAATGTGGCAGCTGCGTTTCAGCCATTTTCTTCCATTGTCTTCCTAAGTCTGCCTCTGGGTTAACACCAGAACATATTAAAAACCCAGACGCCTTGTATCAAATAAACAACAACAACAATCGAATGTCCATAAGTAGTTGAACACACAGACAGTGCATGCCATGTGAGTGTCGAAAATGTATTAATTTGGTATTTGAAAAAACAGCGTATTTCTACACACACACACACACACACACACACACACACACACACACACACACACACACATACACGCGCGCGCACAGACAGATTCACAGACAGACAGACACACACACACAAACACACAGAGCAGTAATATGGGTTGGGGGGATGGGGAGAGAGAGGAAGAGGAGTGTATGTGTGCACTGCATCCAATTATGAGTTACAGTGTCAGTGCATCATACATTGCTGCACGAACAAACCCAGACGCTTCGTACTAAAAGTCAAAACACTAAGCAAGCGAATGTCCATCTGTAAAAGCAACCCCCCCCCCCCCCATACACACACACACACTGACAATGAATGGTGAGTGTGAGTCGGTTTCGCGAAAAAAAAAAGTGGGAAAAAATAGGAGGATGAGAGGTCCACTGATAAAAAATAAATAAATAAACAGGAAAAAATGGGAGGTTGGAGGACCCACACACAAAAAAGTATGCCTCTGGAATAGAATTCTCGAGTAGTAACCGACCCTCTCCACTCTCCCCCAAATTGTAGATAGACCCAAAGCTCTGTCCTTTAAGGGTCTAATGACATTTACTGAATCCAGTTAATCCCGTGCAGACCAACACCTGAGTCACAGCACACATGTTGGAAAACGGGATCTGCCTGGTCGGTTTAGTGGCAGGCGCCGACTCTCATGTCAGAGGCTGGAAGGGGCTGCAATAGCTCAGTTGGTAGAGCGACGACTCTCATGTCAGAGGCTGGAAGGGGCTGCAATAGCTCAGTTGGTAGAGCGCCGACTCTCATGTCAGAGGCTGGAAGGGGCTGCAATAGCTCAGTTGGTAGAGCGCCGACTCTCATGTCAGAGGCTGGAAGGGGCTGCAATAGCTCAGTTGGTAGAGCGCCGACTCTCATGTCAGAGGCTGGAAGGGGCTGCAATAGCTCAGTTGGTAGAGCGCCGACTCTCATGTCAGAGGCTGGAAGGGGCTGCAATAGCTCAGTTGGTAGAGCGCCGACTCTCATGTCAGAGGCTGGAAGGGGCTGCAATAGCTCAGTTGGTAGAGCGCCGACTCTCATGTCAGAGGCTGGAAGGGGCTGCAATAGCTCAGTTGGTAGAGCGCCGACTCTCATATCAGGTGGACCAGGGCTGCAAGCTCGTTGTAATCGCCGCCATGTCAGGTTGGTAAGGAGGATTATAGCTCGGAGTAAATGGCCGACTCCATTTCCATAGCTTCGAATGGGCTGAATAGCCAGGTTCGTGTGTGAACGCCGCATACATCATGCAAGCTAAGGGGTCAAATCCATGAGCACCGACTTCGGAGGCTGGAAGGGGCTGCAATAGCTCAGTTGGTAGAGCGCCGACTCTCATGTCAGAGGCTGGAAGGGGCTGCAATAGCTCAGTTGGTAGAGCGACGACTCTCATGTCAGAGGCTGGAAGGGGCTGCAATAGCTCAGTTGGTAGAGCGCCGGACTCGTATTCTTGGTGATCCTGGGGTTGCAGGTTCGAATCTCGGCCATGCCGTTTTGGTACAGGAGAATTTTCCCTCGGAGTTAACATTGGTTCTGACTCCATTTCCCATACAGTCCTTCGAATGAGACTATAAACCGAGGTTCCGTGTGTGAACGCACGCATAACATCTTGCACACACGTAAAATCCCATCACCAACTTTCGGAGAGAAGGCCAGTTTGGCCGTTGGTATGGATGACACGTTACACATAGCATGCCCTTCCACGAAGTCGGTATGGCTGCCTTGATGGCGGGATAAAAAAAAAAAAAACGGTTATACACGCAAAAATCAACTCCCTTTGTTGGGTAGATTAAATCAATCCTTACCTCTCTTTAATTGGAGCGTCCGCAGGAATATCAGCCTGCGCACGCGGAAAAGAAAAATGTCAGAGGCTGAGAGTTCGAATCCTGCGGGCGGTCAGCGCATGAAATGGTCGTTTCTGTTGTCCACTCAAACACAATGTCATCAGAGTGTATGTTAATGTGATCTTAGACAGGTTCCCTTCTTCATATTATCCACCTCTAATATTTCGGTGGGTACGGATGTTTGCTTGAATGTCGCTGTGACTCTTAACTGACGGAAGATTCTATTCTCTCTCTCTCTCTTTCACTGTTTCTCTGTCTCTGTCAGTGTGTGTGTGTGTGTGTGTGTGTGTGTGTGTGTGTGTGTGTGTGTGTGTGTGTGTGTGTATCTGTGTCTCCCTCTTTGTGTCTGTCTGTCTGTCTGTCTGTCTGTCTGTCTCTCTCACTGTGCCTGTTTCTCTTTCTGTGTGTGTGTGTGGAGGGGGGGGGGGGGGGCGCCCGCGTGCATGCATGCGTGCGAGCGAGTGTGTGTGTGTCAGTGCACGTGCGTGTACGCGTGTGTGTGTGTGTGATCTTCCTTTTTCCGTGTGTGTGTGTGTGTGTGTGTGTGTGTGTGTGTGTGTGTGTGTGTGTGTGTGTGTGCGCGTGTGCGCGTGTGTGTGTGAAATTCCTTTTCCATGTGTGTGTGCGTGCGTACGCGCGCGCGCGCGTGTGTGTGTGTGTGAGTACACACATTTCTCTCCTCTCTCTCTCTCTCTCTCTCTCTCTCTCTCTCTCTCTCTCTCTTGCGCTATGTTTGTCTCAGCTTGCTTAACCGGTAAAACATGCTGGCAGTTCTCTCGTCTTCCAGACTTCGTCAAGCGATTTTCGTGGATACTAAGGAATGCAAAATAGTTTACAATACAAGAAAAACCGTAAACACGCTTATAGACCACACGCATGCGACGTTCACACACACACACACACACACACACACACACACACACACACACACACACACACACACACACACACACACGCACGCTCGCGCGCGCGCGCGCGCGCGCGCGCACACATACACACACACACATACATACACACACACTCTCTCTCACTCTCTCTTTCCTTCTTTTTCTTCTTCTTCTTTCAGGCAACGCAGTGAGTCGAAGCATGGAACAGATACATCGGGGTCGGCTGCGCTTCGTTTACCACTACGCGTTCATATAGCTTCTCTTTTGACCCTCTCCCCTCTCTCTCTCTCCACACACACACACACACACACACACACACACACACACACACACACACACACACATGTATATATATATATATATTATGTATATATATATATATATAATATGCTGAACAATTTAGTAGTGGGAGAAAACAAGTGCAGGCTAATAATTCTTCCATTATTATACTAATGACTTGGCAAAGATTGCAAGGGAAAAAGAGACAGGTGGGGAGGGGGGGGGGGGAGGGATAAAGAAAATGAGAATGAAAAGTCAAGGAAATATGTTACAAATGTAAAATCCTTCGCTAGCAACTTATGGAGACCATTGTAACCCATCTTGAAGACGGAATTATTCATACTGTCTGCACCGAGGCCTTTCGTCCGCTGGATCGGACTCGTCAGGGAGGCACGGCTGATTGTGTCTGTGGTCCCTTGGCATCAAATAGAGATATCCTACAGTCTACAATTCCATAGTATTCTCATCACCAAGGGTTCACAAACGGAATCCAACAGCATACGAATGCAGCCAGCGAAGGGTAGAACAGTAAAACGAAAGACTGGTGGACAGACAGACGGACAGACGAACAGACAAGCAAAGAAACAGAAAGACAGAATGGGTTGGGTCACAGCAAGTGAAGATGTGCTACTGTCACATACTACATTATCTCTCGCGTACAAATATGCAAAAAAATATTTCAGTAGCATATATGAGCCTCACGGAATATCCTCGGCGAAAGAACAACAGCAATAAAAAAAAAGACGTTAATTATTCTCGTGCTTGTTATTATGTATTGCGTCATGTACATTTATGTATTAATGCAGAAGAGACATGTTCCAGAGATGTTAACTAAAGCAACTAGGTATTAGAAACTAAAAATTCATATGCACCCTATCTGGCATGGACATCGATGTGGTTCGTGGTTAAGTATGAGTTACATTTTTCAATTTTATATCAATAATTCAATACTTTCAAGAAAACTGCTACTTGTGGGAGACTGCCTTCTAACTTACACTTATATAAGTAACGTTTTGCAAAAAGAATAATGAAGTAATTAAGTAATTAACAGCGATTGTTACGTCGAAACCCAGAAGTTGGAGGGACTCCGTTAGACATACATTTTATGCGTGAGTGCATTTCTCTTTTATTACATCAGTAAGCCTACACCAAAAGCATTGAACTTGAGTACATTTCCAAAACATACGGTCGACAGTCTTTAACTAATCCGCAAAAACTGTAGTTATCACTAAGTCCAATTTCTTTCAAAATGATACTTATTCTTTAGCATCTGTGAATTATTCTCAGCAGAAACCACTTCAGGTTTACACTTGCAATCTTATGTGCATGAAAGAAACTCGAATCCTAGTCATGAGCTTGTGAAAGTTATACGTCCCATTTCTCACAGCACGGAGCTCTCAACTGACAATCAATCAGTATACTGTAATAAGTCTTTGAACCTTTATGAAAGGCAAACAATAACTTATTACAGAGTGAAGAAGTAATGCATTTCTTGTTTTCGATGGTAATGTCAGATTTCTTAAAGAATTCAGTCATTGCTAACGTTTACCCTGTAAAAGTGAGAAAATCAATGTTGAAGTGTCTGTGGGAAAGAAACTGACCCTTATCGTAAAAAAAAATGTGCGAGATAACAGTCACTTTTGTTTTCAAGCACTTTAGGGACAATATATCTTTTCCCAACATGAACACGTTTGTTGAACAGATTGTTTCGACGAGTAGTTCAGCGGAGTTTTTTTTGTGGCGGATATGTGTAATAAAAAAAAATGTTTGTATGCTTCAAGGACGTCTGCCCAGAACGGATCATTTTTTTTTTTTTTGGGGGGGGGGGGGGGGTAATTTTTGAGACAATCTCTGGACCATGTTTACTCATAAGAGGCCTATGAGGAAAACTACTGAGTAGAACATAATATTTCCATTTATGCTAAAGATGTGACGTAGGTTTGTAACTCCGGAAGACCAATGCTTCCATTCCGTATGCTTTTATGCATTGTTTCTCGACTGAATTTTTTTTATTGCACACAAACTTATAACATATTTTCTGGCATGTTTGAAAGTTAACGTATGGTGGGTTTGGTAGA
>CM065714.1:98236980-98239480 GCA_033310375.1 Conus canariensis | reverse complement strand
GGACACACACACACACACACACACACACACACACACACACACACACACACACACACACACACACACACACACACACAGCATTTCTTCGTTCCCATTCTAAAGTACTCCCTGTTCTATAAGAACTGGGAGTACAAAAAGTAAAAGCAAACTGAAACACATACACGTACATTTCAAGAAGTCTATTTAAAAAAAAAAAAAGAAAAAAGGTGGGCGGAAGATGGGACAAATATTGAAAAGGGGAAGGTGGTGGTTATGGCCGTGAATGAACATCGGACGCGGTTTGGAAATTCTTTCATTCATAACAGAAGACATGGGTCCTCTTCCGTGCTTTTTGTGAGGTGTATTTTACTTCTCTTTCCTTTGTATAAAAATGCCATCTGTTTCTGTCTATTTTGTTTGTTTCTTTCTCTCTTTCCCTTTTTTGTCTGTTCCTCCTCCTCCTTCTCCTCCTCATTCTTCTTCTCTTCTTCTTCTCCTCCTCCTCCTCCACTCTCTTTTCACGAAAGTCTGTCAATCAGTTCATTTTTATATTGAATCAGTCGCTGGAAGCGAATTTTGTGTGTGTGTGTGTGTGTGTGTGTGTGTGTGTGTGTGTGTGTGTGTGTGTGTGTGGTGTGTGTGTGTGGAGAAATCTGACATTTGGCTGAGGCAGACACGGCAGAAAGGTCAAGGAATAAACGATGGTCATAACTGACACTGGCATCAATTCTATCGTGATCCATTTCCGTCCATCACTTTTTCTCATTCTTTGGTTTTTCGAGGTATGGGTTGCGTGCAACATAATGGACGAATCAAATGATGTTGCTTAAAGATTAGAACATTTTTAAAAGATCCTCGGCTCTTTTAGCTGTTTGTCCGTCCGCCCATCTGTTTTAATCCATAGGCAATGCCCAGCATCTAACCTTTTAATAAATAGCTTTTTCATGACCCCCCCCCCCCAAGTTTTGCTCAGTGGCTACTACAATCTGAGAGCTGGTGTAGTATGTTTAATTTCTGGCTTACTTCAAATTCACTAAGTGCTTTTGCAGCTGCCTTTCAATTACTTCAAATCATGTTGGTTTCTCGAAACAAAAAACATAAGCTGTTAATTCACGATCAGAACGGAATGCTTCAACACCTGAGAATAATCTGAATATCGATTTTACTGAGAAAATAGGGCCTACCTACATCAAGAAGTCAAATTCATCAGCTTTGCCCTCCGCTACCCCCGCCCCCTTTGCAAGTTCCCCCCGCCCCTCCCCCTCCCCCCCCCTCCGGCCACGCATCCAATCCCACTTTCTAAATAAAAGAGAATATCTGATTTCTTACTTTGCCTGGATGGAATTGTTTCATTGCCGATAGATCAGAAACCAGGATACATTACAGTGCTTGGAATGAACCATCTGGTGGCAGCCCACATGAAATCACAAAACACCAGAGTCATGGGCATCCCTTTGAGAAAATGCCCTCCTCTGCTGCTAAGTCACTGCAGTCGTGTACAGTTGTGCCTGTGTTTGCCCCCCCCCCCCTCTCCTCTGCACACACCCAGACAGGCGTATGACCCGGAGTAAAAACAAAACATTCTTAGCCCAGAATAGCACACTAGGTCGAATCGATTGGTTACATAAGAATGTGCCCTGAATGATCTTCATCAACGTTACGATCGTCACACTCCATGGTCATCTCCGTTTTGTTTTTTCAGGATGTCTTATTATTTTGAAACGGTTATCATTGTTATTATATTACTAATATCATGATTATAATATTCAGTGTTGTTATAATTATCATTATCAATATATTAGTGTTAGTGTTGTTGTTGTCGTTGTTATCATCATCATCATCCTTCTTCTTTTATTAAAACAATAACAGTAATTATTATTTTCATCATCATCGCTAGTAGTAGTAGTAGTAGTAGTAGTAGTAGTAGTAGTAGTAGTAGTAGTAGTAGTAGTAGCAGTAGTAATAGTAGTTATCTTCTTCAGCAACAAGACTATCACTTGTCATCAAAAATTTCTTCTTCGTCGTCTTCCTATTGTCATTGTTTTCATGATCATTTCTATAGGTTGTTGTATAATACATGATCCTCATTGCAGATTGGTCCCCACCATGATCGTTCAGTTGTCCTGCAGGAATTCTCCTTCTCCAGTTTCCACTGTTGTTTCGATCAGGTATTACACGATGCACTATCGTCATCAGATATCAATTACCATCGTGATCGTCCATTGTCTTGCAAGAATTCCTCCTCCTCTTTCGTCTTTCTTCTTCTTCTTTCTCTCCTCCTCCTCCTCCTCCTTCTTCTTTCTTCTTCTCTCTTTCTCTCTCGCTATGTCTCTGTCGGTCTGTCTGTCTGTCTCTCTTTCTCTCTTCAAATAGGCCTGTCAATCAGTCCATCTTCATATCGAGCCAGTCGCTGGAGGAGTTTTCATTTATTCATTTTTTTTTGTGGAGGAATCTGACATTTCGCTGAGACAGGCAAGACAGAAAGGTCAAGGAATAAACGACAACTCTGACTGACAATCAC
>CM065714.1:98206980-98221980 GCA_033310375.1 Conus canariensis | reverse complement strand
CGGCAGAGATTCGAACCCGCAACCCCGTGATCACCAAGATTACGAGTCAGGCGCTCTACCAACTGAGCTATTCCGGCTCCCTAAATCTGATCATTTTCATCTGATTATTATTAAACATCTACACCCAGCTGATTGGATGTGGCAGACGGGGGCAATTATCCCGAGAGAATGGTAGGGATAGGGGGAGGGACCTGTCTAGCACAATACTAACACCACCTAGAATGAAAACATGGCGATGGGTATCGAGAATATAGCCTCGATGTCAACAGGCCTATTTCTTTTCACGTGCTTACCGTGCAGATTTTCTTTTTTCTTTTTTTTTTTTTTTTGCATCTCTTCTTTTCATTCTTGTCTGTCGCATTATCTTGATGAACAAAGTTTTCTTGAGTGTCGATGATGGACTGACTTAACTGATTTTGTGGAATTAACATTTCGAGCAGATTTCTTTGTGTATGCTTTCAAGATGGTGTAATAACAGATTTTTTTTATTTTGGGTCGTAATGGTGACTCGAACTTGAAACGTCTGACTGCACAGTAAGTACTCTGCCACTGAGCCAACCCGATACTCCCCACAGAATTTGAAACAGTACGTCCTCATTCTATGATGATTCATGAGGGTGAGAATCATGCATGAGCTATGATGTCAAGAAAGCCCAGTTTTGGCCAAAGTAACAAAACTGTCCTCTCTGTTTTCTGTCTTAATACATCCCAGTGTCAACCAGGTCTAAGAGATACTGAAACATGAATTGTTTCTGGGGAAATTTCGGCCAAAGTCAGAGAGGTATCACCTGTTTTACTGACGAGAATCATCAGACTCCTGATGGTCCTGTAATCTCAGCAGGCCATAGGACGCACAGCTCTGGAAACGCACCAGCTGAGGCTGAAACATTGCACCGTTAAATCGAACCAATGATCTTCCAGTTGTCCGTTTACCAAGCAGGCTAACCACTACACTGCAGAGATTGGTTGACAGTGGTAGAATTTCTTTCACTCCAGTGGGTACGGCTGTCAGTCTTAAACAAGAAAGAACGCCATCGAACCCAGTCTATTATGGATGGAGTTCACCCCACACTCTAGCGTGCGGAAGACAATACAGCAAATGGGAAATTCACACTTGACCTGGTCATGCGTGTCCTCAGGCCTCCAAGGCAAAGTAACGCTGCCGTGTACGGGAAACACGAGTTCCATAATTCATGAGACAGGAGACTGACAGAAAAGGAGGGTTAGTCATTTTTGTGAAGTACTCAGTTAAAGGAATTTCAGGTTGACCTGAAAATGCAGCCCTGTGTGAACAGTTCTCTGCCAGGTCTTTCATTCTCTTTCTTTTCCTTTTTATTTCTTGCTTCCTTATTCTTTGTTTTCTTTTCTTCTCTCTTTCTTTCCAAATTTCTTCTCGGATTTTTGTGTGTGTCTTCATCGACCTCGTTTCCATTTGACACCTCCATCAAGGAGGTTGTGTTTTCATTTGCATCTGTGTGTTTGATTGGTTGCTGTTCCGTCTCTTTATCTGTTATTCTGGCAAACTGACTACAGTTACTCTAGCCAATGACTGCGGTTTTAAGGACCTTTTTGTGCATGCACTGGTAAACGTATTTAAAGATTCAAATTAAAGGTAACATTCTGAAACAATTAAATGTAAACAAAATCTCGTACGAGCATATGCGATGTTAGATCCATTTTATTGTAACGAAGCCACAATGATGCATTAGGTGATGCCGAAAATAGTAAGGTTAAAAATACATACAATTTTACAGCAAGTGAATACGTAAATGACATACCTACTTTCATACTGCTATATAACACATTTTCCTCGTGAACTTCAACAGCAAGGGAACAGCTTTTCAGCTTGTGTTTATGCCTGATAACGTTGTCTTCAACGGGTTGTAATATCTCACAAATCAACTTTACGATCTCATTCAAACAACAGTGTTGATTACAATGTGAATTGTGTTCTTTCAGGTTTTCAATATAAGATATTTGTATTGACGAAAAAAATGTAATGATATAAAAATTAAATATATTACCTATCACATTTAACCAATAAAAATGGGAGTGTACCGTCCATGACAAATTCGGCCGACTGAATTTCAAATACAGTTCAGTCTGATTGGCTGAGCATGGTATTGAATGCATCAGAGAGAATGAGTTGCTTAAAACAAAGGCAGAAACGAACAAAAAGGAAAAGAAACACAAAACAGACAAAACACTGTGCTAGACATAAGCATGGATGTTTTGGAATGACAAGGTATCAGCGTAGTGCCATGAAATTAAACACAAACATGCATAAAGCTACGGCCCATCGGAATGTTGACTGGGGAACTCCGTGTTGTAAAGCATTATGTTTTCACTGCATACAGACCAGCTTTTCTTGGGTTACAGCCTTCATATATTGGATTAAATGATCAAGAAGACGTTCATTTTCTGTTGGGAGCAATGAATTATATTTTAAGGTATTTCAGTTTTCTACAGTTAAACTTTGATGAGCGTTGTGTGTGTGTGTGTGTGTGTGTGTGTGTGTGTGTGTGTGTGTGTGTGTGTGTGTGTGCGTGCGCGCGCGCGCGCGCGTGTGTTTATAGGACGTGGAGAAGGGTTGAAACAAAAGAATGAAAGATATGTAACTAAGCAGTTAAGCGATTGGAACGCACAATTGTAAAGACAGGAGCCATGACACATTACAATATTGTACTGTCAGAAAAAAGCATTCTAACCAGACACCTACATTCCCCTGTATGCGAGACATTAATCAAAATTTTCACCTACTCCAACGCCCCTCCTCTCATCCCTCCTCCCTCCATACATCCCGTGCCACCTCCTGTTTCTTACCCTATCCCCTCCCCTTTCACCTGTCCATAAACACGCAGCCTCACATCCAGCTCCTTCATACGGAAACCCCATTTGTAATTTTAACGATGAAAAGCAGTACTTGAAATGATAGAGATTCCCCACGTCTGTCAGAAAGAAATGCCAAGGATGGAAAATATTTGTTCAGAGAGAGGCAGAGCTCCCTGGTTGAAAAAAAGGAAAGAAAGGAATAAAGGAAGGAAGCATGGGTATGGCAGTCTGGCATCCACTCAGGAGCGAATATCACAGACGCAGAATACCCCACTCCAACCCCCATCCCTTCACCTCCATTCCTTCTTAAACCAACACTGGACGCCTCGTCCATGCCATGAGCTGACAGCTGCGGCGTCAGACTATATGACATGAAGTGAGGTGGGATGAGATGGCAATTGCAGTTTCTGTATCAAACCAACAAGCACACAAACAAACACGACAGATCTGTTCACAAAATGTCTGTATCAACTAATAATATGATGGGCAGACTATTGAAAATCTTAAGGCGTATGAAATTTGGTCGTGCTGAGCACGTCAAATATTACGCTTCAGTTTTCACTCACAGATCTTAAACAATAAATAAAAATGAAAAAAAAAACAAAAAAAAAAAACTCACAAACAAAAAAAGCCAACTAAGTTGACAAATAAATGTACAGAAAAGCCATAAAATGTAAAATCTGAACAATGTTAACATTTTTCAATACTTAGTTGCCAGATTACAACAAAAACCTGGGATGTTATGATTTCTATTGAGAGAGGAAGAGAAAAATGTGAAGACTTACAAAAAATATAGACAGGTGAATGGACCTTACAGAGCTGAAAAAGGTGGACGATAGTAAAGAAATATGAAAAACTCTAAGAAAAAAATCATATCAATGGAACAGAACACACACACAAAAAATGACCGAAAAGAGGCAACTTGTAATGCAGAGATTTCAGACAGTGGTGATACAATCTGAGGCATCCGCATGGAAGGCGAGGATCAGTATGAGATCAGTCGTAACGCTGACGTACAGTTTGAGCTCTGCTGTCCACAACAGGTGCTCAGGCGCTGGCCAAGCCTTGGCTGGCTGGCAGTGCAGAACAGTCGCACACAATCATGGCACAACTGCACACGTGGACTATTCCTCTCTGAAGAGGCCTTACTTATTGATGCAGTCACTAACAGCAAGTCAGATTCTAAGACACAGATCCAGATTATTTTTTGCCAGGTAGAATTTGTTGTGGAAACGTTGAAGTGAACAGGTATGCATACAAGATAACACGTTTACTGACTTGTGAAACACACAGAGATGAACAATGATGATTGTGGTAAATGAGTATTCTAAACGTGTAATATGGAACATATAACAACAGATCAAACCAACAGCCTCAAACCGCTCATCCTGACTACTCCTCGTACAACCACACCTGTGTAGATCCTATCGCAGCTCCCCAGCACCAACAACCCACCAGGAGCACGCTGCATTTGCTCGTTGTGAAGCAACCCACCAGACTGGACACTCCTCTGCTGTCCAGTCAGTTCAGAAACTTTTTTCTGGCTAACCAACGAAATCTGTTCCCTTTGTCAGATTTGAAATTTAGTTTAAGCTCCATGTCTTCAGTGAAGATTTCAGTACGCAGTTCCGCTTTATCCTATCATTTCTTGGATGCTTGAACATCAACTGGGTGCCTTGTGCTAGCGCTGATCTGTGGCAACAAGTAAACACCTTTGTCTCTTCCTTCCAAACATACGGGACCTGACAGACTCGGACTAATTTCGTAGTCTGGCATAGTGGATATTAACATTTATAGACAACAGAGAAAGAGATGTAGGACAACGACTCAGTTTCAACAACGTGGAGTCTAATTGAGCTTCATTCCATTTGAAATCCACTTCATCTTGGACATGAACAAGATAACGCTGTCTCAAATGGCCTTAGGTCAAGAAGGAAACAGTCTCGGAATGAGGTGTTTCAGCGATCATTTTCGTCAACGGCCTGTCACGGCTACTGTGACTATGCAAGGGAAGAAACTGGAGGGAGGACAGAATGGATGTATGCAACAATGTATAACTGCACTGTACAACCATGATTCATGATAATGATCACGATGATGATAATAATGATGATGATATGATGATGAGGATGATGACCTGGTAACACGAGTCCCTTAAAGAAAGGGGGGGGGGGGGGGGGGGGGCAGACAGTACAAATATAGATGACACAGGCGTATGCCGAAAACGTGTCAAGTTAAAGAGCGTTCATAAAAATTAATGTAGCAGAAACATGTACGAAAATCAACCTCGACTGGGATCCAAAACTAAGACCTGTAGCTACCCTAATAAAGGCTGAACACTGTCACTACACCCCTGACAACAGTTGAACAGCACCATCGTTAGCACCAGCCACACCAGCAGTGATGATGGTCAGACTCTGATAACGAGAAAAGCCGACTACCAGCGTTCGCAGTTACGTAACTATTGGGGCGACGTGTTGTTCAAGACAATAATGAGTGCCGCGGGAATGGCTTAAGTCCTAATGCGACGGAGGACAGAGAGGTCGCCATGAATGATTCAGTGCCTTAGCTGTCCCATGCGTCTCTTTTTCGCGTCCACTCTGGAATATCCGCCGTCACACGCCAACCAGAGACAAGATGATCGAGTGAAAAACTGAGAGAGCGAGAGAGAGAGAGAGAGAGAGAGGAGGAGAGAGAGGAGAGAGAGAGAGAGAGAGAGAGAGAGAGAGAGAGAGAGAGACAGACAGACAGACAGACGACAGACAGACAGACAAACGGAGACAGACAGACAGAGAGACCAAAATGTGCGTGAATCTAAGGCAGAAGCGTAGCCTGACCAATGGTCCCTGCTAAATCTGCTACTGACGCTGGTGCTGTTCCTACAGACAGGCACAGACACGCACTTTAAGGGCTGTCACTGACTGACACTGGTGCTGTTTCTACAGACAGGCACAGACACGCACTTTAAGGGCTGTCACTGACTGACGCTGGTGCTGTTCCTACAGACAGGCACAGACACGCACTTTAAGGGCTGTCACTGACTGACACTGGTGCTGTTACTACAGACAGGCACAGACACGCACTTTGAGGGCTGTCACTGACTGACACTGGTGCTGTTCCTACAGACAGGCACAGACACGCACTTTAAGGGCTGTCACTGACTGACACTGGTGCTGTTCCTACAGACAGGCACAGACACGCACTTTGAGGGCTGTCACTGACTGACACTGGTGCTGTTCCTACAGACAGGCACAGACACGCACTTTAAGGGCTGTCACTGACTGACACTGGTGCTGTTCCTACAGACAGGCACAGACACGAACTTTAAGGGCTGTCACTGACTGACACTGGTGCTGTTCCTACAGACAGGCACAGACACGCACTTTAAGGGCTGTCACTGACTGACACTGGTGCTGTTCCTACAGACAGGCACAGACACGCACTTCGAGGGCTGTCACCAAGTTAAAACTCTTCTCACAAAAAGAATATCAGACATGGACACACATTATATAATGTAAGAGGCTTCGATATCGTAGTTGATTTTTTTGTATAGCTGTCGTGTACTTTGCTCTAGCGATGGAAGTTCATCATTGTTGCTAATCAACCTTAACTTTAGCGAGAAAGATAACGAATATTAAAGTGCTCAACTTCTTGCATAATTATGTGGTTTTCACATCGAACTGAGTATAATAATGTATACATATGCTGCCAAAATTGCACAGAGACCCATTTTGGCAGGGTCACGGTGAAATATAAACCACACAGTTTTCCGCCTGTTTCTATCTTTGTGCAAGTAGAAATCTGCATAAAACTTATATTTTCAATATTTATATCTTAACATCTTCAGTCACATCTTTATTTTGATGTCTAAAAGAATAAACAGGAAAACATGAAATTGTTGCGTACACGCGCACGCACACACACAACACACACACACTCACAGACATATACATACGCAGACACATACACCAGAGAGAGAGAGAGAGAGAGAGGAGAGAGAGAGAGAGAGAGAGAGAGAGAGAGAGACAGAGAGAGACAGAGACAGACAGACAGACAGACAGACAGACAGACATGCAGAGGAGAGGAGGAGGAGAGAAGCTGATTTAATCGTTATTTTTGTTTTCGTTCAGAGACAAAGACAAAGTCGATTCGAACGTTGTCAGGTTTTACTTTGAATCGAAGAACAAGCTTCTTACACTCAAAACCCAAATCGAACATTGACCGTTATCTTTTGAGTCACTGCAGACTGCATGCAAGCACTGTTGTCTGCGGTATTATTTCAGACACCAGCAGACAGGATCAAGAACAATTCTGTTGACAGGACAACGCCTTTCAACGCCCAAGTCCTGGAAAACCGAGCATCGTTACCATGGCTACAGATGTCATTTCCAAGATTGAAGGATCGGCGATGCAAATGGGCTATACAGGTCACTGCTTCACACTTGGTCATAAGTAGTCATCTGAAAAGAGTAGCTTTGTTGCAACAGTGCTTGTGTGTGCCAGGACATGCATGAATGTGTGTGCGTGCGTGCGTGCGTGCATGCGTGCGTGCATGCGTGCGCGTGTTTGTGTTTGTGTATGTGTGTGTGTGTGTGTGTGTGTGTGTGTGTGTGTGTGGTGTGTGTGTGTGTGTGTGTGTGTGTGTGTGTGTGTGTGTGTGTGTGTGTGTGTTACAGAGAGATAGAAACAGACAGACAAACAGACAGACAGAGGGACAAACAATCAACTTTGCTGTCAAAGAATATCGTGACCGAACGTACCAAAACATCCGTGTCCTCTGCAATCCAGACAACAGCGGACACAAACACGGCATTTGCAACACACCACACGTGCTTGGAAAGAACAGACTCTGGACTATAAATTATACCCTGTCCATTCCTTCTCTAGCGAAAAAAAAAGGGGGAAGACGGTAGTTTGTGAGACATAGCGGGAATGGTCATCAGCACTGTTATCAGCAGGAAAGACTGATATTCTGCAGGGCCTGTTTGTGCTCTATATCAGGTTCTTCAGGAAAGGGGGGGGGGGAGGGGGGGGGCGGGGGGAGGGGAGGGGGGGGTGGAAGAGCATGACAGAAGGTGTGTTCTAAATAGTGGTAGAGTGGTATAAAGTGAGCTACGTGCACAAACATGCACTCGCACGTGCATGTGCGTATGTGCATGTCATATCGGAACTGTGATTACCTTTCATCTGTGTTCATGAGAGAGATAGAGACAGAGAGAGAGAGAGAGAGAGAGAGAGAGAGAGAGAGAGAGAGAGAGAGAGGTGGTGTGTGTGTGTGTATGTGAGTGTGTGTGGGGGGGGAGAGATAGGTAGAGAGAGAGAGAGAGACAGAGACAGAAAGACAAACGCACACACACACGCACGCACGCACACACACACACACACACACACACACACACACACACACACACACACGCACGCACGCACGCACGCACGCACGCACGCACGCACAGAGAAGACGGGGGCAGGGGTTGGGAGAGGGGAAGGAAGGGTGCTTCGTGTCTGAAGTCATCTTGGCACCTATGTTTTGTTTCTACTGGAGTTGTATCTTCGTTTTGTTTGTGAACAACAACAACAACAACAACAACAACAACGACAACAACAACACAAAGGGAAGAAAAAGATCACCTCGAGCGTCGGCTGGAACTTTTGTTTTGATTCCAAACCCACCTAACCCAGAGTCAGAACAGAATCGAACGTTGATGCTTATCTTCAAGCCTGGGAAAACGGCCTGCAAGCCTGCAAGCTCTGTTGTGGGCAAGCGCTATTTCAGCCCATTGCTGACGGGATCAAGAATCAGTCGGGCGAAAGAACCAAGCCTTTCGACCCCAAAGTCCTGGAGAACGTAACGTCGTCTCCAGGGCTGCTGATACCTGCTAGACTAGAGGAACGGCAACTGGAGGCTGGGGTGGAGAGTCCCATCGGTCTGTGTGCCATACTTCTCAGAGGCTGGTGAGGGGCAGTAAGAAGCAACATGTTTCTCTCATATACATAATAGTCATACCGTCTCACTAACAAGTGCCCGCCACTCTCTTTTCTCTCTCTCTCTCTCACTGTGTGTGTGTGTGTGTGTGTGTGTGTGTGTGTGTGTGTGTGTGTGTGTGTGTGTGTGTGTGTGTGTGTCTTCGCGCGCACGAGCATGCGTGTCACATCACGTTCGTGAGTGTCTGTCGGTCTGCCTTCCTCTTTCCCTCTCTCAGTGTGTATGTGTGTGTGTGTGTGTGTGTGTGTGTGTGTGTGTGTGTGTGTGTGTGTGTGTATGTGTGTGTGTGTGTGTGTATGTTAAAGACAGACAGAGAGAGAGAGAGAGAGAGAAAGAAAGAGAGAGAGAGAGAGAGAGAGAGAATGTCTGTATGTGTGAGTGTAGGTGTGTGAGAGTTTGTGAGTGCTCTTTTTTTAACATGCATGTGTATGTGCGTTTGTGAGTGCAGGCATGTATGAATGGGTGTGCGTGTACATACATACATATGTATATATATATATATGTGTGTGTGTGTGTGTGTGTGTGTGTGTGTGTGTGTGTGTGTGTGCACGTGAAAGCTAATGGACCAAATGGAAGGACGTCACCAAACACGCATGACGAAACGGCCACCATCTCAAGGTAAGGCAAATGTCTCAGTCCACAGTGTAAGTTCACGTCAGAGACAAAGTTTGCACAGTTTGTCAGCAACACTGATAACCAAATCTAACTGATCCGGGCGATGTGGGAGAGACGCTAAGTGATTAACGGTTTCAACTGATTGTTCATGTGAGTGCACTCTTCCGGATATTGCTGTTTTGTTTAAGAGAATAATACACGCAATTCTAGATAGACAGGATACTTACGTTTCAACCACCTTTTGAAGGCAAAAAATATGCTTATCACAGCTAGTGTCAGTAAAGACCAACCTCGCATCTGTTCGATGATAACACCAAGCATGATCAGTTGACTGGAACCAAACACATAGACACAGCATCATCATCAGTATGACAGTGAAAGTGAATCCAAACTTCAACCACTGCAACAACAAAAAACGAAGATTCCTTTAAATTTGATCAGTCATTTTCAGTTATAAGTCTTTATGTCCTTACTTTTTAGATTGATCTTGTTTTATGTGCATCTCTTCTTTTTGGTATTTTCTGTTGTATGATCTCGGTGAACAAAGAATTGTTGAGATTTGTGTATCCACTCGCAATGTCTGACTGCAAAGTAAGTACTCTACCACTGAGCCAACCAGACACTCACTGAAGAATTCGAAACAATTTGCTCTGGTATCATATTGATCCATGAGGATAACAACCATGGGCCATGATTCCCTGAAAGCCCAATTTAGGCAAATATAACAAAACTGTCCTCTAGATTTTTTTTGTCCCTAATATATCCCAGTGTAGACCAGACCCAAGAGGTACACAAACGTGAACTGTTTCCAGGGAGTTCCTGCCAAACTCAGAGATGTGTCACTTGTTACATTGGTGAAAATCGTCTCAGTCACGGTGATCATGTTTTCTTCGCAGGCCACAGCACGCACAGCTGTGGACAGGCACCAGCTGAGGCTATAAAACATCGCATGTTTAAATCAAACTGGCGACCTTCCAGTTGTCAGTCTACAAAGCAGGCTAACTGCTACACTGCAGAGACTGGTTGATAGTCGTAGAATTTTATTTACCGCCAGTGGTTACGGCTGCCAGTCTTAAACAAGAAAGAACGCCATCGAACCCAATCTATTATGGATGGAGTTCACCCCACACTCTAGCGTGCGGATGACAATACAGCAAACGGGAAATTCACACTTGACCTGGTCATGCGTGTCCTCAGGCCTCCAACGCAAAGTAACGCTGCTGTTTAGGGGGACACGGGAGTTGTATAATTCATTAGACAGGATACTGACAGAAAAAGGAGGGTTATTGTTATCTTTCTAAAGCCTCCAGTTACACGGAGTTCAAGATGACCTGAAAACGCAGCTCTGTGTGAAGGCTTTTCTGCTATTTCTTCTTTCATTCTCTTTATTCTCTCTCTCTCTCTCTCTCTCTCTCTCTCTCTCTCTCTCTCTCTCTCTTGCTTCCTTATTCTTTGTTTCTCTGAATTGTTTTGGGTTCTCTTCTTTTTTCCTTTAGTTGTGTGTGTGTGTGCGTGCGCGTGTGTGTGTGTGTGTGTGTGTGTGTGTGTGTGTGTGTGTGTTCATAAACCTCGTTTCCATTTGACACCTCCATTAAAAAGACTGTGTTTGCACTTGCATCTGTGTGTTTGTTTGAGTGGGTGGGTGGTTGTCAGCGATACTGTGCGAAATTTGCTGAAACAAAATGAAATTTGGTAAAAAGATGGACCGGAACCAGGACGAAGCACTAATATTTTGGTGTGGATTCTTAGTGCAGATCAAAGGGCAGATGCAGGAACTGTGCAGAAAGATTATCAAAGTTTTATCACTGGACATGAACACTGTGAATTTGCTGTTTACCAGTTGACAAATATCTGTGAAATGTGTTCATATGGAAATATCTGTGTGTTCCATTAATATAACAAATATCTGTGTGTTCCATTAATATCATAACTGGCATGTGTGACATTAATAAGAATTCTTATCTACTCCAACGCCGCTCATCCCAACCGTCCTCCATCCATGCCCCCCCCCCATGCCACTTCTGTTCCCTCCCCCCATTCCCTCCCCTCTCCATGCCCCCCCCCCCCGCCCCCTCCGTCCTGCCAATAGACATGCAGCCTCACATCCAGGTTCATCCTATGGCAATCCTATTCGCTATTTTAGCAAGAAAAAGCTATCCCTGAAATGATAAAGACCCCCATACTTGTCAGGTGGGACAGCTAAGGATGGGAACAATTATTTTTGTTTAGAGGGAAGCAGAGCTCCTTAAATGGAAAGAAAGAAAGAAAGAAAGAACGAAGAAAGGAAAGAGGAAAGAAAGAGAGAAAGAAAGAAGGAAGGAAAGAAGGAAGAAAGAAAGAAAGAAGAAAGAAAGAAAGAAAACAAGAGTGTAACAGATCAGGATCCACTTAGGAGAGAAATATCAGAGACAGACAATAGCCCCCCAACTCCCCCCCCCACCCCCCTGCCTTCCCCTCCATGTCCCTTTAATCCAACACCTGATGCTGGTCATGCCATGACCTGACAACTGCAGCGTCAGACGGTGACGTGAAGGGGGGGGGGGGGGGGGGGGGAGCTGAGGTTGCTATTTCAGTTTTAGCCTTATGTGGCCTAGCCGACCATACAGCGCCCTTTAAAAGCTGTCATCACATAGCGTGAAAAACAAAGTTTTGTACTTCAATAAAACCCAACAAACACGACAAATCTGTTCACAGAATATCTGCATTGATTGATGATAGCCAGATTATTGACAGACTTTAGGCAGACAAAACTTGGCTGTGATGAAAGCGTCAGACGTTTCGCTTGATTTTTCACTTACAGATCTTAAAAAATAAAAGCAATGAAAAAGATATATTAAAAAAAATGTCAAATGTGACTAAAATACACGCAAAGCCATGCGTATGCAAGTAAAATGTAAACTCTGCGCAATGTTCACATTTCAATACCTAGTCCCCAGATTACAACAAATGCCTGGGATGTTATGATTTCTAATGTGTGTGTGTGTGTGTGTGTGTGTGTGTGTGTGTGTGAGAGAAGAGAGAGAGAGAGAGAGAGAGAGAGAGAGAGAGATGAATGAGTGAATAAATGACTTACTAAGATAAGCTTTACAAAGCCCATTCTTATGGGGAGAACACAGTGGGCTGTTCATGAAATAAATATCAAAGAATGAACAGGCAATACATGGCAGAAAAATAACATTGCGGTCAGGAAATCACATCACCGAAAGAGTTACGAACACCTATGAAACTATCAACGTGATCGCCAACAAGTTTCTCCACAGTCATCAAGATTTCCGTTGTTGCCAGCTGTGCAGTTGTTGGAAGTCAGTTTCACGTCTCCCCTATCAGTACAGTGAAGACTGTCCATGTTTCTTTTCATGTCTTGTAGATGTGCCGGCATGTCACTCACTGTCACGTTATCTGAAGGATTAATCTGTGGATCATTCACTTGAGAAATATCCTTGGATCATTTCTTCCTTGTAATTCATGATGATTTCTACTTGCTCCATCTTCAGTTCTGCATTGTATGCTGGCCTTTTCAGTCAGTGGTGGCCTGTCCTCTTCAGAGATCACTGCACTTGACTTGAGTAACCCCCTTGACTGACGCCAAACCCAACACGGAGACTTCATCCAAAGCGACTGTTACAGACAGTGTGTCACACTTTCCTATACGGCAATTTCTTGCTGGATGTCACCGTGCCGTGTATCTCGTGCAGACTGGTATAGCGAGGGCGAGGTGTGGTTATCACAAAGCAACATGTCACCACAAGCATTGTCAGTACAACCTATGCTTAATCTGACAATGAATGGTTTCAGTTCAGTCACCACAAGCTGCGTGGCTGTTGTCAGTACTGCCATTATAAAGCAGGCTTGGTGGCGTCGGCGAAAACACATTTGACGGAGAAGATGAAAGTTCACCTGCCTGTATCTGCTGTCTCTTCCTATGGCTCTCTGCTCTGCTTTTATCTCTGTTCACCTGTGACGGACATTTCCGTCGGTAAACAGCATGGCGGCTATCGGTTTGAGTGGCAGGGGGTGGGGGGAGGGGGGGGGGCTGGTTGGTAGTCGTTAACCGGTTAATGACAACTGTCTGTTTGCCTCTGCGCCCTGATTTTAAACGAGGACAGTGTCATTTGCTGTTGAGCAGCATTAACCGGAATTTCTAAAACATGTGGAAGACCTCCAACGGGCATACTGAACGGATTACAGGTGACACAGGTTCAAATTTATCAGAGCCATGCAAAACACGTCTTGCCGGGAGCCAGACAAGGAAAGCCACCAGAGAGAGAGAGAGAGAGAGGAGAGAGAGAGAGAGAGAGAGACGAGTTACTGGGATAAAAAGACTTTTGAACGGACCTTACAGAGCAGAAAGTAAAACAGATAGCAAAGAGGGATAAAAAATTAAGAAACAAATAAATGAAAGAGAAAACAAAAAACAAAACACAGAGAGGAATTTTGTAATGCAAAGTCTCCTGATGGTGCCAATACAATGTACAACTAAAAGTCTGCGGCATCCGCTTAGAAGGCGATCACTGCGAGACCAGTGGTAAAGCTCAGGCACACGTTGACCTCTGCTGTGGACAACAGCAGGTGCTCTAGTGATAGCCGAGCTTTGGACGAAGAGCAGTTGTCGATCACATCAAATGACCACTAGCGGCTGACTGGCGGTGCAAGACAGTGGCACACAATCATGATACAACTGCATTTATGGGATATTCCTCTTGGCTTCAGTTTGTGACGCAGTTGCTAACTGCAAATCTGCTTCTAGACAGAGACGAAGAGCCAGATTTTTTTTTTTAATTTGTGTTTGCAAGAAAAAAAAAGTGGAAACACTGAAGTGAACACACATGCGTACACGATAACACCCTCACTGATTTCTAAAACAAACAGCGAGAAAATGATAATGATGGTGGTAAATGTGTATGCTGAATATGTGAATGCGAGATGTAACAACATATGTAACATTTGCACATGCATTGAACATGGAAATGGGTATCTGGGACCGTGTTAGGGTTAGTTCACGCTAATTCAGATACAGTACCTGTGTGCAGTCTTAATGCGCGTGTGAGTGAGTGAGTGAGTGTGTGTGTGTGTGTGTGTGTGTGTGTGTGGTTGTGTGTGTGTGTGTGTGTTAAGCTCTCTGAAAACTCGTTGACAGCTTCTGTGGCTAAATGTAAAGCTAAGCTGGTTTTCGGGCGAGTTGCTCAATGTCTTTTCATTAGGCCCTTGACGGCAATTAGTCTGCCTCAGGATTTGAGCAATGACAAAGATTACTCAGAGCCTGCTTCAGCGTCTTTCTGTTTAAACTCCACTCAATCTTAGATATGAACAAGATAATGCTGTGTCAAAGGGCTGGAGGTGGAAAAGGAAATCTGCTGGCATGAGGTATCTCAACACTTCTTCGACTCCCGAGGCACCAACTATAGGAACATCCTCTGACTGGTGGGCAGTGCGCCTTTCATGGACACTGTGACTACATGAGGGAATAAACTGGAGGGAGGATGGAGTGAGTGTGTATGGCGGTGTGTAACTCCACAACAATTGTGCTTTACAATCATGATCCATCATGATGATGATGATGATGATGATGA
>CM065714.1:98199480-98201980 GCA_033310375.1 Conus canariensis | reverse complement strand
AGGGAACCACATTCTGCCTTCGGGGGATGATTCAGGTTCTGAGCCCCCCTCCCCCCCTCCCACTCCCCCCCGTCCCCCTTCCCAGTTTACTCTCTTCTCACTTCCGTACCCTTGTGATATTTCCATGTTTCTACAAATTCTGCTGAAAAATTGTCAGTGGAGAGATACTTTTCATGTCGGAAATTACTTTTGACAGTGAATACAATCACTCGAGGTGGAAACCTGACTCTTCGTACAGACTAGCCTTCTGTCGCTTTGTTGTTGTTGTTGTTGTTGTTGTTGTTGTTGTTGTTGCTGTTGTTGTTGTTCCTTCTCCGTCTTTCCCTCCTTCGCTTCGGTAAAATTTTGGGTCACCCCAGTCGACAATTCCACGTTGCGGTTTTGATATCCAAACAAAAGAATCCAAGGGGAAAGATATGTTCTCTGTGTGCATATCTAGTCCAAAAGCTTTTCCTGTGGGTCATGCGCGTTTATACCCCCATCCCTACGCCTACGCCTCCCCCACTCGCGACTGACGAACACACTGAAATGGAACTAAATCAGTAATTGTTTACAATGAGCCCTTTGATGTGGCAGCTATGGTCTAATCATTCGGTTCCAATTTTAATTTCAAACGTCTTCTATACAGAATCTGGATGACGCATACTCACACCCCCACCCCCACCCCCTCCCATCCTGTATTCCTACACCTACGCCTCACAACTGACAACCACACTGAACTGAAAGTAAATTAGTAGCTGTTTACGACGCGCGCTTTGATAAGCCAGCTAAGGTCTTTAATCATTAGGTTTCAGCTTATTTTTTCTAATATGTTCCATACAGAATCCAGACAGGCAAGATCTTCTTGGAGCTATTTTTCCACGTCTCTCAGGCCATCCTTTACGTTGATACAGCTTTTGGTTGAGTGACGGGCCGTTTTCCTGACGGATGCTTCATTCCACGGCCTAATTAAAGAGATCTTTTGAACGGGCTGATTATGCTCTTTTTCCTTCGTTATTTCATGGACCAGACGAAGAAGAAGGGGGTTGCCTTTTTTCAATCTATGCGATTCAGAGAATCATTCAGAGACAGCCACAACCTAGAATACATCTTTCACGACACGAGCAGAAGAAAACAACAGAACTCCCTCCCTAGAACACGTGTGTACTACCATTCGCGTTTTCTTATTTCTAATCAAACCCTAACTCGAATTTTGTCCAATGGCCTCCAAACCATGATTCCTTGATCCGCCTTTGACCTTGACCCATACCATGATGTAGTGGGTTATCAGCCGCCGTGGAACACGAGTAACCGTCGCGGATTCCCGGGTTAGAGGTAGTTGGTTCGATTCCCACCGCAGCCATTAATTTGAGGGATTTTTATGCCCCGATTGGCCCATACCCACACATGAGTTTGCAACGGACGCTCGCAGTTAGGAAGACTGGAAAGCCCATAGTCCAGTTTTTTTGTTTTTTTTTTCTCCACATAATGGATGCATCTCTGAGAGTGTTGTTCAAAATTTCTGACCAACAGGTGTCTGTGTCTCTCGGACCTGGTTTACGCCGGGATGTCACAGAAGGAAGCGTACTGTAGAACCATGTCATACAGTCTCAGGCTGGAATGGATCTTTAAAGCATCATCTTTATAATCCCCATCCTCATCACTGAACATGAAAAAAAAAAAAGTCTTTAAGTTCCGAGTTCCTCATGCTCTGCTCTCATGGTGGCCTCCGTTTTCGTTTTCTCTTCACGTCCATGTCCCTTGTGGTTCGTGCCGGTGGGGAGGGGGAGGAGGGGGAAGGGGAGGGGTCACCGGTATCGGCAAGGTCATGTGGACTGTCGTTGGATGCATACAGTGGCGTCCCTCAGGGGGTACATTCACTCACGCTGGTTCCGCCACTACGGTAGTGCTGTCATCGTCACTGTGTGTGTGTGTGTGTGTGTGTGTGGTGTGTGTGTGTGTGTGTGTGTGTGTGTGTGTGTGTGTGTGGTTGTGTGTGAGAGAGAGAGAGAGAGAGAGAGTGAGAGAGAGAGAGAGGCGGGCAGGCAGACAGACAAACAGAGGCACAGAGAGAGAGAGAGAGAGAGTGTATCTATCTATCTATCTATCTATCTATCTATCTATCTATCTATCTATCTATATGTATGTGTGTGTACGTGCGTGCGTGTGTGTGTGTGTGTGTGTGTGTGTGTGTGTGTGTGTGTGTGTGTGTGTATTGTGTGCATGTGTGTATGTATGTACGTGCGTATTTGTGTGTGTGTGTGTGTGTGTGTGTGTGTGTGTGTGTGTGTGTGTGTGTGTGTGTGTGTGTGTGTGTGTGTTGCATGTGACAGAGTGAGAGCGGGAGGTAGGCAGGCAGAGGCAACCACACACCACACACACACACAGAGAAAGAGAGAGAGAGAGACGAAGAAGAGAGAAGAAGGAGGACAGATACAGTAAGAGACAGACAGACAGACAGACAGACGAGAACAGACGGACAGACAGACAGAGATTGCCAACTCTGCTATCAAACAAGGTC
>CM065714.1:98191980-98194480 GCA_033310375.1 Conus canariensis | reverse complement strand
GTTCATCTTACTCCTGTCCTTCGAACACTGTCAAACTCATCAGACGACCAACACAATGCAGTACCGTCTAACAACAAAGCGGAGGAACCGAATGTTGACCCCTGTGTTCCCAAAGGCTCTTACCTGGGACACATCTCCTTCACGGTGGGGCATACAAGTGTCTGCAATTTATACTGCTCTACAACAACCCCACCAGAGTCACTGCGGCACACTACAAACCGGTATGAAGCGCAGTTTTCCCCCGAAACTTTTTCCCCAACATGCACAGGAGTGCGTCAAGGCGGCGTCTTTTCTCTCATTCTGTTCAAGATCTCTCCACAGAACAGAAGTAGAGAAAGGCGTCTGGACTTTAACGGCATCATGTCTATTGTTAGGTGACTCAAAATACAAATAAACACACAAAACAAGACGTAAAGTAACGCAAATGTAATGGACTGTACAAAACAAACCAGTGAATTTTCGACACAAAGTCTTCCTCAGACGTGACAATTGCAAACAAACATGAACAAAACAGTACTTCCCTTTTGGCTGTCAGGAGAAAGATAACACAATGCGTCCACCAGCAGGCAAGAAAGCGAGGGCTGTTCAGAAAAAAACTCAGTAAAGAAGCAGGCTGCAGGGAGAGGTTAAGGTCAGAGGTGGGAAGGTGGAGTCTAAGAAGTGAACAATCAACAACGACAACAACAACAACAACAAAAAAAAAAAGGGGGGGGGGGGAGGCTCTGAATGTAGGCAATGTGTCTGCAGTGGAAAGGGAAAATGCCAGGGAAGTTAAAAAAGTAGGTGGCAATACGGGGAGAAAATGGTCAGCCGCCTATAGCACCCAACCAAAGTCTGACCCCAGCATGGGTTCCCCCATTCTGACCCCAAGGGGTGAGATGGAAAACGGAAGAACCCCGGGGGAAAAAAAAACCCAGTATTGTAGGGTGAGTTTGTTTGGGACCTATGTTTGGCTGACGGCATTGACCAGTCACGAGGCATGGGAAAGAACTCCCGTTTTCTCATTATCATCAGCCTGTAACCCACCCCCTTCCAGTAGCCTCCCCACCCCCAAACACGCCCTCCAATCACAAACATTTAGAGCGTAAGTCAGCTTGGAACGAAATACAGGGCTTCAACATAAATGAACTTGGAAGAAAAAATTACTATGCCGCCAAATGAAAGGAACAAACAAACCACAAGACAACGTGTCTCGTGGTCGGGTTGTTCTTCTGTAATTGTGACTTCAGCAAAAAAGACATTTTGTATTTGTGTGGCTTTTCTAGGGTTTTGTTTTTCTCTGAAGGTCGATGAGGCAGAAGATGGATCAATGATCTATGATATAATGTTTTTAGAATCAGAAAACAAAATTAATTCAATCTTCTCCTATTGAGAAATCATCGTACGAACACCTCACACATATGAACATCTCTACACATATGTGTGTACATATGCAGAGAGAGAGAGAGAGAGAGAGAGAGAGAGAGAGAGAGAGAGAGAGAGAGAGAGAGAGAGAGGAATGCGAATGTTTTATTCAGTTTAAGGCCACAGCCCCATACTGAAGGGGTATTCATACATGCATCATACAACATTCCTAATACGTAACACAATGAACTCATGAAAAAATGTAGATATGTTACAAAAAGCGGAGTACATTAAGCCACTACTGTCCGAATTCTCTTATTTGCTTCGTAAATATGTATGGCTAAATTCCAAAGTGTATTCTCATTCCTTGTTGACAGCAAGAGAATTAGCCTGAAATTACATGGTTCGGTGTAATAGACATAGACATAGCGAGAGACAGAGAGAGAGAGAGAGAGAGAGAGAGAGGGGGGGGGAGAGAGAGAGAGAGAGAGAGAGAGAGAGAGAGAGAGAGAGAGAGGAGAACTGTTATCTCAGTCATAAAAACAGAGCAAACTCATACACACAAACACAACATATACACATGTGTATAAACACACCCTCGCAGCACCAGAGATAAAGAGTCCAAATTAACATTATGGCCAAAGAACAGAGACAAACCGACCTAGAGAGAGAGAGAGAGAGAGAGAGAGAGGAGAGGAGAGAGAGAGAGAGAGAGAGAGAGAGAGAGAGAGAGAGAGAGAGAAGAGAGAGAGAGAGAAAGAGAGAAAGAAAGAAGAAAGAAAGAAAGAAAGAGAGAGAGAGAGAGAGAGAGAGAGGAGAGAGAGAGAGAGAGAAGAGAGAGAGAGCATAGACAAAAATATTGATCGACGACCCAAAACATCACTGTCCGACATACCAGAATCAAAGCCCGACACAAAAACAGAGAGAGAGAGTCAGAATATACAAAGAAAAAAAAACCCTCGTAATGAGCGACACAGCCAAACATCACTGTCCTACATAGCAGAGTCAATACCGGACACAAAAGTGGAACTAAATAGTTACTGCATGCCTGGAACAAGACCAGAACAGTACTCTTTAGGATCACGACTGTGTTGCGAATCCAATGTCTTCACCAGCGCTGAAAGACCAGACACTTACGTAACGAGGTGGCTGTCAA
>CM065714.1:98176980-98181980 GCA_033310375.1 Conus canariensis | reverse complement strand
TTGACGTGGGGGATTCAGGGAAATGGACACCTCTTGACATCCTCCTCTCTTCGCCAACTCTTTTCCTTTCTTTCTGCCTACGCAGGCTGATACTCCTGCGGACACTCCCTGTATAGACAGGCAGTGGAGTTTTGTGTGTATGACCGTTTTTTTTTTTATCCCGCCATTAAGGCAGCCATACTCCATCTTCGAGAAAGGTGCATGCTATGCGTAACGTGTCATCCATACCAACGGCCAAACTGGCCTTCTCTTCCGAAAGTTGGTGATGGGATTTTACGTGTGTGCAAGATGTTGTGTGTTCACACACGGAACCTCGATTTATAGTCTCATTCGAAGGACTGTATGGGGAATGGAGTCAGAACCAATGTTAACTCCGAGGGGAAAATCCCCCTGTACCGAAACGGCCCGGCAGAGGTTCACCGACTCAAAGTTGGCAAGTGCACCTCAAGAGTTCCATTTACTCAGTGAAAATAACAACAACCCCACACGCATTTTGATTTGCTACATGATACCCACACCACTGCTGTCGACCTCAAGGACACGGCATGGCTGTGTGTTTTAGGTGGGCCTTTTCCACGCTACACCGCCATGATATCGTCTGGTAAGTATCGTGTTTTTGCTCCGGTGTCTACAGTGTAATTGATTGCCAGTGCTTATAGATGTCTGGGTTTTTGTTGTTGTTCCGTTGTAGGTGCTTACTGTTGTCTGGGTCACAGATGTCTAGGTCTTTTTACGTTCTAGTGTTTGCCAGTCCAGTAAATGTGACGGCCTTCAGCTGTCCAGGTTTTTTGTTTACGTATGCGTAAGGTCGATGGGCGAACCGATTTGTTAAAACAACATTGCTATCGATCGAACAGATTTAACATTACCTACGGAAGAGTTCTTGAAAAAATGTGCAAACACACACACACACACACACACACACACACACACACACACACACACACACACACACAAAGCTACACGCACGGGAGCGCGTGCATAACTCCCTCCGACAGAGTCAATGGAGATCTTCTTTCTCTTTTTTCTCCCGACAGTGGTTTTGAAGTAGTTAGTGCAGTTCATCATTATACGTAAACTTGATGAGTTAGTGCAGTTTATCATTATACGTAAACTTGATGATGAAAGCTCCCGCTCACTCTAAAGTCTGAGAGGAGATTGAATGGAATGTTTTTTTCATTGTAGTTTAAATTAGTTCATGCATTTCGTCACCCTAAGGAAACTTCCTGATACAAGTTCCCTCTCGCTCAAAAGTCTGAAGACAAGAGTCAGCAAAAGTTTACTTTTAAATCAGTTTGTGCATGCCACCACTAAGCCAAAACGGAATGATGTAAGCTCCTTTGCACTCAAAAGTCTAAAGACCGAATGCAACAGACATATTTTCATGGCGGTTGTCAATTAGCTTGCGCATTTCATCATTACACGAAAACGTAAAAATGTCAGCTCCCCCTCACTCAAAACTAATCATTTGCTCCCTCACTATTCATTTATTCTGGCGTAAGCATTTTCGTTTTATTTTTTTTCCTTTTTTTTTTTTTACAACTGCGTGATACGTTTGGAGGTTTGTTGGTCATACCGGACAGCACAAATAGAACTGACGACGTTGGTGGTGAGAACACACTGTCTGATATTCCGCTGTATGTTCAGTCACTGGACGGACGTGGTGGCGCCGCCAGAAAGTGGACGCTCACTCACGATGGCTAAGCAGTTACTGTCGTCAATAGGGGGATTCGTAGGTCGTGTCTTCTCTATACAGGACCAAAACAGGCAGGATCTAAAGACCACCCAAGTGACTTGGTATCGGTGCAGTGTCTTCTTCGCTGGGTTGCCTCAACACAACACTGATTGCTCCCTGAGGATTATTGGTCCTGGGTCTGTGACAGCACAAACCCGGGTGTGGCTGTTCCCATGGAGGCTAGAGTGAGCAGTATGGGCGTAATCCAATATGAGAAGGGAGGAGACAAACACAGAACAAGATGGATGAATCAACAATGCACACACGTAAAATCCAATCACCAACTTTCGGAACAGAAGGCCAGTTTGGCGGTTGGTATGGATGACACGTTACACATAGCATGCACCGTGCATGAGAAATTGAAAGAATGAAGGAAATAAGGAAATGGAGTGAACGATATTGACTGGACGACACGGGAAACGACTGAATGAAGCGCCGGCAGGCAGCTCTTCAGTCGGCACTACCCAGGTAGGCGGCCCGTTGCATATGCGAGAGTGTGGATGGTCAGCGCCTTGAACCTTTGGCAAGGCGCTTTATAAATGCTATGTTATTGTTAATATCATTACTATTCTTATTATCATTATCATTATTATTATCATCATTATTAGTTATATTAATAATCAATGGCTTCAGGATCAATAATTTTGAAGGTCAAAAGCTGCTGTGGATGGTACAGAAAACGGTACATCATCAACAGAAATTGCAATAACACGTACGCATGTGATTAGTATCAGAAAAGGGTCGATCTGGGTCCACAATACTGTCAGAAATGGTTTCCCCGCTGTTTCAGTGATATCACTAAAGCCTAACCGACTATGTCGCGCCTTCCTATGAAAGTCAATGCTTAGGGAGAAAAGTCCTGAAAAAAAGAAACAGTCAGGTTTATTTCTTTTTAAACAATGAAGACAACCTGGACATAAACATACACTGATAAACTGTAAGGTACCTGAACTAATGACCCCCTTAAGGCGGATAAAATAAGGCTATGCTAAGAGCTCTTACCGTTCTGCTTATTTTTCTCTCTTGGTTTACAAGGAATACACAAGAACCCCACCCCCATCCCTTCCCTCCCCCCAAAAAGCAATCCAAAACAAGCAAGCAAAACCATTTTTTTTAACCATTTAAATGCATGAAGAAAAGAAACGAAACCTTACAGGCCATATAGCATATTGACACTGTAGAACAGACGGTTATACTATCTAGTTGCAAGTTACTTCTAAATGGCTGGCATGTTATAAATTGTGACCGGACGAAAAAGAGTAAAAGTCTTTCTACAATGAAGACAAGACAATGGATCACAATGGAAGAAAAAAACACATACACAGGGACGACAGTTAAAAAAAAACAACATCTCGACCCCCCCCCCCAAAAAAAAAAAAAAAAAAAAAAAGAAAGAAAGAAAAAAGAAGAAGAAGAAACAAAACCAAAAGATTAAAAAAGTCAGAGAATGACAGGACAGCGAAAATGACGTATACAGACCTTCCAAAAGGCAGGTATACCATCGGCACTGAAAGAACAGCGCGGCATCCCACACAGCGTCTGCTGCTTTGTACGGAAGCTATATTTCCAAGACCCTGTTCTTATGGCAGCAGCCAGTATTTTCCTCAAGACACGATCTGTTCGCCTTAGTAACCTTAAGAGAGAGAGAGAGAGAGAGAGAGAGAGAGAGAGAGAGAGAGAGAGAGAGAGAGAGAGGGAGAGAGAGACGGACAGACAGACATATAGACAGAGTCAAAGTCGAGCTGCTTTTCTTACAATAGGTCATACTCTGGAATTTCAGATTTATATTTCTTCTTTTCCCCCTTTCTTTAAAAACAGAAATGGGAAACTTTTGTGCCGTGTAATCTGTCCAACCCCGACATGGGACGGCACCCTCCGAAGGGTGAGTGAAATGGACATCTTCCTGGAGCGCCAGGTCAGTCTGTCTTTATCGCCATGATTTCACAACGTACGGCTGACGTTCTCGTGCTGCCGACCCTTGAGGCGGCTCTCTTCTCACAGTTGTTTCCCTTGCCCTGCCGCCATCTGTCGCACGATGGACAAAAAAACACTCACGCACCCCGTTTCTGGGGGCCATCAACAGACGGGGAAACCCAGATCCTTAACAGGCTTTGAAAGTGATCGAGACAATAACTGCAGAACAGTGGGAGAAGTTTTTTTTTCTCTCTCTCTCTTTGAATGGAAGTTCAGTTAATGCCTACTCAAATATGTGTCGTTGGATGGTGCTTTCCGTTTCAGTGAAGAACGTGGTATGTTAGGGCGCAAAAAAGAAAATTAGAAGAAAATGGTTAACGTCCTAACTTTCCTAGCTAAATTATTCATCTACAACTGTGAGAGGAAAAAAAATGCATAAGAATTACTCTCGTTTAGTGTGTTTACTTCCTTATAAATCATTATGTAAAAATAAAACAAAAAGATAAAACAGAATACAAACCATAACGCGTAAAATTCGCTCTGTCTTGGACTATTTTCCGTTTAAAACAGAGCTGATGTAAAACAGATGAAGTTTATTTGAACTCTTTACTGTCAAACTAGCACAATTTTACTTGAGAACTATGTGCCAAATGGTGATGTGTACTTCGTCTGTACAGCGATTTTTATCTGTCTATCTATCTATTTACTTATCTATCGATCGATCCATCTATCTCTCTATTAGTCTGTAAGCCTATCTGTCTATATATAATTGATTCCGCTGGACACCCCCCCCCCCCTTTGGTTTTTTTTTTTTTTTTGCTTCAGTAGTCTCTCTCTGTCAAGCATTCTATGAAAACATTTGATATGTTCGACTCGTTTATTAACCATCGACAAAACATATTGCTGTACTTGAACACTGAGAACCTCAAACGCATTCGTTTTCTGTGACAATGCTAGATTTGTATTAGTGCACAGTTTGTGAATTTAAAAAAAAATGTAAACAAAAATTCCTCTCTCCTGCACCTCCTCCTTCCACCCGAAAACACACAACATACACGTGCATCGTGCGCGCATACACACCTACATAAGCACACACATATGCCCACACGTGCAAGTGCAAACTCACACACACACACACACACACACACACACACACACACACACACACAACACACACACCACACACACAACTCTCTCTCTCTCTCTCTCTCTCTCTCTCTCCTCCCACACACACACACACACACACACACACACACACACACACACACACACACCACACCATGAAAGGAAATTGCTTCGCCGGGAGAGCCATTGTACCTGACTGTGGGGGGGCAGACATCAGGGAATGAAG
>CM065714.1:98166980-98171980 GCA_033310375.1 Conus canariensis | reverse complement strand
CTTATTGCCTGGAAGCCAGGTTACAGCAGGAAAAAACTGGCGTGTTATAAAGAGATAATACTTTACAGGACGCAGAAGGGCAAACTAGCCACAAAAAAACGATATTCATATGAGAGGGAAAAAAAATGCGTATAAGGGATAGGGAGGAAAAGGAAAATTGCGAGATCTACTTTTGAAAAGGTTGGGGATACAATTCACACTGAAACAGCCTCCAGCATCCCTTGGTGGATGATGCTGATTTCAACAGATGGCCAAAATAACACAAGCAAAAAACATAGAAAAGAATCGTTCCCTTCGTGCATAAACCATTCCACAGTTTCTCCATTCAGGACACACACACACACACAACACACACACACACACACACACATACACACACACAACCAAGCACAAACACACACACACACACGCACACGCACGCACACGCGCACGCACACACGCGCGCACACGCGCACGCACGCACGCACGCACGCACGCACGCACCACACACACACACACACACACACACACACACACACACACACACACACACACGCGCGCGCTATATCAATCCGAAAAGACGGAAGCACAGGCAACTGCCCCTGAAGAATGGCCAGCTGGAGCCCCACCCAATAAATAAACTCTCACTACCTAGAAGCCAGATAACGGCAGGAATAAAAACTGCAATGTTGTTGAGAGAAAATACTTTACAAGTCACAGAAAGGCGAATTGTCCACGAAGGCAAAACAAACAAAGAAGCCAAACAAAACAAAACAGAACAAAACAAAGAAAAAAGAACGACAATGAAATGAGGAAAAAAAAAAAAGTAAATCAAGACAAGAGTTCAAGAGATGGGGAGGAAAAGTGAAATTGCACAATGCACGTTAAAAGATTCTGGGGAGACAATTCACTCCGGAAAACCTCCTCCATGCCTTGGGGGCTGATGCAGATTCTGACAGATGGCCAAAACGACAGAGATTAAAGGAATTGAAACGAATCATCCCTTCTTCCCTTCTCTCTCTCTCTCTCTCTCTCTCTCTCTCTCTCTTCCTACTCACACACACACACACACACACACACACACACACACACACACACACACACACACACACACAGCCACGCGCGGTTTCAGTTTCATCAAGGAGGTGCCACTGTGTGCGGACTAGTCCATCTACAATACACCAAGTCTGCTAAGTTTTGAGTCCACACTGTGCACGATTTAAAGTCAATGACTAAGAAGGGAGCATTCAAGAAGAGAGTCTCATGGTTACAACTTGGCAGATGTCTGACCTGCACACTAGCCCAACGCGCTGGTCAGACCTTAGGTACCCAACTATCAATGTCTGTGCCATTATCATCATTTCATGCGTTTATGGTTAGTGTACACGTATGTGTGTATGTGTGTGCATGGGTGTGTGGTCATTGGCCCACGTGTTTGTGTCAGTGTATGCCGTGCGTGCGTGTAGGTCTGTGCTTGCATGCGCGTGCGTGCACGCGCGCGTGCGCACGCATGTGTGTGTGTGTGTGTGTGTGTGTGTGTGTGTGTGTGTGTGTGTGTGTGTGTGTGTGTGTATGTGTGTGTGTGTGTGCGTGTGTGTGCATGAGGCATATCCGTGGTCTTGTGTGAGCATGCTCTTATATCACACATCTGCGCATGTGTGTACATTTGTGTGTCTGTGTTTATGGGCGTACATGCATGAATGTGTGTGTGTGCGCGCGCGCGCGCGTGTACGTGTGCGTGTGTGTGTAAGTGTGCGCGCGCGCACGCGCCTTTGATTATTTGTGGGAAACGAGTGTTCAGAGGATGACGTAGCACCACGACCACGACCAACAAGAAGGAAAAGTCTTTGTCTGGAGGATTCAGTGTTGTTCAATGTGGTTTTGTCATGTGAGACCCAAGAAAGTCCTGTCTGGCCGGAGAATGCAATGGCAACCCTTGATTACCTGAAACCTACTGCTGCGCCCTTTGTACTCGTCTGTCAGGTTGTTTCAACTGTTCCTATCCAGACCATGAGGGACTGACGCAACACGATCTCTAGATCAAAAACATCACACAAACATTTCAAAGAAGGGAGGTTCACTGCAGGTAGGACTGGGGTGTTTACGTCTTAAGCCTAATTTCAGTTCGCATGCAATGAAATGAGAAACGGAAGTGATGATCTTGCGTCATTCTACAGGACATTTTAGTTTGCGTTGTGGTGCGATCACAAGTGTAAATGTTTCCAGTTGGACGAAAACCAAACTGATCTCTATTTAAAGGCCTTTACCTTCGGGCTTGAGACATTTTTTTTTTCATTCAAAAGTCACCATGGGTGGTACATGAAAATCGTAATCATCACATTTGCAATGAAACATACAGATGTATGTGGACAGGCCTGATAAAGGATGATCCAGGATCCGCAATTCTGATCACAGAAATTTTCCCTTTTGCATCACACACATATGTACGTGTAGGACGTAGGCGCTAAGTAGCAAGCTCACATGACACACACAGCTCTTGCCATGACACATATGTGCACACCCGATCTCCTCTTCTCCATTTCTTTGCGGTGGACTCTCTCATTTACTGCACGTTATGAATAAAGGCTCGTTTTCACTAAACTGAGTACATAAAGGCTCGTTTTCACTAAACTGAGTACTACAATGACAAATGTTGATCTTCCGCCGAATATGAGAAGATAAGTGGTTTCTCGTTCTTCGTTTTCACTGTCCTAAATGTTATTTGTTTTTGCCTGAAGAAGACCCAAGAGGTCGAAATGCCTTGTGTTTTGTCCTGTACTTTGTCTTATGTCCTTGGCGGTAACTAGCCCCCTTTCTTCCTAGATTTTTCTTCGTTTTCCGCCCTCAGTCACTTCGTTTTGAAACAACAAAAATGTATGAAACTCTGATAATGAATAATAAGTAAGTCAGTACAGAAACAGAAGTTCACACTATTGCAACATTGTGTACAATTGGTCAACGTTGCTTTACAAGAAAGAGTTGTAACATAGTTTGTGTCAACTCCACAAGTAAGAGTTGTAACATGGTTTGTGTCAACTCCACAAGCAAGAGTTGTAACATAGTTTGTGTCAACTCCACAAGTAAGAGCTGTAACATGGTTTGTGTCAACTCCACAAGTAAGAGCTGTAACATGGTTTGTGTCAACTCCACAAGTAAGAGCTGTAACATGGTTTGTGTCAACTCCCCAAGTAAGAGCTGTAACATGGTTTGTGTCAACTCCACAAGTAAGTGTTGTAACATAGTTTGTGTCAACCCCACAAGTAAGAGTTGTAACAGGGTTTGTGTCGACCCCACAAGTAAGAGTTGTAACAGGGTTTGTGTTAACTCCCACGGATTAGACACAGTGTGCAGTTCTGAGTGACTGTGCACACAGTGTGATATAAACGTCGATGGAATCAGTAACCAGCGATCAAAGAGGACCATGCACACATGCACACACACACATCAATATCGCCAGATATGCTTAAGATTACTGTAATGTATTTTCTTTCTCAAAAAGTCCGCAATAGTTTGAAAATCAACATATCCACCAAAATACGCCTTTTAAAACATCTGTTTAGATGATCATACGACCTGATTAGTACACAAAATATCTTCTGAAACGTCATCGAATCCGACTACTTCATACATATTTTCACTAATGCTTTTCCCGAGAGAAAGAAAATCATTCACGTTTACAAATATCGTACCTTCTTCACAAAGAGAAACCTTTCTTCTAATCGCAAGTCTATTCTAATAGAAAAAAAAATTCTCAGTGTCTGTTCTCTCACTGACAGAGAGAGAGAGAGACAGACAGACAGACAGAAGACAGAGAGAGAGAGAGAGAGAGAGAGAGAGAGAGAGAGAGAGAGAGAGAGACAGACAGACAGGCAGACAGACAGACAGACAGACAGACAGACAGAAGACAGAGAAAGAGATGGAGAGACAGAGGGAGACAGAGAGAAGAGAGAGATGGAGAGAGAGAGAAGAGAGAGAGAGAGAGAGAGAGAGAGAGAGAGAGAGAGAAAGACAGAAGACAGAGAGAGAGGGAGAGAGAGAGAGAGAGAGAGGGAGAGAGAGAGAGAGAGAGAAAGAGAGCGTCCACGTCCTATGATGGGGGGGGGGGGGGGGGGGGGGGGGGGGGGGGGGTCAAAGTCCCCAATCTCTGCATGTTTGTGGGGTCTGTTGTTGAATGGACGTTGTGGCACTCTCGTTGTGGACGAGGATGTTCACAATGACACCGCAACTAAAACATTCATCACGTCGCCAGTGCGGGGCTTTGCAGAGCGAGTCTTGCCTTCAGCCACAACTGGCAGGACTTCAAAGCACCCAAGTGAATCGGCATCACTGCAGTGTTTACTGTGGTGGGTGTCCTTACGATGACACTTGATACTGGCTGCTCCCTGAAGATTGCTGGGTCTGTGACAAGACCAAATGCTGGGTGTGGTTGTTGTGCACGTGGAAGCTAGAATGAGTAGTATGGGGGTTGTGCCAGTGAAAGGCAGAATGGAGGAGCAGACAGATGAAATAGGTGAACGAATACATAAATGAAAACGAAATGAGATCATTACAAACTAATTAAAGGCCCCAAAATGACTTCAACACCCACCCCACCCCCCACTCCCGCTCAAGCTTCAAGAACAAGACATCCTTTCAATGATCCAAAGCAGCCTCAGGCTGTACGTGAAAATGGCAAACCATCAAAAACATTTGCGGTCAAGCGTAACTGATCAGTCTCTGTAACGGGTGTATCTGGATTGTGAGCACTGTCATCAGAACTCTGTACCTGCTCCCTCAGATGCAGCTCTATCATGACAGCCTGCCCCACCTCTCTGGACCTTTTCAGGGCTGTCAACGCATAGGGGGGAAAGGTCCTAAAAAAAGAAAAAAGAAACAACTGGTCATTTTGATCTTTGTTTCTAACAGCCACGAAAATATTGACAAATCTACATCAATTATAACGTGGTCGCTAAACTCTTCACATACTTACTGCAGAGAAATGTAGCCCGTGCCGAAGGCACCATTCATCCCGCTCAAACGTT
>CM065714.1:98131980-98161980 GCA_033310375.1 Conus canariensis | reverse complement strand
CTTCTCCATTCTCGTCAATAAAAAAAAAATTTGAACTTTGAGCGGTTAACGTTTGGAGTTCACCTCTTAAGTAGTGAGGGGAAGAAACGTCTGTCTTGTAAGTGTGATAGAGTTGTCTCTTTCGTACTCTCAGTTCTCAGGCAAAAGAAGGTATGATAATAATTTTCTCCTCTCACTTGTAATGTCAACAACTGAGGATTGAGGACATGGGACACACATGGGCAGTTTACGTCTTATAAGATTTCTAGCGACTGGAAGCGCATATTCGGATGTCAGTTTCAAGTTCTCTTGCAAAGCCAGCTGGCCATTGCTCTCTCCGCGCTGTCACCGAGTGGGACCAGAAAGAAAAGCTGCATTTGTATGGGAAACAAACACCTTACTTAACACTTTTCGCATACTTATGTGTGTTTCATTGCAAAACAGATGATTATATTGCCATGTTCATATGCCTCCAATGTTTTTCTTACACTTTGGAATGCAGAGAAAACAACAACAACAGTGAATAAAGGTGGATCAATAAAATCTGATTCCAAGAGAGGGTGAGGGAAAAGGAAGCGCTAAATTTCAAGGAGCTGTGGATACAGTTCACACTGAAAGAGGTTTGGGCATCCCTTGGAGAACTTGGCGCAGATTCCAACCGGGTGGTCAAAATGGCAGGAGCAAGAGATTTATAAAAGAGTCGCTCCTATTATCACTCACGACGCACATTCGAGAGAGCGCGCGCGCTCGCACACACACACACATACACACACACACACACACACACACAACACACACATACATACACACACATGCGCACGCGCACGCGCACAAGCACACACACACACACACACACACACACACACACACACACACACACACACACACACACACACACAGTCCCTGTCTGGAGGATTCAGTGATATCTAATGTGGAGTGGTCATCAAAGACCCTAGAAGGTCCTGTCTTGCCAGAGGATTTAATGCCAGTCCTTTATGACCTCAGACCCACTGCTGCTCCTTTGTACTCATCTGTCAGACTGATTTCAATCGTTTCTTGCCCAGACATGGAGGACTGAGGTAACACGATCCTCACTCCAAAATATGATAAAACCCATCTCAAAGCTGGGAGGTTCCCTGCTTGTGGGAACGGGATGTTTATTTCTCAAACCTTGTTTCAGTTTGCAAGAAATGAAGTGAGAAGTGGAAGGCGAGCATCTTGGACAATGTTGAAAGAACTTCTAGTTGGCGTTGAAGTTAACACAAGCACAAATGTTTCCAGCAGGGCAGAGACAAAACAGATCTATTAAAGACCATCATCTCTGCGATCTAGCATTTCAAAATGTTTCCTAAAAAGCCACCATGGGTGGAGGATGAAATTGGCAATATATTCAAACTTACAAAAAAGTACTATTCCGCCGAATGAAAGAAAAAAATTGCAATTTAAATGCAACGCGTTTAGACCTTTTTGGTCTTCTTCAGGCAAGACAAACAACATTCAAAACAATGAATACAAACAACGAACAATCACTTATCTTCTCAAATTCGGCACAGAATGAAACTGGCAATATATTCATCACAGTGTGAAAAAGATAAAAGTAAAGGACGTATCTGAGTCCATAACCCTGTCATCAAAACTGTTTGCAGCTGCATCAGTTTCAGTTTTAGGATCATGGTCAGGCTGATCGCTTGGGACCTTTTCATGCTGCCAAAGCATTCGAAAAAAAAAAGTCCTGTAAAATAAACAATTCGTGTTTTCTATTTTCATTCCTTTTAACAGCCACGACAATATCGACAAATGTGCATCAATAAAAACATGGTCAATAAACTCTAGACATATTGAAGGCATATAAAAGTACAAGGAAGAGTAAAAACAAAGTAATGATAATGAAAAGGTCAAATGCAGCAAAACCAAACCAAAACAAAGAAAGCATATGAGCAAATGAACACGGCAGATGGGCAGCCAGTACCCACTCTGCACAGTGCTGACAGCCTTGCCTCTCAGTCGCAACTTAAAAGCAGACATATTATGACCAAGTTGTGACCAGAAAAACGAAAAGAGGAAAAGACTTTCTGTAACAAAGACAGGACAATAGATCACAAAAAACCCCAGTGAGCTATAATAGATAAATAAAAGAAAAAAAGGAGAGTCAAAAAGAGCGACAGGTCAGCGGAAATGACTTGCACAGACCTTTCAGACGGTGGGTATACAATGTGTATTGAAAGAACCCTGCAGCCTTCTCACGGTGGCTTGTGTTGCTTCATACAGAGACTAATCTACAAGACCCCACTGCACAAGCAGCAGCCTCCATTTTCCCCAGGCATGTCAATGTAACTCCTATCTTTTCTTCACCATTACTTTACATTATTCTTTACTGAAAAGACGATGGACTCCTTTACTCATGATACCTTACAAAAAGGACCTGTTTTATGTAAGGAAATTATTCAAAGTAAGAGTCGAAAGAAAATGAAGGAAAAAAACCAACAAAACAAAACTGAAGAAATGACACTAGCTCTAAATGCTGACAAACCACCAATCTAAATATCAGATACAACTAAGCCATCACGTGACATTCGTGGAAGGCGCTCATGATTCTGCTAAGCTTGGGCATCTTTAGAAACGTGAAAATCATAGAAGAAGTCATTCGTACAGGTGGAACCTGCTAACACTATTTCCAGCGAAAACAGACCAGGGAAGGCAGCCTTTCCTCGTTTGTTGTGCCAAATGCCTCGTGTATTTGTAAAAATGTGGTGAAGCCAGACTCCGTGGTCGATGTTTGGTGCAAACACAATACCATCGCCCCCTTCCCCACGTCCTCCTTTTCTCTGTCTCCATACTTTGGTTCCTTCTCCAGTGAAATGCACTTTCCGAACAGAAATCAGAAAATTGGCTCCTATCGGTTTAATTTCTCTCCAATCAAGATGTGCTTCAAGGTTTGCATCAAATGCTTGTATCATTTTCAATTTCGAAGATATTTTGAGGAATGTATGGTGAGGAACAGGAACTTTTTTCTACGTAATATTTTGATGTGCTTCCTCTCTAAACTACATCAATGGATTATAAAAGCCGCACCAAATGTCTTTTTTTTAACACAAAGAAGGTGTGCCGAGGTGCGTGATGATGACTACAAAATTCTTTAAACAAAACATGCCACTGAAACGTGTTTGAGTATGATTAGTTATTAATCATTTCCAGTACAAAGCTTGTTCACAAACACACTAACACCTACACACACCACACACACACGTACACACACACACACACACACATGCACGAACACACGCACGCACGCTCGCACGCACGCACGCAAGCACACACACACACACACACACACACACACACACACACACACACACACACACACACACACACACAGAGGGCAACTTATAAACTCTTCAAACTGTCTTCAAACTGTCATATGCCTGTCAAAAAGAGAAACCATTCTTCTATTATTCAGTCAAGCTTTGAACTTTCCCTAATAGAATAATGCATTACGGGGCGATGAATGTACGTGTTCTGTGATAAGCAGCACGGTGAATTACTGATAGCTTTGTACTGAGGTTCAGTTCTCCATAAATGTTGTCATAGCCAAAATGAAAGATCAAGATTTACAGCAGTAAACTGCACTCGAATGTGTTTTCTGGTGTGTGTGTGTGTGTGTGGTGTGTGTGTGTGTGTGTGTGTGTGTGTGTGTGTGTGTGTGTGTGTGTGTGGTTACGCGAGTGAGTGTGCATATATGTGTGCGTGATCGTATGTATGCGTGTGTATGCAAGACCGTGCGTGCGTTTGCGTGAGAGAGAAAGATACAGAAAGAGGTGTGTTGGTGGTGGTGGTGTGTTGGTGGTGGTGATCAATCCGGGTGCTAAAAAAAGAGATCTGTATCGTCAACTTATATTTATAAACGATGTATGTGGAGTGCACATAAACATACATACACACAAACACAGACACAGACACAGACACAGACACACACACACACGCATGTACGCGCGCGCGCACACACACACACACACACACACACACACACACACACACACACACACACACACACACACACACACTTACCAAATGTCCCTCCAAAACAAACAAGTAAGAAAAAAAAAACAGCAACGTTTCCCTGGAAGTGAAAAGGGCTGGCTCATTCTCTAGCTAATTAACAAAGTAATAAATCTTTAATTCGTATTACTAGTTACAGGTTTTTCTGTCTTTTTTTTTTTACAAGTTGTGAGGAGTTTTTAAAAGTCTGGAGTTCGCTTCTATTTGTTTTGCACTCAGCGCATGGGGGGGAGAGAGAGAGAGAGAGAGAGAGAGAGAGAGAGAGAGAGAGAGAGAGAGAGAGAGAGAGAGAGAGAGAGAGAAAGAGAGAGAGCAGTTAAAAACAGAGTGTGAATATACGCATGGTCTACACTTTGGAATTTCCAGTTCCGTTTTGGTTTTCTTTCTTCTTTTTCTCTTCTTCGAAAACAGAAGTTGGAGACTTTCCTGTTGTGAAATCGACACAATCGTGGCATGTGACAGCGCGCTCCGCAAGGCAGCTGAAACCGACATCATGCTGGTAAAGCCCGGCTCAGTTTCTGTCCACCGCAGTGACATCACAACGTACGGCTGGCGGGATCTCGTACTACAGACACTTGGGACGGCGCTTCTCCTCCTCTCTGTTGGGCATTGCCCAGCCACGGTCTGTTGCACGGTGGACAAACACACGTGCACTCCCTGACTGGTGGGGGGGGGGGGGGGGATGTCAACAGATGGGAAAACCCCAGATTCTGACACTTCGAAAGTGATCGAGCAATAACAGCAGAGCAGAAGAAAAGTTTTCGTCTTTCCTCTGTCTTGAAACACGCACGCACGCACGCACGCACGCACGCCACACAACACACACACACACACACACACACACACACACACACACACACACACACACATACAGAGAGAGACAGACAGAGACAGAGACAGACAAACAGACAGGGACATTTAGATAAACGTACACGTGCATAGCAAACACACACACACACACACACACACACACACACACACACACACACACACACACACACACACATACATACAGAGAGAGACGGACAGAGACAGAGAGACAGAGACAGACAAACAGACAGAGACATTTAGATAAACGTACACGTGCATAGCAAACACACACACACACACACACACACACACACACACACACACACACATACATACACAACCCCCCCCCCCACAACACACACCGCGCGCGCGCGCGGGCGCGCGCACCATGAAAGGAAACCAACTCGATGGAAGAGTCAGCGTCCCGGAATACGGGGCAGACATGAGGGACTCCAGAACTTTCTGTCTGACCAGGATGGAAATCAGCGGGAACTTTCCATTACCCCCACAGACTCACTGCTTCATCCTGTGCACTCATCTGTCACTTGGTCTTCTGCCTGTCGGCACTCTGGACAAAGAGGAATGGAGGTAAGATCATCAGAGATTCGGATATGCTTTAGTCGCGTCTGGGTCGGGTGGTTCACCGCAGATGGATTGGCGTGATTCTTCATTTCGCCTGCACTTAGACAGCTGGGTCTTAGTTGAGAAGGAAGGGTGTGGGGTTCATATGTTTGACAACTGTAGAAGAAAAAAAACTACTTAAAAAAGCAAGCATGTCTACTAGCTGCTGATCTCATTCCATTTCAACCAAGTTGGGAATGTGAACCCCTCAACGATACAGATTTTGTTTTTCTCAGGTTAACGTTGGATTTTTTTTTATTAGAAAGCAAATGGTTGGAACATCTTTCTTCTAAATGTAGAGGATTCTAAAGTCAAGATCTGTAGCGTATGCCTTCGGTTAAAAAAAAAAAAAGAGAGAGAAATAGTTTTTCTCATTTTCTTTGTCCAGTTAGGAGCAGAGTTTGTTGGGGTTTTTTTTACAAGATGGACACGCACAGTTACAAACATAGCTTTTGTATACAAGATGGACACACACACACACACACGCGCGCGCGCGCGCGCGCGCGCGCGCGCGAGCATACACACACACATACACGCACACGCACACACGAGAGAGAGAGAGAGAGAGCGAGAGAGAGAGAGAGAGAGAGAGAGAGAGAGAGAGAGAGAGAGAGAGAGAGACTTGCCAAGCGATTGAAAGACAGAGATTTCTTGTCAGTTTCAGTTGTGTTACAGCAAACCCTGTCGTGCACGGCTCTTTCAGTTCCACATAAAAAAGATACTTCAGGTATGTAACCTCTCCCCTTCCCTCCCCCCCCCCCCCCCACCCTGCCTTCCCCCGCTATCAATATCTATTTGTTTCATGTCTACATCTGTAGGTGTCAATGTATGTATGTACGTACGTACGTATGCGCGCGCGCGTGTGTATGTGTGTGTACGTATGTATGTATGTGCGTGCATGTATGTATGTCTGTATGCATGTGCGTATGTATGTATATATGTTTGTTTGTTTGTAGAATAAGAAAGAAAAAAGATGAAGTTTGGGGTGTGCTTTGGTCTAGAATTTTGTTTTCCAGCGCAAAAAAAAAGGAAAAAAAAGAGATGATGGTCAAACCAGATCGGCCTGGGGAAGCGAGATGGACAGGCGTGTGCACATCCGACCGGAGGGCAGCCGTTACAGTTTGAACTTTGTGCACGTACTGTACACACAGTACGTGCACAAAGTTCAAACTGTAGCGGCTGCCCTTCGCTCGGATGTGCACACGCCTGTCCATCCGCACTCTGGACAGGTGAAGCTACAACGTAGTGTGGGGTAAGCGATTGGCGTTTATTCGTGTTGGCCCACTCTGGCAATTGGACCCCGGCCTCTCACTGGCCGAACCACAGTCTCCTAGTCGCTTTACAGACGACAGTCATTTTTGTACAAAGACATTCCCACGGGTCGGCTCTACCCTGGGTGGGGAGACGTGACTGTTGAGATGACGCTTGGTTTGAGGGTCAGGGCTGTCGGACAGTGTGGGTAACCCGGGTTTTGAAACCCGTCAGAAATACTCCATTTTCTTCATTGATTTTCGGCGCGGTTTTCTCGAGTGTGTTTAAAAAAAACGGTTAGATTTTATTTTGTAAATATTGTACGAGTTTCTACTTATAGCTGTTCACGCGGAGTATGTTCTCGGTTTCGACTAGTGTAGCTGGTCTGCTGATAACGGCAGAAAAATCTGTCCGATCTTGGTCAAGTGCGACCAAGGCCATGAACGGTCGTGAGTTCGGGAATTCCCGATGCAGGAACGAGGTGGAAATTTTGAAGTTGGGCACATACGTACTGGGAACGGGAGTCTTTCGAATACACACACACATACATACACGCGCGCACGCACATGCGCGTGCACACACACACATACTGACACATACACACACTGACACACACAAACACACACATTGACTCTCTCTCTCTCCTTCCCTAACACACAGACACAGACACACACACACACACAAATGCACACACACATGAACGCACTCATGCACACGCGCACACACGCACGCATGCACGAACTCATGCACACACACACACACACACACACACACACACACACACACACACCACACACGACCGCGCACATACACGAACGCACATGCAAGCATGCACACGCACACATGCAAGAACACACGGACTCATGCATACACACACACACACACACACACACACACACACACACACACACACTGCTTTTGTCACATGCACTCTGAGTTGAACAAACTTGGAAAGCATAAGAAATATTGACCAATACTGTCAAGGTCTGACCAGCGCGTTGGGCTAATGCGTAGGTCAGACATCCGCTGAGTCGTAGCCACCAGACCCTCTTCTTCAATTGTCTCATCTTTGTTGTTAATTCATTTATCCATCAGCTTCAAATCATGCGTAGTGTGGTCTCAAAACTTAGCGGATGTGGTGTAGCGAATATGGACTAGTCCGCATGCAGTGACGCCTCCTTGATGAAACTGAAACTGAAACCGTCTGTATGTATGTATGTATGTATGTATGTATGTATGTATAGATGAATGCATGTATGTTTGAATCTATGTGCTGAGCACACAAAGCATTCCAGTTTGTTCACATTCAGATTACAAACAAGACTAAACTAATCAACTCATGTACATTTTGAATGCCACGCACATAGATACATAAGAAAGTGACACAGGCACGTGACACAGCAACATGGACAGTAAACGTTTAGAATCTTACTACGTAGTTGCCACATTAAAGTAGAAAAAACAACAACTGGTGTATCCAAAAGTGAAAATAATGTATAGAATGAAGAAAAGTGAACTGACTACTACAAAGGGAAACAGTCAAGAGAATCACGGAAGATGAACCATAAAAGCAGAGTCAAAGAGGGTGACCACGAGGGGGAAACTGCGAGCACAAAACGTTCGGAAGCTTGCGTGTACATTTCAAACTGACAGCTGTCATCCCGAGCGGGAATGATGAAGATGACAGCAGGCGGTGAAAGTGACAGCCGCAAGTGGAAGAGACAAGAACCATCTTCTCCTTCCCTTACTCTACACACACACACACACACACACACACACACACACACACACACACACACACAGAGGCACACACACACACATACATACATATACATATATATAATTCATAGACATACATATATACATACACTCACACACGCACGCACACGCACGCACGACGCACGCACGCACGCACGCACACACACACACACACACACACAACACACACACACACCACACCACACGGAAAACTTCTTATCTAGAGGATTATGTGTTGTTATTAAGCGTGAAGTGGTTATCTGAGACCAAGACGTCCTGTCTGGCTGGAGAATTTGATGCCAACCCTTGATTACCTCAAACGCACATTGTTGTCCTTTCCTACACATTTGTCAGTGGTTTTGATGGCTTCCCTCCAGACATGGAGTATCAAGATAACATGATCTGCGACAACAACAACAACAACAAAAAACATACACACAAAAAAACCAAGTCTAGGCCAGGAGCTTTTCTGCAGATGCACTGATACAATTCATGTCTTAAGTCTGCCATTACTTTATACAAGACATGGAGAGAATAACGAAAGAATAGTATCTCAAAGAACTTCCAGTCTGAGTTGGTAAAAAAATGCAACTTTTTCGGGTGGACAAAAACATGACTGATCTACTGAAGTCCCTCAATACTGAGCTCTAAGATTTTAATTTTTCGTTAAAAAAGTTTTAGTGGGCGGTACACAAAAATGGCACTGTGGCATTACAGTCATCAATGTTACAATGAAACGTAACAAGTATGTGAACAGTCTAAAAAAAAAAGGGGGGTCATTCTGGATCCACAATATAGCCATCAGACCTCGTCTCGCCTGCTTTTCACTGATAGAAGCCAATCTGCATGAGCACATAGTACTGGCAGCAGATTTTATTTTCCTCAAGACACGCATGCGTAGATGCAATCTTCCCTCTTTCTTACTTTCACTTTGTCTATACTAAAGAGATGATGGATAGTTTGCTTGTGCGTTGTGAACAGAGATTAATTCCATTGTACTTTCTGTCTGAAACCGTGCAAAGGATTACGTAACCTCATGTGCACACAAAACGAACGCTGAAATGTACTTAATTGTGAATGGTTATCATCATTTTGTGTGTTTCTCATAAAAAAGACAATTATTCGCTCTAAACATTTATTCTAATCATAAGTCACTCTTCAAAGTTCTCCCGACAGAATGACGGGATTTGAAAGCTCTGCGTATACCTTGTCCGTGATATACCCCATGGTGAGTGATGACAGCCTTGTCTTCAGGTTCTACTGTTTTTAATCAGTTATGTGACAGCCATCATAATTGATCAAACAAATTCACAATGAAACTTGTCTGCTATCTCTCTCTCTCTCTCTCTCTCCTCTCTGTGTTTGTGTATGTGTGCATGAGCGTGTGTGTGTGTGTGTGTGTGTGTGTGTGTGTGTGTGTGTGTGTGTGTGTGTGTGTGCGTGCGTGTGTGTGTGTGTATCATTTTTTTCTTTCTGCATTCTCTCTTCTAAAACAAAAACATTAACAAATGAAACTCTTGTGCTGCACAATCTTCTCAATACTGTCACGTGACAACATGCTCTAAAGTGAAAGAGAACTCTCTCTGGTACGCCGGATCAGTTCACGTATATATCGCCATGATCTGACATCGTATGCCTGACGTTCATTTTCCAGACACACATAGAATGGCTTTAACATTCTCAGTTGTTCAGTTTACGATCTGAGATCTGTTGAACGATGAATACACACACACACACACACACACACACACACACACACACACACACACACACACCCTCTCTCTCTCTCTCTCCTCTCTCTCTCCAGGGACATTTGGAGAGTTGGGAACCTACGTGCTCTCAGGCTGTGAAAGCGCTAGAGACACTAGGAGTAGAAAAGTAGGAAAAGGTTTTCCTCTCTCTTCCTCACGCAAACACATATACACACGTGTGTATAAACACCCACACATTTGCGCGTCCACATAGACACACGCACACACACACACACACACACACACACACACACACACACACCACACACACACACACACACTATATATATATATATATATATATATATATATATGTACAATAAACTAATAAATTCCAAGGATAAGTACCGAGCACCATTCCAGCAACTTACAGAGCAGCTTGGTGTTGCAATATACATATGCAAAAACACACACAACTAGACATCTTAACATCCGCACATACACGCTCGCGCACGCGCGCACACACACACACACACACACATACACGCACGCACGCACACGCACACACATACATGCACACACGCACTCGCTTCGTCTCTCTCTCTCTCTCTCTCTCTCTCCGCTGTCTCTGTCTCCCCCCCCCCCCCCACACACACAAACACAAACACGCGCGCGCGCGCGCTCGCACACACGCCATACAGGGTAACTAATTTGTTGGAACAATGTCCACACACGCACGCACCACCACTCTCTCTCTCTCTCTCTCCACTCTCTCTCTCACACACACGCAACGCAACGCACGCACGCACGCACGCACGCACCACACACACACACACACACACTCACAAAACCCAGAAACTTCCTTTTTGGAGGAGTCAATACCCTGTAGCGCTGGACAGACGTCAGGGATTCAAGAACTTTCTGTCTGACTGCAGACCTCATCATGGCCTCTTGATTACCGCAGACCCTCTGCTTCATCCTGTGCATTCATCTGCCACACTCTCTATCTGTGTGTCGCCTCTCCAGACATCAGGGATCGAGGTAAGATCACCCACAGTCTGGCTGGGCCCAATACGTTTCTCAAGTCAGGTGGTTCACCGAAGGTGGATTGACGTGCTGATTCATCTGGCCTGCCTTTACGTAGCTGGGAATTAACTGAGCAATACAGGCAAAGCGTGCTGGACATCACCCGAAAAAAAAAACAAACTCTACTCAGAAAAGAAACAAACAAGTTGTTATTATCTCCAATCCAAAGTGTCTGCATCCTCATCAATAATTTTCAGTTTGGGGCAGTTAAATTCGGAGTCCAATTTCTAAATGGGGATGGGAAGAAACGTCTGTTTTGGTAAACGTGACGGAGTCGTCTCTTTCATGCTCTAAATCTTCGGTGAAAGAAGTACTAAAGATTCTTTTCCACGACTCAGTTGTCCTGTCATCAGCACAGGTTTTGGTCAATGGATACATAAGCACAGTTAAACTTCTCTTTAGATTTCTACAGCCTGAAACTGCTGGCTCAGATTTCCTGTCAGTGTTCACTTGGTTACGGCAAAAGACAGCCGCACATGGCCTTCTCACCACCTTCACCACGCAGGAAAGGACAGGAAAGTGACTCTTTTGTTTGTAAACATGCATCATTTATGAACACTCTCACACGTTTGTTTGTTTCATAGCAAAATTGCTAAACATTATTATATTGCCATTATCATATACCACCCATAGTGATCTAACTGCCTTGAAAGGCAGAGAAAGAATGAACGACAGTAAAGGAAATGAGTGAGATCAACGAAGGAAGACTCCGAGAGAAGAGAGAGAGAGAGAGAGAGAGAGAGAGAGAGAGAGAGAGAGAGAGAGAGGAGAGAGAGAGAGTAAAAAAGGAAGCTCCAACTTTCAACAAGCTGGGGATACAATGCGTACTGAAAGAGCTTCTGGTATCCCTTGGGGGATGATGCCGATTCCAACAGGGTAACGAAAGTGACAGAGTCTGGAGGAATACAGAGCGGTGCTCTAACTACACACACACACACACACACACACACACACACACACACACACACACACACACACACACACACACTCACACACACACACGCGCACGAAAAGTCCGTGTCCAGAGGATTCAGTGTTATTCAATGTGAAGTGGTCATCAGAGACCCAATGAAGTCCTGTCTGGCCGGAGAATTTAATGGCAACCGCTGATTACCTCAGACGCACTGCTGCGTCCTTTGCACTCATCTGCCAGATTGATCTGGACTGTTTCCTGTCCAGACATGGGGGACTGAGGTAATACCGTCCGCTTTCCAAAATATTACAATACCATCTTAAAGTAGGGGGATCCCTGCAGGTGGAACTGAGACGTTGATTTCTTAGTTTGCAAGAAATAAAATGAGAAATGGATGGCGAATACCTAGGACGATTCTTTAAAAAAAAAATTGTAATTTGTGCTGGTTTGGTCACAAGCGGGAATGTTTTCAGTATGGCAAAAACAAAACTCATCTACTTTATAGAAAAATCACAATGCCACTCATCTAATTTTCGGCCACGTGGCCTTTTTCAAGAGAAAAAACAAAAACAATCCAACTACGTGATGTCCATCTTTGTCCATCTTTGAATTGCCAAAGATGGACATCACGTAGTTGGATTGTTTTTGTTTTTTCTCTTGAAAAAGGCCACGTGGCCGAAAATTAGATGAGTGGCATTGTGATTTTTCTATGTTTTCTTCCCTTTGGAGGACTATTGCTTTTGTTTCATCTACTTTAGCCCCTCATTTTCGAGTACTTGGATTTCAAACTTTTGATAAAAAGTCACTATGAGTGGTACACGATCACTGCAATAAATTTGTCAAGCTAGCAATGAAATAATACATGGATTTCAAACTTTTGATTAAAAAGTCACTATCAGTGGTACATGACTGCAATAAATTCATCAAGCTAGCGATGAACAATACAGATGTGAAAGGTCTTCACAAAACGTGCTTGTCGATCCACAGTTCTGCTATCAATTTTTTTTCTCTGTTGCCGTATGCAGGTTGAAATGAATTAACAAGTTCACGTGACAGTACCAGCTGACACAGCTTTTGCTCTTCCTACGTATACGAAGATCCAGTCCTTTCTCTTCCCTTTGTTTAACTTCTTCTCTATACAAAAATTAAGTCATAAGGATGGACTCTTGCACTTATCAAAAGTTATGAATAAAGACTCACTTGTTCTTAAGAAAGTTCTCGATTAAAAAAAAAAAAAGGAATGAAGCACACTATAACGAATGAAAAAGAAGCTGGGAAACAAATCAAAATCCAAACTGTCACTGCCCCAAAAAAGTTGTAACATGATTTGTGTTCACCCTGTGGATGAAACTGTGCTTTTACACTTTCTAATGTAAATGTAGACAACGTAACAATCAACTGAACAGGATCATGCGCACTTCCATTCATGCACATCAATACCACGAGGTGTGCTTTGTGTTAGTTTCATTAACACCCATTCTAAAATACCCCCAATGCTTTAAAAATCATCACTTTAACTTTTTGAATCTGTCTGTTGCGATAATTACATGAGGTGATTAGCACACAAAACACGCCACCGAAATACACTCGAATCTGACCTGTTATTCTTTGTGTTCAATTGAAAGGCTTTTTTTTCCCTTAACAGATCAATGATAATTAATCTCGAAACCATGCCTCTTTCTCGAAGAGAATCCGTTCTTTTGTTCGTACGTCTGTCTGCAAGTTTCACCTGACAGAATAACGTGATAATGAGTGTACGTGCTCTGAGGTGGAGCAGACGGTGAATTTTCAGTAACATCGCTGTTAGATTCTACTGGTCTTTATACGTGTTGGCACAGCTACAACAGCAAATTAGATTCATTAAAAGACATTGAAATTGAATTACATCTCTCTCTCTCTCTCTCTCTCTCTCTCTCTCTCTCTCTCGTCTGTGTGTGTGTGTGTGTGTGTGTGTGTGTGTGTGTGTGTGTGTGTGTGTGTGTGTGTGTGTGTTGTCACACACACACACACACACACACACACACACATATATATATATATGAAAACGCATTCAATGATGCAGCAACAGAATATCAAGAAGCATTACAAAAAAAGTGGTTACAATTACAAACTACAATACAGTCCAGACAACAACACGAACAGAATTAAGAAAAATAGGAAAAGAAAGATCATATGGTACAACCCACCATACGATGGACAAGTAAAAACAAACGTAGGAAAAGAATTCTTTAAAATCATCATTCCCAAAAGAACACAAACTGTCCAAAATATTCAACAAAAACACCATTAAACTGTCATACTCATGTATGCCCAACCTCAAAAACATGATTGATTCATCTAACAAAATGAAAAGCAACATAAAAGAGAAGGGTGCCGAAAGGACATCTTGCAACTGCACTAAAAAAGAACAGTGCCCCCTGAGCAATAAATGTCTTCACAGCAACATTGTATACCAAGCTACGGTAACATCAGAAAATGAAGAAGAAACATATGTAGGGATTACTGAAAACACTTTCAAAACCAGATACGCAAACCACAAACAGTCATTCAAAAATGAAAAATACAAAAATCAAACAGAGCTGAGCAAATACATCTGGAGACTCAAAGATAAAAAAATAGACTGCAACATATCATGGAAAATCATAAAAAGAGCAACACCATACAACAATATTTCAAAAAGATGCAATCTATGCTCCACAGAAAAATGGTTAATATTATGCAAACCACACTTAGCAACTCTGAACACAAAAGTAGAAATTGTAAACAATTGCAGGCACAAGTGGAAATCTTTGCTAGCACATTCCACCTGAACAGGCCCCAATAAGAACCACAGGCCGCACGTGCAGCAAATGAGATCCGCCTGCACACACAGAGTTGAAATCAAGTCTCGCACGCCATAAAAGATCGTTGGCGTGCCCCAAAAGACATCCTGAAGATAGCAACGCTAGAAACAAGCTTGTAGATTTTACCACTTCATTTTAAAAATATATTTTTAAAAATATATATATATATATCTACAAGAGAGAGAGAGAGAGAGAGAGAGAGAGAGAGAGACAGAGAGAAGAGGCTCTTTTGAATAAATAAATGCACAGAAAGGACCATTCGTCTACAGGTACATGATACAAGAAATGAGAAAACACATCGGCATGTTACATGAACGACCATGAAAACGTAAAAAACCCAAATCAGTTGGTAGACAGAAACAAAACAACTTGTAATGTGTATGAGAATTCAGTACATGACGATTGACCTCAGATATGATTACCTTGCATGTTGTTTCCATTAAAGACATGTGGGAAAGGATAGCGTTTCAGAACAAATGACTACTATATATACGCACCGCGGATCTGAAAACCCTTCTCAACGAGAAAAGCAAGGCGCAACGTGGGTTTGTAATTTGAAACCAAGTGTACAAGCTTAAAACTCACGACATTTCACTGTTTTCTAGAAACCATACAGTCCTGGAGTTTCCGTCTTTGTAAGACATTTCAGTGCAAAATCATCTCCAGTTCATGACTGTTCTCTGCAACAACAAAAAAAAAGGGGCAGCAATAGACTCTTTTACTGAAACAGCCTAGTTTGTATGTCCTTAAAGGAGACACACCCTGTTCAATGCAATTACAAGATTTTTTTTTTTTTTTTGCCGTAGTATATATAAGTTCAGAAAGATCGGATGACATGGGAAAACTCGTTAAATGTTATGTCATCGAAACTGCATTGGTACAATCAAAGATAAAAGTACTCTGGGGGGAAAAAAACAGAGAGAGAGAGAGAGAGAGAGAGAGAGAGAGAGAGAGAGAGAGAGAGAGAGAGAGAGAGAGAGAGAGCAGAGGTATTCATTTACGATAGACATGTTGATATATGCATAAGCGAAATAGACGAGCAGAGAAACAGGCTAAGAAACTTAGAGACGTGGAGACTGACAGGCACATTATCCAAAAAAAAGTCAGGTGGGTAACCAGCTGACAGATAGGCGTTTTACCTGCTGGTATACAAACAGACGAACAGACACCTGCCATCGTCAACAAACAGGCAGACAGACAATCAAAAAGATCAGAGAGAGAGAGAGAGAGAGAGAGAGAGAGAGAGAGAGAGAGAGAGAGAGACAGACAGACAGACAGACAGACAGACAAGCAGACACATGGTTTGTGGAATTGAACATTTTAAAATGTACATTGAAGGCGTCGCATCAGTTCATACTACACTGCCGTCTCCGTCAAAGTGTGTGTGTGTGTGTGTGTGTGTGTGTGTGTGTGTGTGTGTGTTGTGTTGTATGTGTGTGTGTGTGTGTGTGTGTGTGGTGTGTGTGTGTGCGCGCGCGCGCGCGCGCGCGCGTGCACGCGCGTGTGTGTGTTTCTGTCCTTCTTTTTCTACGAAACGAAAATCAACTGGCGAACCTTTTTCATTGCGTAATCTACTCCATCTTGGCCTCTAACGGCACGCTCGCAAGGGTAAGTGAAAGGGACATCTTCCTCGTATGTCGCTGTCGGTTCATGGCTATCGCCATGATTTCCCTACGTACCGCCGACGTTCTCGTCTTACAGATAGCTGGAATGGCTTTTTTTCCCCTCTCCGATGTTCACTTTACCACCAGAGATACGTTCCTCGATGGACACACACGCACACCGTCAATTCCTTGGAGGGTTCCAAGCGAGAGGGAAAAACCCAGATTCTAACAGAATGTGAAAGTGACACAGGCGAGAGAGAAAAACCCAGATTGTAACAGAATGTGAAAGTGACAAGGCGAGAGGGAAAAACCCAGATTGTAACAGAATGTGAAAGTGACACAGGCGAGAGGGAAAAACCCAGATTGTAACAGAATGTGAAAGTGACACAGGCGAGAGGGAAAAACCCAGATTGTGACAGAATGTGAAAGTGACACAGGCGAGAGGAAAAACCCAGATTGTGACAGAATGTGAAAGTGACACAGGCGAGAGGGAAAAACCCAGATTGTAACAGAATGTGAAAGTGACACAGGCGAGAGGGAAAAACCCAGATTGTGACAGAATGTGAAAGTGACACAGGCGAGAGGGAAAAACCCAGATTGTGACAGAATGTGAAAGTGACACAGGCGAGAGAGAAAAACCCATATTGTGACAGAATGTGAAAGTGACACAGGCGAGAGAGAAAACAGGACGGGAGAAAACTTTTCCTTTTCGTGTTGTCCTTTTTACACACAGGCACGCACATGGAAACATGTATGCTTGTACACACACACACACACACACACACACACACACACACACACACACACACACACACACATGTATGTGTACATCTTATGTATATGTGCGCTCACACACACACAACACACACATACACCACACACACACAAACACACACACACACACACACACACACACACACACACACAACACACACACACACACACACACACACACACACACACACACACACACCATAAAAGACGTAATGTGACAACATGTGGAGCAGACATCTGGGACTTCACGACGTTCGGAACTCTTAGACTACCCCAGACTCACTGTACTTCATCCTGTGCACTCGTCTGTCACACTGTCGTCCGCTGATCAGCTCTCCAGACAAGAAGGATGGAGCTAAGATCATCCATGACCCGAATCTGCCCCATACACTTTTCAAGTATAGAGGTTAACTGATGGTCGCTCTGCGCTAGGGTGCTTACTCACTTGACCTGCTTTTCGTCTGCTGGAGGTAAATGATGAAATGGATGTTAGCTATACTGGATATTTCTTAAAGAGTTCCTGCTTTAGGAAAATACCCTTGGCCTGCTTTTTGTCTGCTGAAGTGAACCAAGATATATAGGTTAACTATGTTGGACATTTCTTAAAGAATTCCTACTAGGAAATATCAAGACGGAGGATTGAACTTTGACATTCCACAGCGAAGATTTTCATTTTTCAGCAACCTGTTTTGTTCTTCATTTTCTAGACAGTAAGGAGTGTTTCTTGTCTCCATCTGGGGAGGTGGGGAGGGGCTGGGGGGACATCTCTGAAGTTACGTTTTCCCAATGTACGTCTGACGTTCTCATGCAAAGGAGGGGTTTGTCCACTCGGTTGTCCTAACACCAATCACGATTTTACACACTGGACATACACGCACGCTCCTCCTTCTCGGGAGATTTCCCAGAGATATACGGATATAGATTCAGTGTCATTTCAGTTTTACTGCCTTCCAGTGGAACGCACAGGCTTTCAGGACAGTCACCACGTTGGAAAGAAATGTTCTGCTCGTTATGGAAAATGCAAAAAACACAAACTTCCTTTTCCTACCCAGTCTCTCTCTCTCTCTCTCTCTCTCTCTCTCTCTCTCTCTCTCTCTCTCTCTCTCTCTCTCAACCTATATAAAAGACATGTACAACAATTTGCAACATAGTAATTTAATCACCGGCAATATCAAATCGACAAACTGAGGCTGTACTGAGTGCGTCGACACTTCCGTGTTTTCACTTTCAAATTACATACAAGAGAGAAAAACAATTCACAGGCACTCCAGTGCTTTTAAAACAAAATTTACAAATGACATGAAATACAGTTGTGTCGAAAAAATATCAAATATGCAGAAACTACTAAGATGTGAACCGTTAAAAAAAAAAAAAGACATTACTTGCTTTAGCTGAATCTTCCCTGGATGAAATTTTAAATAAGTCCTCACTAATATGTGACACTGGCATTGACTCGGGGTCCGATTTTCACATACTTGTAAAGAGATGCAGATGTTGTATCTTTATTGGATGTTACTTGGTTTATTTTTTAAGTGCTGCTGCGTTCTTCTATTTTGTGTGTCTAGACCACATAACGTGAATAGACATTAAATTGAAGACTTCGGGCTCAACACACACACACACACACACACACACACACACACACACGAGCGCATGCACTCGTGCTCGCACGCTCGCGCGCGCGCGCGCGCGCACACACACACACGCACGCACACATACACACACACATGGACATATACACGCACGCACACACACATACACACACACACGCGCGCGCGCGCGCGCACAGCTTTCATTCATCAAATTACTACCTGTGACACGTCTGTCGAGTTACGTATCATTCTAGTACGTAATTTGTTTTATATTACGTCATATTGAAATATTTACGTCTCTTCCCTCACTACCTTACCTGCTGGCACTCAGGGAGGATGTCATCTGCTGAAGAAGGCAAATAAAGCCGAAAATTTCATTTATAACCACGACAGCTTGTTGTTCTTGTGTTTTTCTCTTTTGGAAAAGAAGAAGATTCAAAGACAGTGTCGGCGAACGAGACCTTTGAAGCCCCAAAGTTCAAGAATTGGGTACATAATTTACACTGAAAGTCCTTCCAGGATTCCCATGGGGTATAACGTAGATTCAAACACGTGACAAAGTGACAGGGGCGATAAAATTTGAAAAGAGTCATTTCCCCTCTCTTACCACACACATGCACTCACTAACTTACACACACACACACACACACACACACACACACACACACACACACACACACACACACTTTTTTATGCCCCACTGGTACATAAAAGAAAGAAAAAGGGAACACACACACACACACACACACACACACACACACACACACACACACACACACACACACACACCTGTGTAGATGATGCCTTCATATTCAGTTTGAATCGGTCATTAAGGATCCATGAAAATCCTGTCTGCGTGAGGAATTTGCTCAGAACTCTCGGTTACCTCACACGCACTGCTTCATCCAGTGTGTTCCATCCGTTAGTTTGTCTCCCGACTGTTGCCTCTCCGGACATGAAGGATAAGGGAAAGACGACCTGCGATCTGAAAATTACCGCGATTACGTTTTCCAAAATCAGTAGATGCGCTGGAGATAAAATGAGGTATATGTTACGTCTGCTGGAAATGAACCCAGAAATGGTAGCCATACACTTGGCAAAATCTAAAAAATAAGTTCTCCTTTAAAGCTTTATCACGTTTGGTCTACTTTTTCTCCATTGCAACCATTTGATATATCTCACCTCCCCCGCCCACCCATTCACCACCACACAGATTTTCAGCGCTTTTCTGCTGCATTTCATCTCCCCGTTTTAGAGAGTATGGGGAGAGACACATCTTTCTGAGAAACCTGCTCAGTTCAATTCCTATTACGCTGATTTCGCACCGAATACCTCAAGTTTCCCTATCAAAGAAAGCTGCGATGTCTTTGCTTCTCTCGGCTTTCCGAAGTCAGAAACAGAGTTTCTACACGACTTAGAAGCTTTCTTGTCCTGAGATTTCGAGAGACAGCAAAAACAAAATTCTAAGCGTGGCGAAAATGGTAGAGGCAACAAAAATGACCAAAAGAAAGATAATGTCTATCATGCGCACAAAAACTCACCCATATTTCAACTGATAATAATAAAAATGAAAAAAAATCTGTCTTTCGTGCGCACATGCACCCACCTCTATTTCAACAGAGAAAAACAAAACTGCCTTCGTAGCAGATGAATCCATGTCACTGACTATGAGGGACCCAGAAAATTCCGTCTGGCGGGAACCGGGGAAATTCAGTGGAAAGTCTTGATTCACCCTCAGTCACACTGTCTCATCCCCTGTGCTCATCTTTCTTCATCAGACTGTCTTCAGCCTGTCGCCTCTCCGGACATGAGGGATCGAGGTAAGACCAACTGTCATCTAAAATATCGCAAACACATTTCCCAGTCAAGTGGGGAGGGGGAAGCGTGTGGGTCGGGGCTAGGGGTCACTGAAAGTAATTTAGGTTGCCTTCTCTTGAGCCTGCTTTTTTTTTTTTTCCCCCAGAGGAACATGCTTTATTCAGCTAACAGGAGAAAATACATATGCGCATAAAGAGGACAGTGCGCAGAGATTTTCACACATACATTAAACTGATAATACATAAATATTTCTAGCTATTGTGAAAAATAGAACCAAAAAACACAAACAGGTATGAATACAAACTTAGGCACATTAAACACAAGCATATTCCAGTAATTTCCACGAATATGGAATTTAACATAGCTGATAATATCAATGGTATGAACAGAAAAACAATAGTCCCCATACATTGCTTTGATACATCATTTCATTATTTCAATTAATTTCAGGAGTTTACATTTTTACAAGGTTCCCCCCCCCCTCTCCCTCCCCCCCCCCCCCTTATACTCAAACTTCACTCTAAGTCTCATTCTCTCTTTAATCCCACTCCCCCTTCATATGCACACCCCTCTCTGTCTTCCTACAGTGTTTATGGATGTCTAACTATTTCTTGCCGGTTGTTACCTAGTATCTAGGAAACATTATGGAAAAAAAAATAATAATGATAAAAAATAAAAAAAATGCCAGGAGCATTTAGTTGAAGTTGTTGTTTCTTATGTGTACCACTTATATTTAAGTGTTGATTATAAATGACATAAATAAGTCAATATACATGTCTAAATAAAAGAAAAAAAAGGAAAACATTAAAAAAAAAAAAGAAAAAAAAAAAGGATAACCACCTTGGCTTTGTGACGATTTTAACTTTTTTAAGGCATGTTTTTAAAGAATTTGACATTTACTCCTCAAGCAGACCTGTATAAGGTGCCCATTTTCTTTCAAACTCCAACAGCTGCATTTCGGAGCTATATATATATTTTTCAATACGATAATTCCTTTTCAAATCTTTTACGAAAAAATTTAGTCTAGGCTTACTTTGATTAAATCTACATTTGTAGATGAAATATTTTGCCCATAGTATAATAATATTGAATATTTCGTCCGTTTGAGTTATTTCATCAGTGCCAAACAATATTAATTCAACGTTAAATGACATTCGCACATGATGTGTGGTTTTCTGTTTAAGTAACATTTCCAGATTTTGCCAAAATGTTTTAGAGTAAGTACATAGCCATAAGTAGTGGTGGATAGAATCTCGTTCGCTATTGCAAAAAGTACATCTATCATTTTCAGTTACCCCCATTTGTTTCAAAACAACATTTGTAACAAGGATTCTATGACAAATTCTTAACTGAAACCATTTCAGTTTTATTTCTTTTATTTTATTAGCCAACTTTAAAACCACGTTCCAGTCAACAAAAGTATCAATTGTTTTCTCCCAGTTCTTAAACGGTTTTATATCAAAAATTATCTGCATTTTTTGAAGATGATTATAGTATAATCTTGAACCTTTTTTCACACTGCATATTATTTGAAGTGCTTTTGGATGTTGATATCCAACGTTGCTGTCTATTTTGATAGCTCTTATTCTCATGTATTCTTTTATTGCTTGTATACAACTGACATACCGTAGATAATTCACATTTATTTTATATTTTCTGCAGAAATCATCCCAACTTAAAAAATCACCACTTTCGTTTAGAATATCTTTTACAAGGAAAACATTGTTAAGTGCCCAATTTCTCCAGAAGAAGTATGTTTGGTCGATTTTAAATTTATCATTGTAAAAAATAGGTTCAGAGACAATTTCTTTGCTTTCATTTAAATCGATATTAGTATTTAGATCTGCGAATGCTAAAAACACATCTCTCCAGAAAAAATTACATCGGCTGTTAGTGTAGCGTTTTGCTCCATAACTACTGAGATTGTTTACTTCTGGACATAGCGTCTGAATTACTATTTTCCATTTTTGAGATCCAATATACAGCTTTCTTATCCATGAGCCTGCTTTTTAGTCTGCTGCAGAGAAAACTGAAAGATGGAGGAGACGTTACGTTACGGTCAGTTTTAGATCATAATCTAAGTTCAGCTGCTATGCTTGACTTCACCATATTCTGAAAATAATGTAATATAAAGCACAGCACACGCATGCACGCATGCTCACAAGCACCCGCATGTACGCACGCACGCATATATACACAACAATCCACCCCCTTTCCAACACATACACACACACATTGCGTGATATGTGTGTGTGTGTGTGTGTGTGTGTGTGTGTGTGTGTGTGTGTGTGTGTGTGTCTGTGTGCGTGCGCGCGCGCGCGCGCGTGCGTGCGTGGGTGTGCATGCTTGCGAGCGAGCGCGTGTGCGCATGTACGCGTCGGAGTATCTCTGCATGTGCTCGTATGGATCGTTCGTTCTTTAATTTAACGTCTATCCACCTAACAGTGATCTTAGACAGTATGTAAGTGTTATGTGTGTGTGTGTGTGTGCATGTGGTGTTTTTGGGTGTATGCATGCGAACGGTTGGTGTTGATTTTGGGCGTACGTAGGTATGTGTAATGCAATTAGGCCTAGATAAAATAAATAATAATAATTTAAACAACAACAACAACAACAAAAACCATACATAACTGAATCCAAAACTTTAAAAGAAACACTAAATAAGCAACTAACACCAAGATGGGAAAATAACATAGACGTTAAAGTAAATGTCCATTTGGGCTCTTAATCAGTCCTTGAACAACTTCAAAAATGTTTGATTCGTTAGAGATGACGTCTTCAAAGACTGACATCGACAGTTCAGTGTTCAACAACCAAGCAGGTAAATAGGGTTTCATTCTATCACACACAAAAAGTAGATGGAACGGAGTGATTTGCTGGCCACAAATACAAGTCACATGTTTACAGAATTTGGTTTTAAAGACATCAAGCCTCAATCTAAAAATCAAACTTTTTAAAATCCATACTTGGTAGAGATTCTTGATACCTGTTTTATTGTCTGATATCTTGTTAAATAATAACCACACTTGTATGGATGCATTTCTGCTAGTGTGTATGGTTACATGTCCATGAATGCTGGTGTGTGTGTGTGTGTGTGTGTGTGTGTGTGTGTGTGTGTGTGTGTGTGTGTATGTGTGTGTGTGTGTGTGTGTGTGTGTGTGTGTGTGTGTGTGTTGTGTGTGTGTGTGTGTGTGTGCGTGCGTGCGTGCACTTGTGCTTTTCTCTTTTGGAAAAGAAGAAGATTCAAAGACAGTGTCGGCGAACGAGACCTTTGAAGCCCCAAAGTTCAAGAATTGGGTACATAATTTACACTGAAAGTCCTTCCAGGATTCCCATGGGGTATAACGTAGATTCAAACACGTGAGGTTGGGTAGAAGGAAAGGATCAAGGAGGAGTTCGGGAGAGTTGATTATCCTACATACACCACATCTTCCCAGCCCATTTCACTGTGAGGTCAGCTTTCACTTCTTACCCCTTGACGGTGTGAGAAATTGAGGCAAAATGACATTTGGGAGTATCACGTTTATCTCCACAAGTTTTACACGGCCAACATCTTCACGCGGCTGTTGTGATGTTTCTGTTTAAAAAAAAAAAAACAGCTTCTCAAATGATTAGTTTGTCAACCACTTCTCTGGCATTGTTAGCTTTGCTTGAGAACCAGGACCTGTCATAAAGTACCATGTGCGCGTCTGCACACGTACATATACAGGTTTTTACGTTTTGTGGAATAATTCATTTCTCTGAGAAAGGTAATACGGGGACTGAATAAACGAGGCAGAGAAAAAACAATCTTGAAAAAAAGCAGTCCTAAGCAGGGCAAATTCTGATAACACACACACAGAGTTGTAACCTCATAATCAAAATCTGGCTACAAAAATGAAATGAGGCGAAAACCATCTGCCTCATCTGTGGGGATGCCGCCAAACCTAGACTACTTCCAATGCGTCTTCTTCTTGGCACGGCTCTGCCAGTACTACTTCAGTGTGTCAGCCTTCTCAGGCATGATGGGTAGAGGTGGACATGATCTGCGATATGAAGTATTGGTGACGTGGTTCCCAGCCAGCTGGCAGCCTTCTCCGTCAAGGAACCATTGGGGTAGCATGCTCCTCCGCAGCCTCTGCACAGCAGTCCATGTCGGATGACAGGGATATTGGACAGTCTGGTGACCATCTGTGTGATCGGAATTAGAGGCACCAGACTCCTCATCTTCTTTCCCCTTCCGCTGTCCATGGAATAGATGGTCAAACGGGTCACCGAGATTCGCTTCTGTGACAGCCACGGGTTTTTCCCGACTGCGTCGATCTCTGCCAAACTGCGCAAATCAGCGTAAAGGATTGTTAACACATTCACGTGTGGAAACCATTGTTGTCATCTGCATGTTTGCGGAGCAAACGCGCCGTTTTCAGTCTCGGGTTTCATTAGGCTACAGCCCATGCGTACACAGGGGTACCCTTTCAGGGTTGTCAACAAGTTTAAAAGGTTTCAGCAGGTCAAAATCCAAACACGCATACAATACGTACGAAACGATAATATCAATGCTTTTTAAAACTCGTTTCTACGGAATTAACGATGCGGAAGGACTGAAACTACATTCGAGCTGACAAAACTTTCACCGAAAAGCAGCATGATAAAACCCAATCGAAAACACACAATAAGACGATGGTTTGTTGGAGCAAATCACAACATCTACACAGACGATCAAACGTTCATTTGTCTGACATTGGATGAGAAAGGGGATTAGTTTTAGCTCATTTGTGAACATTGCATTTTCTAAATTGACTTTAACTTCTTATATGAATGTATGTATGCATGTACATACTTACGTATGTGCACGAGCGTTCCATGCGGTATTAGCCTATCCTGGCTGATAACTTGATACTACATCGTCTCTAAAGATGGTTTTCTTCAAGAGCGTCCGTACTTTTTGTACTGATCACATGTTTTTAGAGGGTTAGCCTGCTGCAAAAAAATCAGTTGTGGTAAATTTCGGCCATGCCTTTTCTTACAATTATACCTTTTTTCTCTTTAGCCAGGATAGCTTCAAGCTGGTTTCTTATCTGATTAAACATGTGATCCACAAATTCATAACTTTATTTTTCATACACGTGCAAGATGGGTTACATTCAATATAGTTGTGATGGGCCTGTATCAGTTCTGTTAAAACGTAACAAATGTTTAATTGGCAGAACAAGTTATGGCGAGTGATATAAAAATTCACTTTCTTTGAAAGTACAAAATTAATCAAATATCTTTTTTTTTTTTTTTTTTTGATAAGCCGTCATTTAGTGCAAAACACCACGTGTTTGCTTTTGCAGCACTCTTGATTTCGAAAATCGTAAGTTCAATATTATACGTATTGAACAGTATTGAAGACCCATTTACAAATCGAAAATCGTCTTTTCACCTCGTTTAGGGTCGATCACGGATTATTCAGCCTCCACTGATTAGACAAATCATGCAGATTAAACTGTTCATTGCTGACCACTCTGCTGATAGAAGCGGCATGTCCAGGCTGTAAGTTAAAAACGCAATTGTTCATATATGAAAATCAGAAGACAAGGCCGAATCAAGCCACGTCGAGTCTTGAAACTATACAAAAAATCCCATCAATTTTGTTTAAATCTGAATTTCTTTTTAAATCCGAGCCTTAGCCAAATCAATCAAAAATGATCTCTTTCAAAAGAATCACATTTGGTGGAACACGTGGAATAAGGTACTCATGGATCGACCATAAAAGGCTGGTGTTTATTGTGGTTGATTGGGGTGTCTTGGTTTTGTTTACCAACGATGGGGGAGGGGGGAGTCCTGGTTTTGTTCACCAGCAATGGGGAGGGGGGGGGAGGGTCTTGGTTTTGTTAACCTGCAACCAGCAGCCAGTTAACCAGCAATGATGCAGAGTCGATATTGCTAAAGAAGGCACCAGTAGGAGGTGAAATCATTGAAAACAAACAAACAACATCAGTCTATGATTTCTATCGTCACATGTTGCGCTTTCCGGGGTAAACCTGTAAGCAAAGGAAACACAAAGCTCTTGTCGAGTAAATATTTTGGATGACAAATCCGCTGGCCCTCAAGTCAGTTCATGTTGTTTACAGCCCCATTCGACTCTGAAACCATGGTGTTTGTGAAGCCATGGTTTTGTGAAGCCATGGTGTTTCTTGTTGTCACGTGCAGTTTGAAAATGACGCTGGAGAAAGTTGTGGGCAATCATTAGTCTAGAACATTCGATATAACTTTCCACAACGACCCCCATTAAAACGACCACGGCAACGTATCTGGTCATTAGTTGGAAAGGTCACCCTACACATGCTATACCCTGAAGGAAAATGTGCACACGATCGACGCCCTGCTCCATGGGCACAATGAGATCAGTCCATCGTTTCCCAGCCACGCCAGCAGATGATAAAGAGGCAACGGTAACAGATGTCAGGGGATACTGGAGGGTCAGAAATCTGACCATTTTCTGGCGCCTTACACCCTGAATGGCGAAGGAGTTCAGAGGGGCACGATTTCATAACAGCAGTATTCACAAATAAATAACTCCCCTTTTCCTTTTTTTTTTTTTTGGTGTGTTTTCGACCCGAGGTCAGTTCGGATAATTCTTCTCAAGTGAAACGTTAGAGTAAATCTTTCGTGACATGAATCGGGCGTCCTCTGTTTGCTAAAAGAGTATTCCAGCCCAGTTGAGCAGGCTTGGAAAGAGACTGTGATGTCACATGCCCAGCCTCCCTTCACTACCTCCTGCATCTTCTCTTCCACTCCTGCCCCTTTCCTTTCTCTGCCACAAATCTCTCTCTCTCTCTCTCTCTCTCTCTCTCTCTCGCTCTCTCTCTCTCTCACAGACACACACACACAACACACACACACACACACACACATACACACACACTCTGTCTCTCTCTGGTTTCTCGTTTACTCTTGTGCAACGAACTAAGATTATCCCTGAAGTAAAACGCATTAAAACATGCTGGGTTCATGAATAAGCGATGTTGAAGTTCCTTCTGGAAAGTATGTGTGTGGAGAGAGAGAGAGAGAGAGAGAGAGAGAGAGAGAGAGAGAGAGAGAGAGAGAGAGAGAGAGAGGGAAACAGAGAGGGCAGACTGGAAGACCCCCCCCCCCCCCCCCCCCAGGAGAAAGGAAAATGGGGTCTACCAACCTCTAACGAACCAGCAAAATGACACCACATTAAGACGGACAGCGACAACAGTCATTTTTAATGCTGGGATCCAACGTGATTCGAACTCTAAGTGCCAGACTGTAAAACTCTGTGCTGTACCGTCGAGCCACCCCGGCCCCAAATGCTTGAAGAGCTGAAGAGTTGGGGCAGTTAAGTTCAAGGACTTTCGCTCTGTCCACGGTCCCAGGTGTTCGCCAGAGGAAAACAAAAATGGACTCCTCGCGAGCACCCGCCACTGGCTTGTCTGACAAATAACAAGGCTGGATCACTGATCAAGATGAGGATAATTTCTGGAGCGTCGTACACATCACGCTATTACCATTGTGTGTGGCCAGCTGGTATCAAGGCTAACTGGGAAAAGCAAAGGGGAAAAAAATCATGGCCATGGTGAAAAAAGGGCGGTAACGGTGAGTTAACACCTGGTGTTGCGATTAGCAGCGTGTGAAAACATATCCTTGAATTAATTCTCGTGACAAACTTACCCCATCTATCTGTCTAAATATCTGTCTACCTATCTATTTACCTGTCTATCTATCTATCTTTCTACCTATATATATATCTATCTGCATGTTTCTTATCTACATTTGTATATCTGTCTATCTATCTACAAATGCATATCTATCTGTCTGTCTGTCTATCTATCTATCTGTTTATGTATGTATGTATGTATGTATGTATGTATGTATGTATGTATGCATGTATGTATGTATGTATGTATGTCTATCAATCACCTATCTCTCAATCAATCAATCTATTTATGTTGAAAACACACAAACAGCAGGATAAATGGACTGTGCTTGTAGGGTTTTCCACTTCGGTGATTCTTCATTGCATTCACACGAATGAACAAGATCACCCGGAGCGCAACGCATATACCGGAGCAGAAAAAAAAAGTTATAGAGAAATGGGCAGACACGCCTACACAAACGAATATGTATGCATGCGCGCGCGCGCATACACACACACACACACACACACACACACACACTCTCTCTCTCTCTGTCCCTTTGACGCACGCACTCACGAACACACACACGCGCACGCACGCACACACTCACGACACGCACATACACACACACACACACACACACACACACACACACACACACACACACACACACACACATACACACAAACCAAGTAAATAAATAACAAGAATACCACAAATATACAAGCATATGCACACGAGTAAAACAAGAATGAGTGAAGTTAATAAGCCAGTCCCCTATTTTTGTCCATGTTAACATGTATTTTGTTTTCTCTGTCTGTCTGTCTGTCTCTGTCTCTCTCTCTCTCTCGCTTTCTCCCTCAATCCCCCTTTTCTCTATCTCTCGCCCTCCAGTTGTCATGGATAAATTTTTCTTAAAAGAATCTTAAATGTTAGCGAACCGCCCCAAAAACGTTTGTCCACGTTTTTTTTTTTTTTTTTTTTTTGGGCGGTTCGCTAACCTTTAAGATTTGTTTAGATTTCCGCCTGCAGTCGTCTCACTTTGCAACTAGATTTTCGTAAAAGGAACAAAGATAAAAACGACGCTCAGAGAAAAAAAAAAGTGTGTAAAATCAGATGAAAACACAACACCCACCCACCCACCCCCCTCCACTCCTCCTCCTGCTGTGGCACCTGAAACGTCGGTAAATAAATCGATGATGGGAGAAGGGGACAGGAGAGAGAATAGAGGGGTGGGTGGGTGGGGGGGGGGGGGTATCGTCAAACATCCACGCGGAAATCAAGTAATAACCATGAAGAAAGTGGGAATAGTGTGGAAGGGGGAGAGAGGAGGAGGAGGAGGAGGAGGAGGAGGAGGAGGAGGAGGCGAGCAGAGGAGGACCACGGGAGGTTAATTACCTTATTCTACATCCAATTTCCGCACACATTTTTCATTTTTGTGAATTTTTCTTTGAGTCACACGTCCCGAATATGGACTCTTTCTTTTGTTTTTTTTTTGTTGTTGTTGTTGTTGTTGGTGGTGGTGGTGGTGGTGGTAGTGGAATGAAGAACGCAATTGCTCGGAATAAAGTATCTAAGT
>CM065714.1:98119480-98124480 GCA_033310375.1 Conus canariensis | reverse complement strand
GAGGAACACTCTCAGAGACACATCTTTTAAGGGGATTTAACTCTCTCAGAGACACATCTTTTAAGGGGATGAAACTCGACTGTCGGGTACAAGTTTCCCACGTGAGCCCATAGCAAACTCAACTCTGGATAGGAGCCGGTCATGGCCGAAAAATTCCACAAATATGAATGACTCTGATGGGAGTCGAACCCACGCCCTCCCAGCCGGGAATCCGTGACGCTAACCACTCCGCCATGACTGCTGGAAAGAAAATTGTTTAAAATCCAAGTTTCAGTCAGATCAAAAGCAAAAAAAAAATATATTGATGACTTAAAAAAAATCACGTTTAGTGGAACGTCTTGGAAGAAGGTTTTCGTAGTATCCGTAAGAAAAGATTGATGTTTATTGTCGTAGACAAGGCGGACATCTTGGTTTTACTGTCCACAGACCTAAACAGTGTCAAAAAGACTGACAAAGGCCGTGAGAGAGGTAGGGGTAGGGGTGGAAGAGCGTGTCGTAACTAGTGAGAGCACCAAATCAGTCTCACCAAATCCTGTTTCATTTAAAACTGAGACCTACATGATTTCTTCGCACATGCTAACCTTTCCGAAGCTATAGGACCTTGTTCATTTTAAAATGAATGTGTAAATCTGGACGAAGTGGAAACTTGAAGTTACTGGTCAAGTAGGTGTTCTCGACCATAGATCCGCTGGAAATTTAATTAACTGATACTGTTTAAAACCTTCATCGACCATAAAGCCATTTCAATGATGGTCTGTTATATACAGTCGTAATTTAATTTGCAAAAAAAAGTAGGTCAGCAGTAGTGGAACTCTGCATATGACTCCTGGACTGACCCCAGCAAAGGCCAGCTGGAACGTATCTGGTCATCAGTTTGATGAGTCATCCTGTAAATGATGTATCCCAAACAAAACACCGGCACGACACACTACTCCATGGAGGAACATCAGCTTCGTTCCTAGTTGTCCCTACAGGTGACCATGGAGGAGATGGAGGACCACCAGCTTCGTTCCTGTTGTCCCTACCGGTGACCATGGAGGAGATGGAGGACCATCAGCTTCGTTCCTAGTTTTCCCTACAGGTGACCATGGAGGAGATGGAGGACCACCAGCTTCGTTCCTAGTTGTCCCTACAGGTGACTATGGAGGAGATGGAGGACCATCAGCTTCGTTCCTAGTTGTCCCTACAGGCGACCATGGAGGAGATGGAGGACCATCAGCTTCGTTCCTACTGTTCCCTACAGGCCACCATGGAGGAGATGGAGGACCATCAGCTTCGTTCCTAGTTGTCCCTACAGGCGACCATGGAGGAGATGGAGGACCATCAGCTTCGTTCCTACTGTTCCCTACAGGCCACCATGGAGGATGGAGGACCATCAGCTTCGTTCCTAGTTGTCCCTACAGGTGACTATGGAGGAGATGGAGGACCATCAGCTTCGTTCCTAGTTGTCCCTACAGGTGACTATGGAGGAGATGGAGGACCATCAGCTTCGTTCCTAGTTGTCCCTACATGTGACCATGGAGGAGATGGAGGACCATCAGCTTCGTTCCTAGTTGTCCCTACAGGTGACTATGGAGGAGATGGAGGACCATCAGCTTCGTTCCTACTGTTCCCTACAGGCCACCATGGAGGATGGAGGACCATCAGCTTCGTTCCTAGTTGTCCCTACAGGTGACCATGGAGGAGATGGAGGACCATCAGCTTCGTTCCTAGCTTTCCCTACAGGCCACCATGGAGGAGATGGAAGACCATCAGCTTCGTTCCTAGTTTTCCCTACAGGCGACCATGGAGGATGGAGGACCATCAGCTTCGTTCCTAGCTTTCCCTACAGGCCACCATGGAGGAGATGGAGGGCGACAGCTGACGGGGAAAAGCCAACGGGAGAAGTGATGACACACTGGAGCGCCAGAAATCAAACCATCTCTTTGCCCCTGACATCCTGAATGGTGAAAGAATTGAGAGGGGACAGAGTTACATTTCCAGAGAAATAATGTCTTTCATACGCGCGCGCGCGCGCGTGTATGTGTGTGTATGTGTGTGTGTGTGCGTGCGTGCGTGCGTGTGTGTGTGTGTGTGTGTGTGTGTGTGTGCGCGCGCGCGTGCGCGTGCGTGCGTATGTGCGTGCGTGCGTGTATGTGTATGTGTGTGTGTTTGTGTGTGTGCCGGTGTATTTATATGTGTGTATGTTTGTTTGTGTGTAAACGTGTACGCGCGCATGCGCGCGCGTGCGTGCTCGCTCGCGCACGCGCGCGCGTGTGTGTATTTGCATCCAAAATCATTTCAGAAGCTACTCTCAAAATGATATGCTAAGATAAATATCTTGTGAACTGACTCAGGCGTATGTATACTTCTTGAAAGAGCATTCTAACCCCTTAGGATTTCAACAGAGTGGACCGTTAGAGCTTCAACACAAAATAGGATGCTGCATGCACTGCCCCTTGCCTAATGCCACACAATCCATCTTTCACCAAATCGTCTTCCCTATGTCCACATCTGTCTATACACTTCCCGTCACTTAGATCAAAGGTCAAAATTTATGTCCTGAAGAAGATTACATTTGTTGGAATGTATCGAGAAAAAAAATCATGTTATCCACAAAAAAGGCTGGCACTTATTATCCTAGACAAAGGGAATGCCTTGGTTTTGTTTAGCACTGACTGAAGCTTTCTCAAAATTGCTGGTGAAGGCTCCGTGACTAATGTTACAATTCATGTGAAACATTCTTAAAAACGTCCACCTACAGGATTCTAAGTCACGTATTTAGCTTTCCAGCGGTATACACTGTGCTTACGTAAAATGAGTGGATGAACTGGGAAGAAGAGGAAGCTTAAGGGTTAATGGTCGAGCCGATGTTTTGGACTAACTGATCCGCTGGCTTCAACGGATTAATGTTGTTGATAGTTTCACTTTCATCAAGGAGGTGTCACTGCGTGCGGACTAGTCCATGTACGCTACACCACATCCGCTAAGTTCTGAGACCATACTGTGCATGATTTAAAGCTAATTGATAAATGAATTAATGACTAAGATGAGAGAATTTCAATAGAGGGTCTCGTGGGTACGACTTAGCAGATGTCTGACGCATCTGCCAATGTTAATAGCCCCCATTCACTCCGCAACCCATCTCAGTAATGGTCTGGCACCTGCTGCAGTAGATTGAATGGAGACAGTTGGGGCCAGCATTAGTCTGGGACGCCGGATATGACTCCTATACTGACTCCGGCAGTCGTCAGCTGAAACACATCTTGTCACCGGTTTCAAAGATCGTTCTTTATGGTCTGTCTGGAACAATACATACACACGATAACTGCTTCACAGGACCATCAGGCTCGTCCACAGGGTTCCAGTCAGGTGACCGGTGGGAGGGGGGAGGAGGGGGGAGATGGATGGCGTGATCTGATAATGAAAACCAAATAGTGGGAACGGTTGTATTGTATTGGACATATCCGAAGCATCAAAAAATTAAAAAAAAATATTTCCTACTCGCTTACACACCGAATGGCAAATGAATGGAAAGAGGGCCAGCAGTATTCTGGGATAAATAATCCCCTCTTTGTATTGTTCTGTGCCCCCGCCCCCCCCCCCCTTCCCCCTCACACACACACACAAACGGCTGAAGGAGCTACAGTCAGGCGAGATGCATGGAGCAAATAGTTTGTGAAATGAGTCCGGCGTTTGAAATGCTGCGACAGATTGTGACGTTGCATGCACAGTCCCCTATTCCATCATCCAGACTCTCTCTTTCACCTCAACAATCCCCTCTCCCTTCTCTACAAACAACTCTCTCTCTCTCTCTCTCTCTCTCTCTCTCTCTCCTCTCTCTCTCTCTCTCTTCATATTACTTTCACTCAATGAACAAAGATTAGCCCTAAAGTAAATTCTAAAAAAAAATCATCTTGATTTAAGAAACTAATGCCATTAGAGAAGGTAAACAGACTTGTGTGTGTGTGTGTGTGTGTGTGTGTGTGTGTGTGTGTGTGTGTGTGTGTGTGTGTGTGTGTGACAGAAGAGAGAGAGAAGAGAGAGAGAGAGAGGAGAGAGAGAGAGAGTAGAGAACTCGGAAAACTCGGAACTCGGAAACTTTAATTGTAAGGCCACCGGCCTGTATACAATGGATACACGTTATCATGAGTGAATCAAAGCAAATATACAATAAGGACAACACGCAAAAAATAAGTACAACATCCCACATCAAAATCAAACTAAAGTCAAGGGAGTTACATTGGCATGTGAAATTAAGCAGACAAAAAAACCTTAAGACAGCAATTCAATTACAAGAGAGAGAGATGAGAGAGAGAGAGGAGGAGAGAGAGGAAGAGTGAGAGAGAGAGAGAGAGAGAGAGAGAGAGGTTTTGGTTTCAATCTGTATCTTATTTGCCGGTTTCAAGTTTTGCAACACACTCCACTTCCTACCACTGTTTCATTCAGGATTAAAGGAGCTTGCAGTAGATGAGGACACAGATGTAAGTTAAAACACACAAACGAGATCAGTGATGAAGCTGGCAAAGAAGGCGGCAACGACGACGACGGAAGGACGTGGCGTCTGATGCTACAGTGACAGGAAGAAAAAGGCTGGCTAACACCAGGTCGTGACGTGTGTCCATTAAACGCAACTTTTACACACGCATGTACGAGCAAATTCTCTTGCAAAAATAAATGCCAACCCATGCGTGCTGGTCTGCGCTCACACACACACACACACACACACACACACACACACACACACACACACACACACACACACACACGCGCGCGCGCGCGCGCGCGCGCGCGCGCATACAGGGATTCTCTCTCTCTCTCTCTCTTCTCTGTCTCTCTCGCCCACACACACACACACACACACACACACACACACACACACACACACACACACACACTGAGACTCGCTCTCTCATTTACATTTCTTCCCTCAGGACGTTATCACAACCCCCCCCCTACCCCCCGTCTACCTTCTTCCCCATATCCATTCAACTGCCTGCTTCTGGCAGTATATCCGAACT
>CM065714.1:98091980-98094480 GCA_033310375.1 Conus canariensis | reverse complement strand
AGAAAGAAGGAAACAAACAACAATGAAGAAAAGAAAGAAAGCATGAAACGTTTCTGCAAAATACTGTAAACGAAAGAAAGGAAAATCTGTCTCCTACTATGACACAGATTACGGCCTTCCGGCAATAGAAAACAGTCACGCTACGGTCAAATGACGCTGTTTTACATCCAAGTCGACCACGGAGACGGTGCCAAGGCTGTGTGTTAAGTCAAAACCAGAGCTAACCACACATCAGAATCGTGAGACAAAACCAGACCAAACCAGGTCAAGAGCTAAAGCTAAAAAGAGCAGCCAAAACGAAGTTATCAAAACCCAAGTTCCGGGCCGATCAAATAAAGGTAATTTTTACTTTACAAACCAAATCTCACTCAGTGGAACATCTTGGAACAGGGTCTTCATGGAAACCGCAGAAAAGTGCTGGTGCTTATTGTGGTATACAAAGGGGGAGTTTTTGTTGTGTTCACCAGCGAGCGACACTGATCAAAGAGTACACATGATGGAATGGGGGTGAACACATCACAATGAGTGAGAACACAAGTCTTTCAAAGCGTAGTGTTCACACTAGGACCGACATGATTTACATGCACATGCTCAGCTTACCAGGGTTATATTCACGTGTCTGCGTCAAATGAGTTTGTAAATCTGCTGGAAAAGGAAACTTCTGGGTTACTGGTCGAACAAAGGTTCTGGAGAATAGATCCTCTGGAACTGAAATGAGTTAACACTGTTTATAGCCCCAGCCAACACGGAAGTCATTTCTGTAATGGTACGGTCCATGCATTTGAAGACTCCTTTGGGGAGAAAGTTGGCACTAGCATTAGTTCAGTACACTGGATAAAACTCCCACACTTACCACAGCAGGTGCCGGTTGGAATACATCTGGTCATTAATGTGAAAAATCATACTACACATAACACTGCGAACAGGAAACGCAATCTGGATATACTGCTCCATGGAGGACCATCAGATTCGATCAGATCTTCCAGTCAGGCGACCAGAAAAGAAATGAATGGCGCCAGCCGAAGTCGTGATGCATTCTTGTCGAGAGTACTTCTATAGCGCCTATCGCTCGGTGACAGGCCAAACTTCTAAGCGCTTTACAACCATGCTCTCGTTTACACTACGGGCTGCCTATCTGACTAGAGCAGTCTGAAGAGATATATACCTCCTAGTACTGATCAATCGTTCCCCCTGTCATTCATGCATAACACTCACTCTCTTTTTCTCTCATTCCTTCCGGGGGAGGGGGGGGGGGGTAGCGCATGCATATCATCCGTACAACAGCCAAACTGGCGAGCTGGTGATGGCAATTTATGCGTGCGCTAGATTTTTATACGTGTCTTCATAAACAGCACACTGGTTTACTGTGTCATTCCAAGGAATTGGTTTACTGTCTCATTCCAAGGAATTGGTTTACTGTCTCATTCCAAGGAATTGGTTTACTTTGTCATTCCAAGGAATTGGTTTACTATCTCATTCCAAGGAATTGGTTTACTGTCCCATTCCAAGGAATTGGTTTACTGTCTCATTCCAAGGAATTGGTTTACTGTCTCATTCCAAGGAATTGGTTTAGTATCTCATTCCAAGGAATTGGTTTACTGTCCCATTCCAAGGAATTGGTTTACTGTCTCATTCCAAGGAATTGGTTTACTGTCTCATTCCAAGGAATTGGTTTACTGTCTCATTCCAAGGAATTGGTTTACTGTCCCATTCCAAGGAATTGGTTTACTGTCTCATTCCAAAGGAATTGAGTTTACTGTCTCATTCCAAGGAATTGGTTTACTGTCTCATTCCAAGGAATTGGTTTACTGTCTCATTCCAAGGAATTGGTTTACTGTCTCATCAAAGGAACTTGGAAGAAATAGATACAGAGCAAACGTTAATTCTAAGGGAAAAAATCACCCCTGTACTGAAAGGGTTCGGAGGAGTTTCAGACCCACGATCCCAGAATCCCCAGTATTGCGGGACTGATACTCTATCAAATGAGCCACTGCAGCCTGACAGACGGGGACACACTGGAGTGCCAGAAACCAAACCATGTCCAAGCTCCATTCACCCTAAATGGCTGCATGGCGAATGAAGTGAGAGGGGCTCGCGTTACATACAGCAGGATTCCCTGATGATTTATTTCCATGACCAATTTCTGTGTGGACGCCTGCATGTATGCATGCACGCATTCGTGTGTGTGTGTGTGTGTGTGTGTGTGTGTGTGTGTGTGTGTGTGTGTGTGTGTGTGTGTGTACGTGTGTGTGTATGTGTGTGTGCGCACGCGCATGCGTGCGTGCGTGCGTGGGCGCATGCGGGTACCACAACCTATTTTGAGAAATTACTTTAAAATGAAATGCAAAGGTAAATATTTGGTGAAAGGAGTCAAGAGTTTTGTAAAACTCTGGAAAGGGTTTTCCAGCTCATTTGACTTTCAACAGAGAGGTCCATTAGAGCTTCCACAAACACTATGATGCTGCCGGCACAGCCCACTGCCCTTCCTCCCCCTCCCATC
>CM065714.1:98074480-98086980 GCA_033310375.1 Conus canariensis | reverse complement strand
GTTAGCTAAGTTTTGTCTTGTCACGAATACATCGACAAGGAATGTTGCTATACCACTTTTCAGAGAGAGAGAGAGAGAGAGAGAGAGAGAGAGAGAGAGAGAGAGAGAGAGAGACACACACAAATAGAACGTGCGTGTGTGTGTGTGGTGTGTGTGTGTGTGTGTGTGTGTGTGTGTGTGTGTGTGTGTGTGTGTGTGTGTGTGTTTGAGTGTGTGCACGCGTACGTGCGAATGTATACATACGCCTTTGTTTATATGTGTTCATACATTGTTGTATTTTTCGATTTTAAGTGATTTTAATGTCATTTTAACTTAAGACAGCAACAGAATCAGAAGCAACGTGATATAGACTAGAGGACAGACAGAAAGTCAGCCATCAAGAGAGATCGGGGTGGAGAGAGAGAGAGAGAGAGAGAGAGAGAGAGAGAGAGAGAGAGAGAGAGAGAGAGAGAGAGAGAGAGAAAGAGAGAGGCAGACAGATAGACAGGCAGGCAGGTTGGCAGGCAGGCAGACAGAAAATATGATTCATAACGAGGACAGAGAGACAAACAGAATATGATCCATAATAGGCAAGGGAGGCTACTAATGTAAGTAGCAACATCTTCATACACTGCACTCCCGATCCCACGTGCAGGATGGATGGAGAGATCAAAACCGAAACACACAGAAGTCAGCAGACCTCGACACCCACGAGCCGCAACCTGGATCATGCTTGACCACATCTATGCAATCAATCAATCTCCCTTATCCTCTCTTCACCCGTCATTTCATCAGACTTGAGGCCGAGAGCAGTGTGTTCCCCCCCCCCCCCCCCCCCCCCCCCCCCCCCCCCCAGCTAATCGCTTGCTGTCTCTCTGGCACTGACAGGAGTCAATCTGCAGACTGTGTGAAGATGCAGATGACAGTCCCATAACAAATTGGCTGTAGGGACAATGAGCTGTTGGGGATCCTGCATAACTTCTAGGCCACAGCATCATGGAAGGCAGGCCCCCACCCCTCTCCTTCTGCCGCCTTAGAAATTCTTTGAGCTGAATCCGGTACCCCACGACTGCTGGGTGCCGGTGAACAAAAAAAAGATTTTCAAGTCGCAAAAAATCCGACGCCACTGGTGACCATAAGCAGGGAAGCACACAACGATCGGACTGAAGCCCACAACAATGCATAATATGTTGAGCTTCAAGACACTGGGAACTTTCGTATGTCACTATCTTCTTCTTCTTCTTCCTCTTCTTCTTTACTTACTCACTTTCGTAACCTTATGGGACAGAGTACCATTTTCAGTCGTGCATGTTTGTCTGTTTGCAAGATAGCTCTGTGTATGAATTTCGCGGACCTTCTTCAAAAACAAGTTGTTTATATGGTTAAAATAGATAAATGGGTAAAAGTGGCAACACCGACAAGTTAAAGTGAAAACGGCTCGCAAACGATTGAAAGCAGTCTCAAACAGAGGAATCCCTATGCATGGTGCTCGCGCAGATTTCATTGAGAAATAATTCTCAGCTTTTGAGGAACTGCTTCTTGGACATGTTGCGAGTTGCTCGCTGCAGCTGGCAACGAGGGTTAGCCAGCCCAAATACATGGAGTCACAGCCAAGAGAAACGACTGCTGCACCTCCCCTGTGAAGGACGTACAAGAAGCGGTACTTCTTTAGCGCTGAATTCATTTTATTTGATTTACCTGTTTAAAACGTCAGAAATCAACTGTTTCCCTTTCTATTTCAATGTTCAGCTTGATATAGTTACCAAGATTCTTGACATCAGTCGTGGCTGGTGAAAATTAAACGTTAGAATCCGCTGAAGATCACACTGCCCACATGCCAGAATCTGGTTGCATGTTGCAGTCCGCTGAAGATCACACTGCCCACATGCCAGAATCTGGTTGCATGTTGCAGTCCGCTGAAGATCACACTGCCCACATGCCAGAATCTGGTTGCATGTTGCAGTCCGCTGAAGATCACACTGCCCACATGCCAGAATCTGGTTGCATGTTGCAGTCCGCTGAAGATCACACTGCCCACATGCCAGAATCTGGTTGCATGTTGCAGTCCGCTGAAGATCACACTGCCCACATGCCAGAATCTGGTTGCATGTTGCAGTTGGTGAACCCCAATGTTCACTTGTGCAGGGAAACCTCGACGTGCAAAGCGTTTGCATCGCCTCGGTCTCTCCTCCAGAGAGACGATCGATACTGACCAGCCACAGGAACCACTCGTATCGCCCGCACATGTACACCACCCGTTCTGACAGCGTCACGTGAGCTGTGATATCAGATCCAACGCCTTGCCCTCCCTCCCTCAACTTCACCGTGGCGGTATATTTGGTTTCGCGTGATTGAGAGACAGCTTCCGACACTTCTTTGCATGTCTCGTGGGAAGCTTGTGGGAAAGCGTGGAAGTCCACTGACATTCCCTGCAAATCCTGCTCCTCTCGGGGGGGGGGGGGGGGGGGGACTGTGATGGCGTAACAGGCTGCGCCGGGTGCTTCCTCCTGCAGATGGCCTGTCATCTCGCCACCCGCCAGTTTCCCATCGTGTGACGACCCGTGCATAAATCAAGCCACACTAGAGCACCACTCTCCATGTATTGTCGCCTGCACTCGTTCGGAAAACCGATCCGCCGTGGGCCATGGAGGAAGATACAGAACTGGTAGGGGTCCCGTATTGTCGCCTGCGTTCGTTCGGAAAACCGATCCGCTGTGGGCCATGCAGGAAGATACAGAACTGGTAGGGGTCCCGTATTGTCGCCTGCGTTCGTTCGGAAAACCGATCCGCTGTGGGCCATGCAGGAAGATACAGAGCTATATCAGCAAGATCCCTGAAAATGATCCTGTCAACATTAACCAAATGCCACTAGAACAATAGGTTCACCGACGATGATCCTGCCAACACTTAACATACCTGCGAGTTCCGACGCGATACCCTGCAAACACCTTCCAAATGTCAATACATCTGCACGTTCCCGCAGAACGCTTCACTCAACACTTACAAAATGTCACTTGACTGACACATTCTCACACAGTGATCCTGCCAGAATGTAACAAAGGCTACTTAATTGACATTCCGTCACAACGGTCCTTTCAAATGCCACTACCAGATGGCACTAACTGAACAGGTGCATCTCCACACGCTCCCTCCTTTCCCTCCCAATATGGCACTGTCCAAAGTCTATTTTATAAAACTAAAACGAATCTATGTTAAGATGAACCCGTTTGTTACACTGACACGTTAAGGACATCAATATTCCAGCTGTATATCATCTTGCCATCAACTGATTGTGGTACAACTTTTCTCTTTTCTGTGTGCCATTTATTTTCTCCTCTCCTCCTTTCTCCCCTCCGTCCTTTGGCACGTCCATTCATCCACGTGTTTTCCTGAAAATGCCATCCTTTTGCTTCTCTCCAGTTTGATACTTCGGCGTTTGTATTATGAATCTCATACATTACCACTCAGGAGGTGTACATTAGTTTGGGCTTTTCATGTCTGTTTTATCAATCTCTGTAATGTATAAACACACAGATGTTTTGTATTAGTACTTTAGTTTTCTTTTACGACATATTGAATAGCATTTTCGGCGCGGGAAGCGTCTTTTTGGGTTAGTAAATTGTCTGATACGGTATACACGCTGTTTTTAAAGTATGTTTCTGGTTTACTGTTTTCACAGCCTTGAAAATTCTATTTGCTGCTCGACGATATTCATTTGTTGTTCATTTTTGCATTCAGGGACCACGCGGAGATGCCGGAAAGGGGAGGGGGAGGGGGGTCTTTTAGTACTAAAAGCATCCTCACCTGTGCAAGTTCTGTGCCAGCAGCTTCCTCTTTCCTCCTACTCTGTTTGACTCTGCTTTTTTATTTTGTGTTATTTTACTACTGTTCACAATCATTCGGCTTCTGTGGACGATTCTCCCGTTTTTGTTCAATAAAGATCTCTACATTTTTTCCTCTTGTCACAATTCGTAACATGCCTGCTTTTCTGTTGTAATTCTGCAACTTGCCAAAATGTAGTGTGTCATGAATTTTCATGGAAACAAAAGGGGTGTTACTGCGAGTTTAGAAGTAAAAAAAAAAGTGCGTGCTTTGATTTTAAATGTAAAAAGTGGAGTGTGTCATGAGCCCAAGTAGAACAAAAGTTGAGAATGTCATGAGCCCAAGTAGAACAAAAGTTGAGAATGTCATGAGCCCAAGTAGAACAAAAGTTGAGAATGTCATGAGCCCAAGTAGAACAAACGTGGAGCGTGCCATGAATTTAAATGAAAACAAATGTGGAGCGTGCTATGAATTCAAATGAAAACAAATGTTAAGTGTGTTATGATCTCAAATAACAGAATTGGAGTGTGATATGATCTCAAATAACAGAATTGGAGTGTGTTATGATCTCAAATAACAGAACTGGAGTGTGGTATGATCTCCAATAACAGAATTGGAGTGTGTTATGATCTCAAATAACAGAACTGGAGTGTGGTATGATCTCAAATAACAGAACTGGAGTGTGTTATGATCTCAAATAACAGAAGTGGGGTGTGTTATATCTCAAATAACACAAGTGGAGTGTGTTATGATCTCAGATAACACAAGTGGAGTGTGTTATGATCTCAAATAACACAAGTGGAGTGTGTTATGATCTCAAATAACACAAGTGGAGTGTGTTATGATCTCAAATAACACAAGTGGAGTGTGTTATGATCTCAAATAACACAAGTGGAGTGTGTTATGATCTCAAATAACACAAGGATGTGTTATGATCTCAAATAACACAAGTGGAGTGTGTTATGATCTCAAATAACACAAGTGGAGTGTGTTATGATCTCAAATAACACAAGTGGAGTGTTCGATGAATTCAAACGACAACAAACGTGGAGAGTGCCATGAGCTCAAATGGAAAAAATAGTAGAATGTGTCACGACTTCAAATGCACACAAAAGTGGAGTGTACCATAAATTCCAATGGAAACAAAAGTGGAATGTGTCACGACTTCAAATGCACACAAAAGTGGAGTGTGTCACGACTTCAAATGTATACAAAAGTGGAGTGTACCATGAATTCAAATGCACACAAAAGTGGAATGTGTCACGACTTCAAATGCACACAAAAGTGGAGTGTACCATAAATTCCAATGGAAACAAAAGCGGAATGTGTCACGACTTCAAATGCACACAAAAGTGGAGTGTGTCACGACTTCAAACGCACACAAAAGTGGAGTGTACTATGAGTTCAAATGCACACAAAAGTGGAGTGTGCCATGAATTCAAACGCACACAAAAGTGGAATGTGTCACGACTTCAAATGCACACAAAAGTGGAGTGTGCCATGAATTCAAATGCACACAAAAGTGGAATGTGTCACAACTTCAAATGCACACAAAAGTGGAGTGTGCCATGAATTCAAATGCACACAAAAGTGGAATGTGTCACAACTTCAAATGCACACAAAAGTGGAGTGTGCCATGAATTCAAATGCACACAAAAGCGGAATGTGTCACGACTTCAAATGCACACAAAAGTGGATTGTGTCATGAACTCCAATGGAAACAAAAGTGAAGTGTGCCATGAACTCCAATGGAAACAAAAGTGGATTGTGTCATGAACTCCAATGGAAACAAATGTGGAGTGTGCCATGGGTTCAGATGTCCACAGAAGAGATGTGTGCCATGAGCTCAAATCAAAACCAAACTGGAAAGAATTAGTTCAAAGGGAAACAAAATTCAGGTGTGCCTTGAGATCAAGTGCAAACAAAAGTGGAATGCGCCGTAAATTTCACTGGAAACAGCAGTGAAATGCGCCATGATTTTCAATGGAAACAAGAGTGGAATGTGCCATGCATTCCAACGGCAACATAAGTGGAATGTGTTATGGTTCAAACGAAACAAAAAATGCAGTGCGCCATGGGCTCCAATGGAAGCAAACGTGGAGTGTGTTATGGTTTAAACGAAAACAAAAGTGCAGTGTGCCAGAGCTGAAACAGAAACAAAACTGGCGTGTGCCACGGGTTCAGCCTGGAGCACTAGTTGACACCCACATATGGGTCTTATCCATTTCACGAATATAACTTTGAAAGTGTTGCTTCCAGCACTACGGGTACCCGAATATCCTGGGCCTGGTTTACTAAGGGATGTACATACACCCAAGTACAATACGCATCTCCTCAAATATACCAAATATCACCGTTATCTTTGTTATCCCTCTGAACATTCATGAAAAGCAGACTAGTAAATTCCCATTTTCAAAAAGTGTTCTTGTTTTATTTCAATACGCACGCTATCATGTGCATGCATGATACGTTACTGAGCACAACTGCAAGCCTTTCATCAAGTTCAGCCTCGAGGTGGACGAAGAAACCTTGCGACATATTCGGATCACAGTTCCGCCATATACAACCACCGTGACCCGTGTAATGAATGCTATGTGACTACATTTGCAATACTGGCAAAACACTGAGCATAAAGTACATCAACACATCGACATTTATACAGCTTTTTCCTTACGAACAGCACACACACACAGACACACACAGACACACACACAACACAGACACACACACACACACACACACAGAGAAACAAAGAACGCAAGGGGGGGGGGAGAGAAAGAGAGAGAGAGAGAGAGAGAGAGAGAGAGAGACAGACAGACAGACAGACAGACAGACAGAAACAGAGATAGAGAGATACATACAGATTTAAAGAGATACGGACAGAGAAAGTGACAGAGGAAAAAAATGTGAGATAAGCACAGAGACAGAAAAAAAGACAAATGGAAACAGATACAGATTCGGCCAGAGAGAAAGCGAAAATATAGGCAGACAGACGGACAGACAGACAACCGACGGAAGTAGACATTGTGGTGAAGTATGCCTTCCGGCTTGACACTGACGTCATATCTTGGAACCAAGCTAACAGGGGGAAAACAAAACAAAGTGAAAGTGACAATTTACAGAGACTGCATCTGAACAAGAAACTCGAATTCGAGTCTGCCTGGTCACTGATTTTAGCCAAATGAAATATCATTACTTCATCCGGTGATGTTACAAGCGTATCTATGTCATTGCGCAGAGTCTGTCATGTGTGTACACAACAACCGCCCCGGCCACCAGCCTATTATTTACTCCGCGCAAACATGGGGAAATGATGGAACATGTTCCGGTGAAAATAGACACGCAGACCTTTGATTGTTGACAAGTCTCATCATTTCAGTATTCAAAAGCACCGATGCTAGGAGATTGTCGGTATCTGTCCTCTGAAGGGTGTTAGTTAAAGGGAAATGATAAAGGGAGTCGAGCTGATAATAGAGATGGACCTCACTAGCCGGCACATGGAGAGCATTATCAGAAACTATGCCTGTGATTACAGCCCACGCCGACCGCGCTTCCCTCTGTGTGTGTGTGTTGTGTGTGTGTGTGTGTGTGTGTGTGTGTGTGGTGTGTGTGTGTGTGTGTGTGTGACAGAGAGAGAGAGAGGGGGGGGGGAGGGAGAATGTGTGTGTACTCAAATATGAATGTGCACATGCGCTCTTGAGCGCCCCCCCCCCTTCCACACACACACACACAATATATATATTATATATATATATATATATATATATCACGCACATAATATCACACACGCGCGCCCCCCCCCCCCCCCCCACAAACACACACACCTACCACACACAAGCATAGCATTCACGCGCATGCACATATGCACATGCACAAACACACACACACACACACACACACACACACACACACACACACACACACACACACACAGGCGCACGCGTGTACACATACACACACACTCACACATACACACACATTCACGCACGCACGCACGTACGCACACACACACACACATAGAGTCACAAACATCTCTCTCATTTACGCTATCCCCCCCCCCCCTCCCCCCTCAGGTCACTAGGAACCGTAACTCTCCATCCCTTACCCCTCCAACCTCTCAACCCGCCTACCACCACGTCCACGTCTTTTTTTTTTTTAACAGAATTGATCTGGCAATGATTATATCTTTTTTATCGTCTTCCCACCTTTTTTTTTAAAGGGGATCATAGATTTTTCCATTTGAGAATTCTTTCCCAGCCACTTCTGTGCTTGGTATCCCCGTGCTTAGGACATCTATTTCAGCCTGCATAGGGGAAGCTGCCTTCCTGAAATGACTACACCACCAACACAGTATGTGTCTGGAAGGCTCTGGGCGCTTTCAGGTCATCGCGGTTGTTCTTTCCACCATCGCCCTCTTTCCCCCCTTCGGTCTTTGCCATCTGCCTGGCAAGACCGTTAGTATGGAAACGGGGAGGTTTTTGAGTCGCTCCAGGAAACCACTCAGGGAGTTAAAAAAAAAAATGGACGAAGAGCTAAGAGGCAGTTTACTGGTGGTGGAATTTAAAAAAAAAATTCAAAAGAGAAGAAAATGAATGAAGAAAGAGAAAAGAAGCCATGATGGAAAGAAAGAAGAAGAATCTTGAATGAATGAAACAAACGCAGAAATGAAGGAATGAGAGAAGCAGAAAGAAATGAAAGCACAAAAACAAACTGGGGAAAAAAATCTGAAACGAAAGAAAGGAGACTCTACCCCCTACGAACGGAATTATTACGATATTCCACCTAGCAAGTCAATGAATACGCTCACGTCACACTCACGTCACCACAAAGGCCGCAGCAGGGCTGTGAGCAAGTTTAAACAATCATTTATAAATCAAAATCGTGGGGTAAGTCAAACCAAGCAAGGTCGAGGCCTGAAACTAAAGTCTAACCTAAAATAACGTTTATCAAAAATCCCAGATTCAGTCAAACCAAGAAAATACTGTAAAATGTTTTAAAAAATCTCGTTTGGTGGTACGTCTATGAACAAGATCTTCATGTAATCGACAGTGAGATGCTAGTGCGTCTTGTCGTATACAAGGGGGAAGTCTTGATTTTGTTTACCAGCGATGAACAAATGGTTAAAAAAAAAAACATCAGTGAATGATCTAATAGAAGGTTGGGAGTGTGGAAGTGTCACAATAGGTGTATTCATTCTTCGTTTGTTTACCGGCGATAAACAAAGGGTAAAAAACATCAATCTAGGATCTGAGAATGTGTTGAGGATGGGGAAACGTGTCAAAATGGTAAAAAAAAACATAAAACAAGTCTTTGGGATTGCTGAATTCTTCAAGACTAAGATCAATACTTTTTTCTATGCACATCTCGGTTTTCCATGGGTACTGACAGGTGTCAGTTTAAATTCAGTGTTTAAATATGGAAGAAGAGAAAGATAAAAGGTGTGGGTTTAAATTCATTGTTTAAATCTGGAAGAAGAGAAAGATAAAAGGTCTGACCTTGATAAAACCAATTTTGTACTAGCATTAGTCTTGAAAACTTAACGTAGCTCCCCATACTAATCAGTAACTTGTTCTGATTTTAACTCTGCTCGTTTAGCTGTTCTGTAAGTCATTGCATTTCCATGTATGCAACGGCAAGAAAGAGTCCAACAAAACTTGGTGATAGTGCCTTTTACGTATAAACACATGTGTGTCGAAAACGTTATCTAGCCGTGCATTTGCATTGAAGGAGCCCATGGTACAAAAACCGATTTGAAAAGAAATTAGAAAGACAATGGTAAGTGATGTCACTGGAAGGTTTACCAACTCATCTAAGGCTAACATGACAGCTGTCAGTTTAACTGACAATGTACTTGTCAAGAAAAAAAAAAACACCCTACTTTCTAATTTCCAACAGATGCATCAACATTTTACCTATTATGTATTAACCCGTCCTTAAAACCAAGAGGTGATTTGGTACTTCTTATCAATATGTGTTCTTACAATCGACTTCAAAACCTAAGTATCTTTGTCTTTCATGTGTCTATAGTTCATATCAAATGACAGCTTGAATGCCTTCCAAAATGAAACTGACGTAAGTAATGGCTCTATTGACATATCTCTTGTGTTGATTCCAGAATTTTTTGTTTTCTCTTTCTCTCTCTCTCTCTCTCTGTATGTATGTGTGTGTGTGTGTGTGTGTGTGTGTGTGTGTGTGTGTGTGTGTGTGTGTGTGTGTGTGTGTGTGTGTGAGCGCGTGCGTGTGGGTGGTTACGCCCCAAATCATTTCAGGAGTTACCCTCAAATAAAATGCCAAGGCAAACAGATCGTGAAATGAGTCGGGCGCTTTGTAACGGTCTTGAAAGAGTATTCCAGCAAGTTTTAGCTTTCGATTGAGAGGTCCATTAGAGCTTCCACAAACACTGAAATGCTGAAGGCACTGCCACCTCCTCCCACCTTCCATCCCATCCAACCCCTCCTCTCTCAGTGTCTAGCACATCTCTCTCTCTCTCTCTCTCTCTCTCTCTCTCTCTCTCTCTCTCTCTCTTGTCCGTCCGTCTGTCTCTCTCTGTGTCTTTCTCTCTCTCTCTCTAACATTTGCACTTGAGCAATGAACAAAGATCAGCCCTGAAGTAAAACACTTTAACACACGTTGATTTAATAAATATATTATGCTGAGGGTTATTTCTGGAAAGTGGAGAGAGAAGTGCAGAGGGTGGGAGGGAGAGAGGAGGAGGAAGGAAGGAGAGAGAGAGGAGAGAGAGAGAGAGAGAGAGAGAGAGAGAGAGAGAGAGAGAGAGAGGAGAAAGGAGACGAGAGATAAAGAAGGAGGGGGGGGGAGAAACAGAAAGAGAGAGAGCGACAAACGGACCGACAGTCAGTCAGCCAGTCAGACAGACAGACTGACAGACAGAGGCAAAGAGTGAGAGAGAGAGAGAGAGAGAGAGAGAGAGAGAGAGAGAGAGAGAGAGAGAGAGAGAGAGAGAGAACTAGCAAAAGGACCATAGAAAGAAACAGAGAGGGAGGCAGCCAGTTCAGTAATGGCGAAGCCGTGTTGACTTTGCCATCAGGCGAAAATTGTCTGTTTGGTTACTTTCATGTTTAACGTTTATACTCACCGCAACTCACACACGAGGATAGCCATGCCAAAAGAGTCGACAGTGGGACCTATCTATAACTGCAGCCAACACCAGAACGACAACACATCAATCAATAAAAATGAGATCCAGTAGGGATGCTAGCGTCTGTCTCAGTGAAGACAGCTTTTCCACCTTCTGGGATTACGTGCTCGTAACTCCCTCTCTTCTGTTACTCGCTGTGACTCGGCGTTTTTATCTTTGTCCTTCTTTATACTGTTACTGCTCTTCCTTTCTTCTCCTGCCTTTGTTCTAGAAGCTTGTTTACTTTTCTCTATTCACAGCCAATGAAATACCAGCTTTCTCCTCATGATCTGACCATCATGAATTGAAAATGGTGCAAACTGCTCAGGATGCACGTTTGGTGCCCAGTCTGCCATGTCTGCACATATTGTCTTCATACTTTTCTTTAAAAAAATCTTTCAAATATTTCTCATTTTTATTTCTTTCCATTTTTTTTAGAACCCGGGACGAACAAAGCACCCGGAATGAATGGAACGGGTTAGCACTGCCGAGTCTTTCCTGCACTACAGATGTTGATAAACTGGCCCCACGTCACTTACTCCTGTATGAAGATACTGTCTGTTGTTGCTTGTTACTGTCTCATGATGTGACCCTTCTTTTCCTTTTATCAGGAAGAAATACTTTTTTTTCTTTTACATGTTGACAGCCCTGAAAAGGTCCTAAGTGGCTGGCTCGACCAAAGGAATAACAAAAAAAAAGAAGAAAAGAAATCTTAACCATGAAGAACGGCAAAAAGAATGGCAATTTTTATGTTATCGCTTTCGTGATTCGAACCCACAGTGTCTGACCATAAAATGAGGGCATGATCTACACCACTGAGCCAACTAGGCATCTGTATATAAACGGCATGATCTACCACTGAGCCAACGAGGCCTCAGTATCTAAACGGCATGATCTACCACTGAGCCAACGAGGCCTCTGTATATAAACGGCATGATCTACCATTGAGCCAACGAGGCCTCTGTATATAAACGGCATGATCTACCACTGAGCCAACGAGGCCTCAGTATCTAAACGGCCTGATCTACCACTGAGCCAACGAGGCCTCAGTATCTAAACGGCCTGATCTACCACTGAGCTAGCTAGGCCTCTGTATATAAACGGCATGATCTACCACTGAGCCAACGAGGCCTCAGTATCTAAACGGCCTGATCTACCACTGAGCCAAAGAGGCCTCTGTATATAAACGGCCTGATCTACCACTGAGCCAACGAGGCCTCTGTATATAAACGGCATGATCTACTACTGAGCCAGCTAGGCCTCTGTACATAAACGGCATGATCTACTACTGAGCCAGCTAGGCCTCTGTATATAAACGGCATGATCTACCACTGAGCCAGCTAGGCCTCTGTATATAAACGGCATGATCTACCACTGAGCTAACGAGGCCTCTGTATATAAACGGCATGATCTACCACTGAGCTAACGAGGCCTCTGTATATAAACGGCATGATCTACCACTGAGCCAGCTAGGCCTCAGTATCTAAACGGCGTGATCTACCACTGAGCCAACGAGGCCTCAGTATCTAAACGACATGATCTATGATCTACCACCGAGCCA
>CM065714.1:98049480-98064480 GCA_033310375.1 Conus canariensis | reverse complement strand
AGAGAGAGAGAGAGAGAGAGAGTGTGTGTGGTGTGTGTGTGTGTGTGTGTGTGTGTGTGTGTGTGTGTGTGTGTGTGTGTGGGGCGTGCGTGTGTGCGCACGCAGCTCTGTCTGTCTGTCTGTCTGTGTCTGTTGATGTGTGTACATGCGCGCGCATGTGTGCGTGTGTGTCTGTGTTTGCGTGTATGTGCGTGTGTCTGCATGTGTGCGTGTGCGTGTGTGCGTGCATGTGCGTGCGTGCGTGTGTGTGTGTGTGTGTGTGTGTGTGTGTGTGTGTGTGCGTGTGTGTGTGTGTGTGTGTGTGTGTGTGTGTGTGTGTGTGTGTGTGTGTGTGTACCCAGCTTGGACGAAGTGTTTATTCCTATCCTTTTTGGTGGAAAAAAAGTTGATTTATAGATTACTGTTATGTAAGAGAGACAGAGCAATGACGTATAAAAGAACCGACTAACAGCAAGCCAGCTCTTAACAGAGAGAGAATGTGATCCGTAAAAGAGATGATCAAGTCATGAAGGCTACTGACAGAAGCAGTAATTTCGGGTACGTTGCACTCTCATGCACATGATGGATGGGAGATTAATTTTTTTTTCTTTTTAAAACGCACACTTGATAGCAGACCGTAACTTCCACAAGTCAAAACTTGGATCATGCCTGAACACATCTACATGCCCTCTTCATCATCGTTTCATCTGGCCTAAGACCCCACAAATTACCAGTTGTCTCTCTAACGCCTCAAGCAGTTAATCTGATGACTGTGCATGATGTAAAAAGTTAAGGTCCTATTGACTAATGGCTGCAAGGGCAGTGAAATGTTCGAGATATCCCATGTCAACGGCAAGGCGTTATAGAAGGCAGGGTCCGTCCCTCTCCTTCTGCCACCTTAACCTTCCCTGCACAGAATCAAGTGCCCATTCAACGCTGGGTGGCAGTGAACATAGTGAATTTTTCAAGCTGCACAAATCCAACCGCTCCAGTGATTCAGATTCACGACCGCAAGCTCCACAATGGAAAACTCCGTTTGACTGAAGCCTCTACAATATTGTATGATGTACTGAGACTGAAGCCTCTACAACATTGTATGATGTACTGAGACTGAAGCCTCTACAATATTGTATGATGTACTGAGACTGAAGCCTCTACAATATTGTATGATGTGCTGAGACTGAAGCCTCTACAATATTGTATGATGTACTGAGACTGAAGCCTCTACAATATTGTATGATGTGCTGAGACTGAAGCCTCTACAATATTGTATGATGTACTGAGACTGAAGCCTCTACAACATTGTATGATGTACTGAGACTGAAGCCTCTACAACATTGTATGATGTACTGAGACTGAAGCCTCTACAATATTGTATGATGTGCTGAGACTGAAGTCTCTACAACATTGTATGATGTGCTGAGACTGAAGCCTCTACAACATTGTATGATGTGCTGAGACTGAAGCCTCTACAATATTGTATGATGTGCTGAGACTGAAGCCTCTACAACATTGTATGATGTGCTGAGACTGAAGCCTCTACAACATTGTATGATGTGCTGAGACTGAAACCTCTACAACATTGTATGATGTGCTGAGACTGAAGCCTCTACAATATTGTATGATGTGCTGAGACTGAAGCTCTGCAACATTGTATGATGTGCTGAGACTGAAGCCTCTACAACATTGTATGATGTGCTGAGACTGAAGCCAGCAGACTGTCCTCTGTACCATCTCGCCTCCCCTCTTTCTAGCGCTTCCTTTTGTAGCCTTGTTTAGCAGAGTGGAGTTTCGGTCGTGATTGTATGTCTGTCCGCAATGTGACTGCATATATGAATAGGGCAGACCTTCTTAAGATTGTATAAGGCTGTTCTGTTCTTACAGGGAATGGTCAATACTGAGAATCTATGAAAAGATACAAAACAGACAAATTGAAGGATAAAAGGCTCGCAAGTGATTGAAAGCAGGGTCACATAAGGGGAACACCCGTGCATGGTGCTCCTGCAGAACTTGTGATGAAAACACCTCTAAGGCAGATAAGGTTAGTCTCCGGATTTGAAGAACCACTTTTAGGGCATGTCGAGAGTTTCTCACAAAAGTTAGCAAACCCAAGGACTCTTCTACCAGGGAAACAACCATCGCTTGCTTTGGTACTGTTCCATGCGGTACCTCCCATCTGAGTGACCTACAATCAAGCAAAACGTATTTTCATTTGAAATCATTTATGCGGGATTTATTCTTTTCATAAGTTCGAAACCAACTGTTTCCTCCTCCATTTCACATTTTAACCTGAGCTGGTTACCGAGACTCCTAAGAGAAAAGGATGGCTAGTGAGAAATGATGTTACACTCTAGAAGATCGTAATCATTCTAAATGCCAGAGACTACAAGCATGCTGTTTATGCACATCAACGTTCTTTTGCACCGGGAATACCTCAGTGGCTGCAACGTTTTCATTCTCTCAGCCACTTCTCAACAGAGATGATCGATGTAGACCGTCCACAGAAAGTTGTTCTATCGCCCACACATGTATATGCTACATTCTGACAGCATCATGATAGCTTTGATACCAGCTCACCGCTTTTCCCTACCTCACCTACCCCGTGGGGGCTAACAGGGTTTCGACACAGTTCCAAACACTCCCTTGCAGTCTCATGGGAAGCCCGCATAAAAGTGTGGAAGTGTTATGACATTTCCAGAGACCAGCGTTCCCCTCAGGGGGATTCTGATAGCGTGACAAGCCACACTGGACGCTTCTCCCCTCCGATCACGTGTCACCTCGCCTCCCGCCAGTGTCCCGCCGTGTGCATAAATCAAAACCAGCGAGTGTACTACTCTCCAAATATTGTCGCCTGCGCCCGTTGGAAAAAAAGGTCAGACATGGGCCATTGAACAAGATATGGATCTGGTGTGGAACCTAATTTCGAATTGCCAATTACCCACACAAATGATTCCCTAACCGTAAATGGTGGCATCTACACAAAGCACTCAGGACAACAGACTGCAATAGCTAATGAAATATTTGGAAAGCTATGACTTGATCACAATGGCAGAAAACAATGGACGACAGTAAAGGAAGATGAGGGGAAAGAAAAACAAGATGCAAAGCATATAAACGTACTCTCAGTTTATCTTGAATATGCATGAGATATTGCATAAAGAGGAAAAACCATTTTGGGTCGTTATAGCCGTTAGTAACGGACAGACAGACAGAGGTGTAATCGTGCAGATGTATGTAAAATGTGTCAAAACTCGGCTCACCATGTTTTGTTTTTCTATATGCCTTCGACTATATTTTTCCTTGCATGTTTAGAGAAATACAACAGGTTATTATCTAAACCTGGTCACCATGTCCCTCTGGGGGACAAAAAACATTGACCGCATTTTCGCTACCAGCACAGGCGACAAGAAACAATGAGTAGTATACTCTGTTGTGTTGGATTCATGCCTGTTTACGCCATGGGGAACAGGCGGGTGGCCAGATGACACGCCGATCGGTTCACAGAAGCATACGATGTATCCTGTCATGCTCTCCGAATCCTCCTCTGCCGGAAAATGTCATCGCTCTTCCCTGCTTTCATGAGGGCTTCCCACGAGACAGCAAGGAACAGTCTCGAACTCTCTCTCGCCTACGTGAAGTCTGATCTGCCATCATAATGTTGATAGCGGATAGAGAGGTCGTGAAATTCGAAAGAAAAACTAAAGTGGCGCGTGCCAGGAGAAAGAGAAAACTACCCAAGTGACGCCTAAAAGCTTAGCTGTCAATTACGACTCCTGAAGAAATCTCTCGGATTGTTCAAATTTCACCAAATCACGGTGTTGTACAATCAGATTGTTCAAATTTCACTAAATCAGGGTGTTGTACAATCAGATTGTTTAAATTTCACTAAATCCAGATGTTGTACCATTGTAATCTAGGGGCGTTGTAAAGACCACAGGCTCTTCGGAGAAGGACGGGAGGAGGGAGGGGGACGCTTCCCTCAGTCTCTCATTCCCATGGATAAAGGAAATATAACCAGTTTGATTAAGCGTGACTGCTAAATTTGTGAACGCGATGGACTGTCATCCTATACGCGTTGTTTTTTCTTTCCTCTTTATATCCTACCCATCATTTTGTTACCATATGCTAGTACACTATGTTAAGAAATTGGCATTTTTCATAACATTTTTACTGTTTTCTCCATAGATTAAACTCTCTCTCTTTCTCTCTCTCTCTCCCCCCCCCCCCCCCCCCCCCCCCCCTTGATGAATTCTTTATTTCCGTCCACATCTGTCACAGATGTCTTTCATTTTTACACACACACACACACACACACAAACACCTCTCTCTCTCTCTGCACACACACACACACACACACACACACACATAAATAATAAAATATATATATATATATATATATATATATATGACAAGCGAATATACCTCAGTGGGTTTTTTCAAACTCGATTAAATCACCACGGCGGAAACAAAACAGTGAATAAGAATTCTTTCAAACACGCGCGCAAATGCGTGGCGCACATAGATCAATGACAAATTCGTTTCAAGTCCATCGAACAACTCACAGCTGTCGCGACGAAAAACTGACAATGTAGCGTATACAATTTCAATTCTTTCTCTCTCTCTCTCTCTCCCTGTGTGTGTGTGTGTGTGTGTGTGTGTGTGTGTGTGTGTGTGTGTGTGTGTGTGTGCACGTGTGTGTGTGTGTGTGTGTGTGTGTGTGTGTGTGTGTGTGTGTGTGCACGTGTTTGTGCACGTGTGGTGTGTGTGTGTGTGTGTGTGTGTGTTTCTTTTTCGGAAATGTGGTTTGTTTTCCTGCATGTTAACAACCTTGCAAAGGCCCTGTGCGGTTGGCTCGACTACGACAATGAGAACTAATCTGAACCATTAAGAACGACAGACAGAATGGCAATTAGTTTCAGTGGCCAGTCTGACCATGAACTGACACTGACCCGACCAAGCCTCTGTGCATCAAACTTAAATGCGTTTCCCGTGCTCACAGCATGACCCTTGCCAGTCACCAGATAACGAGGAGAGGTCTGCCCAGCAGCTGTCACTGGCCTGCCCGACCATAATAAGACTGGATCTCTTAGTCAAGATAACGACAACTACTGGAGCATCTGTACACACCAGCTATTTCTGTTGTGTGTGGCCAGCTGTTGACAGCGTATGGCCCAGCCGTTACCGAGAAAAAGGAAACAGAACTTGCGTGGCCATGGTGAAAAGCTGACAACACTGAGTTGACAGCTGCTGTGTTGCAGTTGGCAAGCTTTGAAAATCTGCAATCTTGAGCACGCTAGTTACTATACAAAGAAATAAGGAATGCAATGGGTAGGTCGACTATTTTGTTGTGGTGTTTTCTAGCTGCCATTTTCATCATTACATTCATGTGCATGCTTACGATCACACAGAGGACATGCACATACAGATTCGGGAAAAAAATGGTATACGGGCGGACATGCATACACAAATGAACCCACATATGTGCGCACACACACATGCACACACAGACACTCTCACATATACACTGACACAAACAACACACACACACACACATACACACACACACACACACACACACACACACACACATATGCGCGTGCGCACGCGCTCATTCAAACACAAACACATACACAGACATACCTTCAAGTACAACGGAAACCATAAAACACAAATGAAAGCATATATATACACGTGCAAGTTGAGTCAAGTGAATAGCTTTTCTTTCATTTTTTGTGTATATGTTAGCACATATTGTTTCCCCTCCTCTCTCTCTCTCTCTCTCTCTCTCTCTCTCTCTCTCTCTGTGTCATGGATGAGCATGCACACAAAAACCGACACTCTAAGAAGAAAAGGAAATGCATGAAATCAGTCAAAACTGTTCCCTGAACAACACACAACGCATCTGCAAACAGACTAATTGCGGAGGAGGCGGAGATGGGGAGGGAAAAGGGGAGAGGACTCACTAACCGTCCACGCAAAAATAGGAAATAAACATGAACAGAGACAGGAAAGGTGAGGGTGGTCAGTGGCGGCTATCACAGGTGGAGGGCCACTGGAGAAGAGGGGAGGGAAGAGTATATTAATTGCCTTACTCCACATCCAATTTCCGCCAAAAATCTTGACCTTCGGTACCCCTTTTGTGGGTCGGACGTTCAAAACATGGAGTGACGCTTCCTTTAGGAAGTAAGAGTTGACATTGTGGTATTCACCCTCCCCTTCCTTTCCTCCGCCCCTTACCCTCAACAGGTAAGAAAAGCTTGTTTTTGTTGTTGTTGTTGTGTCCATCCTCGGAATCCTTGACAAATCAAATAAAGGAAATCTACAGAAAATAGACACTCCGCCTCTCTCTCTTTCTCTCTGTGTATATGTTATGTGTGTGTGTGTGTGTGTGTGTGTGTGGCGGCGTCGGTGTGTGTGCGCGTGGCGTGTGTGTGTATGTGTGTGTGTGTGTGTGTGTGTGTGTGTGTGTGTGTGTGTGTGTCTCTATCTATCCCTTTTTTCTCTGCGAAGTTTACATCTTTCTGTCCGAAATATGTGTTATATGCCACAGAGCAAAGAGTTTACATTATCATTATAGTAAAACAAAAATTACCTGTCACACAAGTACTTGTTCCTTCCCCTTCTCCAGGATTTTCTCTCTCTCTCTCTCTCTCTCTCTCTCTCTCTCTCTCTCTCTCTCTCTCTCTCTCTCTCTCCTTCTCTTTCAGCTAAACCGTAGCCGTCCTCCAAACTTCCGTACGATTTTACTTGTCTTTTCCTTTCCTCTTCTCCATTTTTAGATGTCCTTTTAAAAGAGAAGAGGACACAGCACGAAACACAGTTGAGTCACCAGCAATGGACCGTGGGTAATCCTGTGCAGCAACAAGAGAAGAGAGACAGACAGACAGACAGAAGAGACAGACAGACAGACAGACAGATAGACAGAGACTGAGTGAGAGGGAGACAGAGACAAGAGAGAGAGAGAGAGAGAGAGACAGACGGGCAGACAGACAGACAGATGGACAACAGAACGTGCTTTGGTTTACATTGATTGAACTGTCAAACGGGGGATGATTGCGTGGTCCTGTATCTGCAGTCCTTGCCCAAGCGCACGCGCGTGCATATGTGTGTATGTGTGTGAGTGTGTGGGGGTGTGTGTGTGTGTGTGTGTGTGTGTGTGTGTGTGTGTGTGTGTGTGAGTGTGAGTGTGTGTGTGTGTGCGCGCGTGCGCGCACATGTATGTGTGTGAATGCATGCACTTTTTATGCTGCTTTCCTTTGTGTCTCGTGTGTGTGTGTGTGCATGTCGGATTGCGTGCGTGCGTGTGCGCGCACGCGCAGGAAGACCTCTAAATTGTATTGGAAACGAACTGTGATGTTTCCAGCAGACAAAGCAATGCATGAAAATGTCCATGCATGTGATAACATGCGCATGCAGGCAAAAATCAGTCCTTTTCTTCATTCTGACTTTGTCACCATAATCAAAAATGATAAACACACAACACACACACACACACACACACACACACACACACACACACACACACACACAGAGAGCATTAACCCCAGACGCTCGCACGTCTGTTTCTTTTCTAGAGAGTAACCCGTCAAGCGGAATGCACTTTACACACGATCAAGTTCAAAGCTCACAAAAAAAATCGATGACCTTTCCAAGTCACCCCAGTGAAGAATGAAACCCGTATTGATTTCACGGCAGACTCCTCCCATTGAGCAGAGCTGTCAATGACAGACGGTCCTCTGATCCAGACCTGGCATCCTTCTCTCAGAGTCTGGCGCCAAAACCTGTCTGGTGTAATTTGTTTGGAAATTGACAGTCTTTGGTGAAATAAGATAAGGAAGCGACTGTGTGGCTACATACAGCAGATCGTTCGTTTCATCTCTTTGGCTGCGAGGATTCTCACAGCAGATATCTCACCACGCGCCGACAGGGCTGCGATATTACTAGAGGAAGGCGATCAATCAGACAGGCTACGGTGTTAATAATCGGCTGCGACCTAATCCTCCTAGTGCACACTGATAAGTCAATAATTCAGGTCCCGTAGGATAAACGTGTGTAAATGGATTTTATTGCTTTATCTCATCATTCATGGACAGTACTACATGAAAATAAAGGGTTCCAATTTTACGACCTCTCTACCCCCACGCCACCCCCCTCCTCTGTAACGACGTCCGGCGGTACTTTGGCGCCATTTCTCAGCATCTTACTCAAGCACCTATTTCAGTATCCAGCGGTCTTTCTAGAGGTTTCTGGGGACGCTGAATTCATCTATGATATCGTTAGGTTGATCAGAAACCAAACACCTATCAGTAATGCACATCAGTTCTAAGATTAACTTTCACAGGCTTGCAATCTTCAAGATTTCAACACATTAAATGCGCATATTTCAGTTCAGATAGAAAAAAAGGTGAAAACAAAGTCAAATGATGAGACAATGCGATGAAGAATACAAATCAGTTTAAAACAACACGTCAAAAACTGCTGGCATATAATAGGGACATGCAGCCACAGCAAAGTCACTGAAAACGGATATATGTATCATATAACTGTGTTCACAGCGTTCTACTCTCAAGATGCCCACAACGTTTCCTGTTACTGATCGTCTTCTGCATTAGGTCCAGGCGCTTTGTTCGGGTTTAAACACTCCAATCCATAACACTTGCGCAGAGGAGCGCGTGGGAGACCATGCTTTGTACAGCTGCACGCATTTGTCACACATCCAGTCTTGCACGTCTTGCACCTGATCAGCTCAATGACTGCAAGTGGAGCTGGAAGAGCGAGACACCTCACGGGCATGTACACACCATTTTCGATCGTCCACCCATTCTCTTCAATAGGAGGAAGTACAGGATGGTTGAGAGGGTACGATTTATCACGCATGGCCACATAATGTGCATGTCTGGTGTGTGGCAGCAAGGCAGACCGTGTAGGGGGCAACATCTCTCCTTCCAAGTTCTCGGAAGAGTTCCCATCTCAGTGCAGGCAAGGTTGTTGGACCTGCCGAGCTGTACACCTGACAGACAAACTGCTCCAATGCCTGGACCTGGGGTGATAGCTCCCCATTCACCAGTTCCTCTGGAGCATGCTGGCCTTGGCCAAGCTGCTTGAAACACAGAACAGCTGGGTCGTCCTCGTCGAGCCTCAGGTAAGCATCAGCCCAGGTCTTCTTGCTTACACCAACAAACTTGCCATCCCAGTCGGCGCCAGAGAAGTTGGGGAATCTAATCAGTCCCTGGCATTTCTGACATCCAATTGCTTGGACACGTTCCATGACATCGATTTCTCGAAATTTAGTGCCCCTTCCTGTCAAGAATTTCATGCGTATCCGACTGCCAAGGTGACATGCAACAAGGTGCAGAAGAAGGATGAGGACATCAGTGTCGGGTGACCAGACGAAGACTTCTCTCCAAGCATCTTCAGACACCGCAGCCAGGACTTGATGGGGAATCAGGGTGTCAGCTTCCTCATGCGAGTGATCTTCTTCAAAGTAGAGCTCTTTGATCTTGTTGCCGTATACAACGACCAGCTTCACAGCTGTGTTTCTGCAAAAGTAATCGAGCAAACCTTGCTCAAGCATGCAAGTCAGATCTCTCTTTGTCTTGGACGCTCTCTGATAGGCATTGTCAGCTTCATTTCTGGGTGGATCTCAAAAACTGTTGATGTTGGTGCTCTCTTCTGTCTAGTCTTGTTTTTCAGCGATTCATCCAAGTATCAGTCAAAAATGATGCGACCTTCTGTGTAGCCCAGCATCATGGACTCGATGCGCTTGATGAAAGCTTGCTGCAGACCAGAGAGGTTCTTCATGGATGGCGTTTTCCTCATGCTCTGGAGTACAGCCATAGTATCAACAATGAGAACTTCAGGTATGCCGGGGTCTGTGCCGTGGGGAAGAAAGTCGTCTGGTTTTGTGCCAAGGGAAAGAGAGTCATCTGAAGGGGGCTTTACTTTTTCAATGCCATGCATGAGACTGGCCTTGTCTGCATGTACGTACAGTGATCCATCCACTGCACAGAGGGAGCGTGGCACCACCGACATTTCAAAGTCCCCTATAGTGTCTTCCAGCTTTGGCACCAGCTGAGGTCTGCACTGCAGGATGATCAGGAATCTTTCAAGCAGTTCACACTCCTCGCGCGACCTGATCACCTGTTGACCGACCAGAACCTTGGTTTTCACCATCAGCTTTGAGAAAACTTTCAGCTTCATCTTCTTCAGTGAGTCCCGAACACTCACTTTTGAGGTACTGAGCAGTCTTTCCTGAACAAACTCCTGAAACCGCTTTTCACCTTTCTGTGTATAATGCAAAATGTCTCCTTTGGCATTTTCTTGTACAAGAACTGACAAACCCAGGTTCTTCAGAGGGGTCTTGTCTGCAAAGGGGTTGCTGGCACAGTGCTTTTCGATTGAGTGGCGGAGTTTCAGTGCGTTTGTGACAATCCTCACAGCTATGTCTCCATACAGCTGGTAGTGCTCGCATCGCGTGGAAGACTGGGAAAATCGGGGAAAGTCACTGGAGAACTGTTTCACCATGTGAGTGAGGCGAGGGGCTGTGGTGACGAGTCGATCAAGAGCTGTATCATCTTGACTGAGGCCAACAGTCCCGCCATGATGCTTCAAATCTTTGATCTCTTGTTCCAGGGCATGGTCAGTGAACAGTGCAGTGAATGGGACTTTTGATTTTGCCACAACAAAATCTCCTGACTTCAGCGCTTGCCATGTGGCTGGATCATCTTTTTCCAAGGCATTAATCTGAGCTAGTGGACTGGCATGAGGCGGGCATAGTTCAGGAGGTCATGTGCAAAAAAGTACTTGATGAGGTTCTCCAATGCAGCCAAGTAGCCTTCAAAGTCACCAGCGCGGCAGGAACTGATGAGATGCAAGATACTTTCGACCTGCTCCAGGTACTGTGTGAGGAACTGGGACATCTCTCCATTCCCTTCACTGGCTTCTAGTGGTTTCAGATTCTTTGAGTACCAGGACTGAATGTCGTCATAAATCTTGACCATGTCTGGGCTGCGTGCATGCAAGACTTTTTTGAAGGCATCACATTGTGCACGAAGAGGTTCAAGTGAAAGGGCAGGAGAAATGGAATCAAGTTTCATCATCATAATAGCAAGGCTCATCGTCAAATGGAACTCCACTCCTCGCTTGTAGGCTTTGCCACCGAAAGTCCCACGTAATGAAAATAAAGTGGAGAAGTTAGACATATGGATTAAGGTCCATACAGTCATCATTCTGGCACATCCCTTACATACAGCATGCAGGTGGAAATCAGCGATGTCCATTTTGGATTGACCTGAAAATGTCACAGTTCAACTCAGCACCATCCAAAACCCCTAGAATGACTCCAAGATCATGAAAATAGATCAACTGTAAAAAACAAAATGACGTTTAAGGTCGGTGCCGTCACGGGTCACTTCGGAAGGGGGTTCCCGAGAGGGGTACGTAGGTGGGAAGATTGGAACCCGCTGATTTCTAGGTACTATGGTCCATGACCAGCCAAATAAAGCAAAAAACTTGCTTTACACATCCCAGTCCTACGGGATTACACACGATTGTGCACTATCCTGGGGATTCTCATTCTGCGGTTTGAGAGCAGACCTACACACTTTTCTTTCGTGACTGACATAAATAGGTAGCAGATCTATAACAGTTGATCTTACTGGATACTTTAAAGCGAAAACGAGCGACCAGGGATACATCTGAGCGTTAGGCATCGGACACTGGACGACTGCTCTTGAAAAAAAAAAGCCGAAATGTATTTAATCAAACTGGCATCTCGTCCAGGTGACCTTCTCTAAGCTTCTCTCAGATATATATATATATATATATATATATATATATATATATATATATATATATATATATATATATATTTGTTATATTAAAAGCAAGTTAAAATCAAGCTTCTAAAAACATCTACAAATTTGTTTCACGCTGTGCGGTCGTCAGGATGTGATGAGCTTGTGTTGCCAGTGCCATGTATATACATAGCTAGCTGGTTTGCTGTTGTTTTTTTCCCGTGCTACATGTGTTTCTCAGGTGTTGGTTTTTTTCGCTGATAGGAACTTCCATCTGTGTCTGCAATTGTTAACCATTTCTGTTCTAACATTTAGAGTTGCCAACTGTGGTTTACATAGTATAATGTATTTCTCTGTTAGGCATAGATTGCATTTTTTTGAAATGTTGTTGTATGATGCAGCTCTTTTTAAAATTTTCCAAGATATGTTGTAGTCTATGTTTTTATCTTTAAGTTTCCAAATGTATTTACTCAATTCTGTTTGGTTTTTGTATCTTTCTTTGTTGAATGATTGTTTATGGTTTGCATATCTAGTTTTGAATTGGTTTTCCGTGATACCTACATATGTTTCTTTTGCGTTCTCTGATGTTACAGTGGCTTGGTACACAATGTTGTTATAAAGGCATTTGTTGCTTAGGGGGCACTGTTCTTTTTTGGTACAGTTACAAGATTTCCTTTCGTTACCCTCCTTTTTTCTGTGCTGCTTTTCATTTTGTTTGCTGAATCGATGGCATTTTTAAGGTTCGGCATACATGAATATGATAATTTGATGTTGTTTTTGTTGAATATCTTAAATAATTTATGGTCTTTTGGGAAAGATGATGTCAAGATTTTAAAGAATTCTTTCCCTACATTTGTTTTAACTCTTGCATCATATCGGGGATTGTACCACATGATATTCCTTTTCCTGTTCTTTCTGCATCATTTTGTATCATTGTCTGGATCGTATCGTAGTTTGTAATTGTAGCACTTTTATGTAACGCCTCTTGGTATTCAGCTGTAGATGTAGATGTTTTTAGATTGTAGATGTTTTTAGATATATATATATATATATATATATATATATATAAACACTTTTCAGAAAACCCTGTTTTATGTCCGACTCCGCATGGACTTTATGTGTTGGATTCCTTAAAATATGTATATTTTAGTCTCGAATCAGAAAAATCTTGATGTATAATACTTTATCATATGGCATGGTGTGTGTGTGTGTGTGTGTGTGTGTGTGTGTGTGTTGTGTGTGTGTGTGTGGATGAGAGAGAGTGTGTGTGTGTGTGCACATGAGATAGTTGTGTGTGTGTGTGTGTGTGTTGTGTGTGTGTGTGTGTGTGTGTGTGTGTGGTGTGCTGCGTGTGTGTGTGCATGTGTGTGTGTAAATGTGTGAGAGAGTGTGTGTGTGTGGTTTGCTGGGTGGTGCATACTTGACTGTGTATGTATGTGTGTGGAAGGAACAACAGAAATATAAAAGTGTAAATGGATGGGAGCGCCAATGGTGTGATAGCTTATTGTTTTCGAATGTGCAGATTTCCTGATGAAGGCTGAAAAGCCGAAAATATGAAAAATGAAATAAAGTGGAAGAAACAGGCACGGGCATGTGTATATATATCTGTGTGTGTGTGTGTGTGTGTGTGCGTGCGTGCGTGCGTGCGTGCGTGCGTGCGTGCGTGCGTGCGTGTGTGGTGGGGTGTGGTGGTGGTGTGGTGGTGGTGTGGTGGTGGTGTGTGTGTGTGTGTGTGTGTGTGTGGTCGCGCGGCGCGCGCGCGTGTGTCTGTGTTGTGCGCCCACATGTGTCGGTGCAGTTCAAAATGCTCTCTCTCTCTCTCTCTCTCTCTCTCTTCTGTATGTGTGTATGTGTGTGCTAGTGCATGTGTATGTGCGCGAGTGCGTACGTGCGTACATAGTGTGGACAATTGTTTTCCCCATCATCCTTTCTTACAGGAAATAAAGTACAAAATTTTTACATATATTTTTCTTGGAGACAGCAGGAGAGAGAAAGAGGCAATGAGGCATAACAAAAACAAGCAGAAAGCAAGCCATCCACAAGAAGAGACAATGTGATCCATAAAAAGATAATGATGTATATGAAGGCTACTAATACAAGTAGCAGTTTCGCGATACGCTGCACTCTCACGTACAGTAGGATGGGAGATCTGTAACGAAACACACAGTAGACAGCAGACCCAAACATCCACAAGTCGAAGCTTGGATCACGTTTTGAATACGTCTACGCAATAATGTCCTTTACCCTCTCCTCACCCACTGTTCCATCCTATTTGAGACCCCACAAATTACTAGCTGTCTCTCTAACGCCTCAAGCAGTCGATATAAAGACTCTGTGCAGTGTAAAAGGTTAAAGTCTGATAGCCTAATGGCCTAGGGGCAGTGAACTGTTCGAGATATCCCATGTCAACGGCGTGGCATGGCATTATAGAAGGTAGAGCGGATCCCTCACATTCTGCCGCCTTAGCGTTCAGTGAACTGTTCGAGATATCCCATGTCAATGGCGTGGCATGGCATTATAGAAGGTAGAGCAGATCCCTCACATTCTGCCGCCTTAACGTTCCCTGCACTGGATCAGTTGCTCGTTTACAGCCGCCTGGCAAGGAACGGGGAGGATTTTCAGGCTGCAGAAAGCCAACCCCTCAAGTGATTCCAATTCACGACCGCAAGCTCCACAGTGGAACACTCCAACCATTTCACTTAAAGCTTCTACGGTTCTGTGTGACGCAGAGACTTTCCTCCGTGCCATTCTTGCCTCCACAAACTCCACTGTGGAACACTCAAAACCATTTGACTGAAGCCTCTCTCACATTGTATTGAGATTGAAGTCAACAGAGCCGTTCCTCTGTGACTTTCCTTTCTGCCCTCTTTGTCCTGCTTCTTTTCGTAATGTCGTGGGGCAGAGCAGTGTTTTGGTCGCATATGTCTGCCTGTCTGCATGTCTGCAACAGTACTGTATAAATGAAGTAGACATTCTCAAAATCGTAGAAGGCTGTCCATATTGTCATTAGTCAATACTCCGAACTGATCAAAAGACAAAAACTAGACAAATTATATTACAAACGGCTCGCAGGCGATTGAAAGCAGCGTCCTGTAAGGGGAATACCTCTGCATAGTGCTCTTGCAGAAATTCAGTGAAATATTTGCAAAGCAGATATCGTTAATCTCCGTGTTTAAAGAACTATTCTTCGGCATGTTGGGAGTTTCTCACTGCAGTTGGGAACAAA
>CM065714.1:98034480-98044480 GCA_033310375.1 Conus canariensis | reverse complement strand
TTAAAAACACAAGTCAGATAAGGGAAATAACCACCGCACTGTCGAGTTTCTTCTTCCACTAACTGGAAATGGTGTCCCCTGTCTGTCACTGTACTGGGAGTACGTTTGTATGCTTTGCATCTTGTTCCATATTCCTGTCAACCATCTTTTATCTGCGCATTTAAAGCAAAACAACCGGAAATTATCCGAATGAGGTTAACATATCCCTCCGGGGGTGGAGGAGGGTGAGGGGAGGGGGGGGGGGGGAGGTCGTTGACTGCGTTTTCGCAACGAAGACAGGCGACAACAAACGTAGAATTCACTCCCTTGTTTTGGATTCGTGCACGTTACACGATGGGAAGCTGGCGGGTGGTCAGATAACACGCGATCAGTGTGCGGAAGCATCCAGTGCAGCCTGTCACGCTCTCAGACTCCTCCTGGAATCTGCCAGGAAGTGTCGTTGCTCTTCCTTTCTTTCAAGCGGGCTTCCCACGAACTGTCTCCTCTTATCTGCCGCCGTATTGCTGATAGGGAAGACAGAGGACGTGACTTCGAAAGTAAAAAAAAAAAACAAACAAAACAAAAAACGGAAAAGGTGACTCTAAAAGCTTACCTGTCAAACACAACTGCCGGAGAATATCTCAGATTATTAAATTTCACCAAATCACGTTGTTGTGAAACTACACTAATGGCATTGAAAAGACCACAGATTATTTGTAGAAGGGCGGGAAAAGGGTGTATGTGTGGGGTGGGGGGACGCTTTCCTCAGTTTCTTTTTCCTATGGATAATAAAAAGTATGAAGATATATCGCCCAGCTGTAATGAACCATGACTTTGCTACATTCGTAAATATGATGGTTCGTCATTCATTCCTTTTTTTTCCACTTTGTATGGGTCCATCATTCTGTCTGTGCAGGCTAGTACAGCATTTTAAGAATTGGTATTTTTAATGCAACATTGTTACAATTATTTTCTTTAATGCATTTAATGGATTAGACTCTCTCTCTCTGTCTCTCTGCCTCTCTGTTTCTGCGAGTCCATGACCTATTCTCTACCTCGTCCACCCCCTCTCTTTCTAAAACAAAACATCAGAGATAACCAAATCAAGCACTCTAAAACACACGCTTTTGTAAACATTACTTCCTGACAGATTCTGAATCTATGTAAATTATGCATCCACAATCCAGGATTTTGCATGGGAACGCATTCTCAAACTGCTGCTCAGTCTTAGGGAAAAAAATAGTTCTGTTTCAGTCTTTAGCCTATCTTATCTAGACCAAGCAAACAGCAAACTGAGAGAGCCTTCCATTAAAATTGAAACTAAAGTACATCGAAGCCGTCTAAATGTTGAATTTTTCTTTCAGCGCAAAAGGTTGAAATTTCAAGAAAAGGGACATGCTTAAGCTGAGAAAGATGCCAAACAAATAAGATCATCTCTCCGTCAAATACATTTTTTAAGAAAATCTACTGTTTCAAACCTTGTTTTACTGTAAAATCTCTTCAACCTTCGTTAATACACAGATTGGTCAACATATTTTCAAAATGCATGTCACATACAACCAATGAAAGAATGTATCAGTTCATCCATTTTCCACAGATTATAAATGAAAGAAAATCTCAATTCGTACATTCAATATTCTCAACAAAATCCCCCCTCCCTGTCCTCTCCCTCTACCCCCTGCACCTTTGCTCCCTCCACCGTCTCTCTTCCACACCCCTTTTCCCTCTCAAGGTCTGACCAGCGCAATGGGCTAATGCGTAGATCAGACATGTGCTAAGTCGTAGCCACGAGACCCTCTTCTTCAATTCTCTCATATTAGTTGTTGATTCATTTATCCATCAGCTTAAAATCATGCGTAGTATGGTCTCAAAACTTAATGGATGTGGTGTAGCATATATGGACTAGTCCGCACGCAGTAACGCCTCCTTGATGAAACTGAAACTTTCCCACCTGACCTCTTCTCTCAACCCGTACGTTGATACGCTATTCTTGTTCAGTACATAAAATTATTCTTGACCATAGATGACATGACAACAGCATGACAAAATATTGTACTTTTTGTGTAGACGTGAAGGTACACATTCACCACGCGTCTATGCTGCCTTCAAAAAGAACGTTCCATACCAAAAGCTGCCAACTTTTATGCCAAATATTTACTTGCAAATTTCTGTTTCTACAAAAACAATGCGTGTATGTAACAAAGCATTACGTCTTTCTCTCTCTTCTCTCTCTCTCTCTCTCTCTCTCTCTCTCTCTCTCTCTCTCGCACACACACACACACACACACACACACACACACACACACACACACACACACACACACACACATCGCCAGCACTATGAATGCATGCACTGGCATATTTATGGATCTCTGCCCACGTTAACATTTCTTTTCTATTCCTCTGTCCGTCTATTTTCATCCTACCTTTTCCTCTGCATGAAAAGATCTAGAAGGACCAGAGTGAAAGGTGAGGAAGGTCATGTCATTTAAATGTGAGCGTGGCCTGGCACTGTTTGCCTTAATATTAACCAACCTTGTGACGGAATCTATAATTTTGTGTTAAAAATATATACGATGCTAGCTTAACTTACTGCTTCGTCTACAAAGAGATTCACACACAGACATAAAAATGACCTATAATGTAAGATTCTTTGGCCTTAGTTCAAAGCCAGAATCGCTAGTGCTGGTACAGTATTTTACCTTTTCCCTCCACCGTCTCTTTTTCCTACCCTTTTCCCCACCTGACCTCTCCTCTCAACCCGTACATGATACGTCATTCTTGTTCAATAGACAACAGATATTCTTGACCATAGATGACATGACAACAGCATGACAAAATATTATACTTTTCTGTGAAGACGTGAAGGCGCACATTCGCCACGAATCTATTCTGCCTTCAAAAAGAACGTTCCATACCAAAAGCTGCCAACTTTTATGCCAAACATTTACTTGCAAATTTCTGTTTCTACAATGATACACGTGCGTGCGTGTAACAAAGATTACGTCTTCTCTCCTCACACACACACACACACACACACACACAATATATATATATATATATATATATTTTATATATATATCGCCAGCACTATGAATGCACGCACTGGCATATTTATGGATCTCTGCCCACGTTCACGTTTCTTTTCTATTCCTCTGTCCGTCTATTTTCATCTTACCTTTTCCTCTGCATGAAAAGACCTAGAAGGACCAGAGTAAAGGTGAGGAAGGTCATGTCATTTAAATGTGAGCGTGGCACTGTCTGCGTTAATACTAACCAACCTTGTGACGGAATCTATAATTTTGGGTTGAAAATATGTACGATGCTGGCTTAACTTACTGCTTCTCTACAAAGAGATTCACACACAGACATAACAATTACCGATAATGTAAGAGTCTTTGGTCTTAGTTCATGGACAGAATCGTTAGTGCTGGTACAGTATTTTACCTTTTCGAAAATATCATTTTGTTATCTTTCGCAGACAACAACAAAAAACCGTCAAGTCTCGGAACAAAATCTCCACACTTGTATGAATACTAATCATAGAAAATCTTACATTTTTTAATTTTATTTTGTTCCTCACAAAATGTAGTGATAAAGGTAAACAAACTATGAATAAACTGAAACGTTATAAGTATATACTTTTCCTGATACACGTGTACATACCGATCAATTTATGTGTAAATGCATTCATGTTTACAATGATTCATATGCGTACAGACACTCCAACAGAACTTTTTATTCTTTACTCTGGCGAATTAGTGGAAAAGATATTCACAATTTTTATCTTCATGTAGATTGGTGTCTTTCACGTGACGTTAATAAAGCACAATGTTTTAGTGATCCTGGATTTTGTCAGCCACATCTATCGTTTTTATCTCCCTTTCCTCCCTCTTCTTGCCATCGTTGCCGCCGCCCCCCCCCCCCCCCCCCCCCCACCTCGCCCCTCCCCCAACACCCATCTTTCTTTTACTCTCACTCCTCCAGCTCTCCTTCATTCGATTCCGCTCCCTCCCTCACACACGCACGCACGCACACACATTCTTTCGTTTTTTTTTATTTTTAAAGAGTCTTTTAGATCCTTGTGTCCCATTACTTTGATTTTAACTGAACCATGTTTTTTGCAAGGTACATATTGAATTTTGTCCTTCCTTTGTCAGAGACGACAAAACACACACACACACACACACCCGCGTGCAAGCACACAGAGAGAAACAGAGAGAGAGAAGGGGGGGGGGGGGGGGGGAACAACACGCACGCACGTGCACGCAGCCCCACCCCCAAACACACACACACACACACAGACACACACACACACGCACCACGCACGCCCGCACACACGCACGCACGCACGCACGCACGCACACACACACACACACGCCACACACACACACACACACACACACACACACACACACACACACACACACACACACACCGTGAGCACACATCGCAGGGAGCTGCCGGCAGTTGAGACGTCCATCCAGTAAATCAAACTCTCCTCTCTGTCACCATCTCTGTTCAGTTCAAAGCACCCCCGGTGCAAATCGATACCATTTCCATTCTTCGTTGCGCAAGCTAGGACAGGTCATCGATTTTGCAGCTTTGCGTTTAATTAGCAAAAAGTTAAAACTGCTATGGAAGCCTACACGTTTGGCTACAGGCGAGACATTCCGATGCAAGGCGCCACCGTTTTTACATTACAGTACCGGCGTGTCTGCTGAGGTTGTGCGTGTGTGTGTGTGTCCCTCCAAATTCGCCAGGGATATTGTTGGAACTGCGCGTGAAGAATTTGGAATACAGTTAAATGATAACGATATGTCAAAGACAAAGAGAAAGCCCGTATCCGTAACACAAGGATACACCTTTTAACCTTAGCATGATTTTGTGACAAGCCGTAACACAAGGATACACTTTTAACCTTAGCATGATTTGTGACAAATGCTTGTCAGCTTCTACTATTTGTGAACGCGTGAGTTCACTGGTTGTTGTCGTTGTCGTTGTCGTTGTTGTCATTGTTCTTGTTGTTGCTGTTGTTGGTGTTGTTGTTTTTGTATCCTTATTGAAGTTTGAAAGATTCACTCTTTGGCAAAATATGAAAGAAAGGTGTGACAATCTGAACGTTCAGGGGCTCTCTATCAATCCGTATTTTTGTCAGTGCAGAGAGACAGACAGATAAGACAGACAGGTAGACAGATAAAGACAGACAGAGACAGACAGACATACTGCAGACAGACAGACAGATACAGACAGACAGACAGAGACAGATAGACAGTATCAGACAGACAGACATGCTGACAGACAGACAGACAGACAGAGAGACTGGCAGCGAGGTGTCTTCATCAGACCAGGGTGGCAGTTACATACCCGGTGGGATTATAGGCCTCCTCCCACCAAGACCACTCAACGTACCTGATGAAATCGGCCAGTCTAGTCTTCCATATGTATCACGACTTGAAGACACTGACACCAGCCATACTTGTTCGTCGGTAGAACAGTCGGGTGTGGGCTGGGGGTTGGGCAGGGAGGGGTGGCGTGAAACAGGAAGACGTTGGATGGTTGCAGAGTGTGATCGCTAAGATGCTGCACAACGGAGACGCTTGGTCGATGAAGAATCGCTCTGCTTTCATCTTCAGCCCCTGCAGCAAGTCTGGAATATGGACACAAAATGCGCATGTGGATTGCTCCGACTGGTTCGCCCCTTCCATTAATGCATCCCATCTCATCTTCACTTTTCATCGACCCTCGGTACAATCCAAATGCTTCAGGATGTTAGTCCCGTACACATACATGTAGTCGGACAACGTCCTAGTTTTCGACTTGATGTTTCCGACTTGGGAGTATTAGGCGCATACCGTAAATTTCTAGAAAAGTATATAATTATAATCAATAAGTAACGCCGTTCAAATTCTAGGGCACACCAATAAACGAACGAACATGTGCTGAAGGTTTACTGATGAGCAGAAATTAATATCTGTCAAACACTGTCAAACCCCACACACACACACACACACACACACACACACACACACACACACACACACACACACACACACATCACTGTTTAAAACTCTTAACTAGGATCAGAGTGATTACAAAAAGTATGTACACTGTGAAAACGCTACATTGGGCCAATACCGTAGAGAGAGGGACGTGAAAAAAACCACATGGCCTGAAGCGGTGGAGATCTCTCACTCACCCTTTCGCCTCCTTGTTCTGTTGCCTGATGCCGATGCACATGAAAAAAAAAACAACTTTCGGATTTCTGACCTTCTGTCATACTTCACTGCCAGCGAGTTATTGCCCTTTTGGTTTCCTATATGCCTGAGAGAAAGGCGGAAAGTTCTTCCGACCTGTCTGCTGTGAGCACGGCTCAGAGCTTCCCCTGTTTCTTCATGTATAATCAATGAAAATGAATAAGGCAGCTGACTGACGCAAATTGAAACACTCCAACTTTGAGACTGCTGAGAAATATTGTGACGAATCTGGTATGTACGAAATACATTTTGGGGCATCTGAGTAATATAAAAATTGCTACGTAAGCAATGTGTACGCAGGAAGTCAAGGTGTTAATTAGCATCTGAGTAACACACAAATTGCTACGTAAGCAATACGTACGCAGGAAGTCAAGGTGTTAATTAGCATCTGAGTAACACACAAAATGCTACGTAAGCAATATGTATGCAGGAAGTCAAGGTGTTAATTAGCATCTGAGTAACACACAAATTGCTACGTAAGCAAGATGTATGCAGGACGTCAAGGTGTTAATTAGCATCTGAGTAATACACAAATAGCTACGTAAGCAATATGTATGCATGAAGTCAAGGTGTTAATTAGCATCTGAGTAACACACAAATTGCTACGTAAGCAAGATGTATGCAGGACGTCAAGATGTTAATTAGCATCTGAGAAACACACAAATTGCTACGTAAGCAAGATGTATGCAGGACGTCAAGATGTTAATTAGAATCTGAGTACAAAATATACGTAGCATATGTATGCAGACGTCAAGTGTTATTAGATTGATAAACAAATTACGTAAGCATGTATGCAGACGTCAAGTGTTAATTAATCTGAGTAATACACAAATTGCTAGTAAGCAAGATGTATGCAGGAAAGTCAGATGTTAATTAGAATCTGAGTAATACACAAATTGCTACGTAAGCAAGATGTATGCAGGAACGTCAGTTGTTAATTAGCATCTGAGTAATACACAAATTAGCCCAACATGTATGCAGGACGTCGATAATTGCATCTGGTAATCCAATTACCTTAGCCGATGGTTTTTCATTTTGGTCTTCATCAAAGTAAGACAAGAATTACAGCAGAACAGAGATGCTCCGCATTCACACTGAACGTTAGAAGGTTGATTTCAACACATTGTGAAAAACCTCTGACCCCAATAGACCTCCCGTGATAAAAAAGATGAACAATCAAACTGAAGCAAAAGCAAAAATAATCAACGATAACCAGGCACGGTGCCAGCTAAAGGAGACAGAAGACATTTTTGAAGGGACAATGCAGGTGCTTTACTCGCGGCTGTTTCACAGACACAGTAACACCCGATAGAGACCAGAGAGAAAATACCACGCTGTAATTTTTTTTCTGTTGCATTTTCTTTTTAACTGCATACTATTTCACCAGTTTCAGGTCCTGAAGATAGTATTCTAGTACTTCTGTACACGCTGATGCTACCTCTTGCACTTTCATGTACAGGACATTGTACTAAAAGGTTGGTATCCTATTAATTTTGAAAGTGGCCCATAGTTAATGTGGCCCATACATACATATACACCTTCTTTTTATTTGATCCTCCCTCCCTCGCCCACGTACTCATACACACAAGGCATGTGCGTGTGCACACAGACCAGTACATAACGGTATTCATGCAGACTTCCATGTAACTCTGAGCGCACAGACTGTCTATATATATATATATATATATATATATGGACAGTCTGAACAATTAAGTAGTGGGGAAAACAAGTGCAGGTTGACAATTCTTTAGTCATTATAGTAATGACTTGGCAAAGATCTGATCTTTTTTTAAATGGGGGGAAGGGGGGTTAAAGATGAAGAAAATCGGAAAACATATTATAAATATGAAAACCTCTCACTACCTGCATGACAGGACCACAGTAATCCCTCTCGAAGGCAGATCTATTTATACTGCCTGCTCCTATGTCTTTCGTCCGCTGGAACGGACTCATCAGGAAGACACGGCTGATTGCGTATGCGGTCTTGGCGTCAAATAGAGACACACCGCAGTCCGTAATTCTGTGGTGTTCTCACCACCAAGGGTTCAAGAAAGAATCCAACAGCACCCCCAAAGCAAACAGCGAAGGGTAGTAAATGAAACAAAAGAAAAGTGTAGAGGGGAAAAAAGTTGCTGAAAAACTAAAAACATTATGCAAACAGTATAAAATATAGGGGACAATCTTTGAGCCTATGCTTGAGGATCCATTAAGGATGCAAGGGAGATCAAAAGATATGGAACAGTCCGAGTGGTCAGCTCTGCTGTTCAATAACCCAAGCACTGTCAGCGGCTAAGAATTGTGCAGAACAACCTTTACTTGGTTCTTCTAAGAGATGCACTGATTGACCAAACAATATAATGCTGAACAATTAAGTAGTGGGGGGAAAGCAAGTGCAGGTAGACAATCCTTCAGTCATTATAGTAAGAGATGCAATCGCCCACTGATAGACCAAACAATATAATGCTGAACAATTAAGTAGTGGGAGGAAAACAAGTGCAGGTAGACAATTCTTCAGTCATTATAGTAAAAACTTGGCAAAGATTTGAAATTGTTTAAAAAATGGGGGAACGGGGGTTGAAGATGAAGAAAATGGGAAAATACATTATAAATATGAAAACCCTTCACTACCTGCATGAGGGAACCATCGTAATCCCTCTCAATGGCAGATACACACCACACACACACACACACACACACACACACACACACACAACACACACACACACACACTCACTCACTCACACACACCTAGAGAGAGAGGTGTGTGTGAGTGAGTGTGTGTGTGTGTGTGTGTGTGTGTGTGTGTGTGTGGTGTGTGTGTGGTGTGTGTGTGTGGAGAGAGAGAGAGAGAGAGAGAGAGAGAGAGAGAGAGAGAGGAAAAAAACTCGAGGAAAGCTGGACAGCAGGTCTTCAGAGAAAGGAACCCCGTCAAGCGAGTGCTTCGGCCATGAACTCCCAACACTCTAAGTGGACCGGGTCGCCTCCAGATCATGACCCCAAAACGACCCTTTGCTGCCAATTATTTTTCCTGGCGCTGCCGAGATTCAAGCCAGCAACTTCTGGATGGGTGTTAATGTTTAGGCGCTGCCTTTTTAAACGGACGGTTTTACCGACATCACTATCGGACACCGCTCTACATAATGAATTTCAAGCCTTGTGAATCTTGCTTTTGTTACACCTCGAACAGACACAGACGGAACCCTTTCTGCCGTCATCTTTACGGTCCTAGTCCTCCTCTTGCCAGAGCTGTTTTCATGAAATCAATGGCTGGTGAGCATACAAACCTCTTCGCTTAAACTTCTCTGGCGACGACTTTGGTTTTGAGAAGCCCGATTCCTTCAAGCTGCTCTCTAGACTAGCATACTGGAATACTTTTGACTCTTTGTGGATGTGAGCTTGCTTCAGTCTGTTTTCGTGAGGCACAGTGACTTCCATCACAATCGGTTGTTTGGATGACGCCCGAGTGTCCAGTGTCATGCCCCTCTTCCTTTCAGGGTGGTTTTCCCATTCTGAAGGCGTGCTCTGTCGGTCATCTACATCATTCAGTAAACCCGGATCCCATACACGTTGTGTCACAGCTGTTCCAGACTTTGAGGTAGCTTCCTGCCGTGTAGAATGGCGTTGCCGGAGCTTCTGGTGGCTTAGAGTGGCAGTGCTAACAACATATGCAGTATTCTTAAACATACATATATATCGGTGCTGTATGCTGGAATATTCAAATAATCATGTGGACGATATCAGGCTGTTCAAACTTGAAAGAAAGA
>CM065714.1:98026980-98029480 GCA_033310375.1 Conus canariensis | reverse complement strand
TTCAAGAGGGGAAAACTAATGATAAAATCAACGTAGCCATATACATTAAGGAAGGAGAGAACTACACCTCCTGTGCAAGTCCTGTTCCACCAAACACACCTGATTCCTATTCCTGCGCAGTCAAGGTTCAGGTAAACACCAACATCATATTAACTGTTGTGTCAATCTATCTACCACGTGGACCTAACGAGTTTAATTCTGAATGGTTACGATCATTACATATAAGACCAGATGAAAACAATAGATATCTTATAACTGGAGATTTTAATGCACATTCCCCGTTTTGGGAAAAGGATTGTCAGTTAATTACTAGTAACCGTTTTATTGAAAATCTAGTCGACTCGTCCTTATATCTTTTAAATGACGGGAGAATAACACGTATTCCTGACAACCCTAAGCACAAGCCAAGTGCAATAGATCTAACTTTAATATCTCCAGATCTAGCGCCACTTTGTGATTGGCAAACCCTTGATGACACACTCAATAGTGATCATATTGCTATCATCACTACCTTTGAAACTTCAAGGTCTGAACCAACAGATTTAACAAAGGAAAAAGTCCCAAAATATAATTATAAATTAGCTAACTGGGGTAAATTCACGGAATTACTAAAAACATTCTATGTCGACACAAAAGAACTTGATACTCAATCTATTAACGACCTATACGATCAGTTTCAGAATGCTATGCTTTCTGCTGCGAACAGTCAATACCTAGGATAAAACCTGTCAAATCAAGGTCAAAAAAGCACGCAGGTAATGCCTGGTGGAATGAGGCATGTGAAAAAGGGAAAAAGGAGAAAAACATCAAACTGAGAGAATATTTACGAAGCAAAGGAGAAGAGCGCGCTAAAAAGCTTCTTGAGAAAAAAAGAGTAAAAAATCATTTTAATCACATCACAGCACAAGCAAAACAGCAATATTGGTCTAACTTTTGTAAGAATGAAATATCAAATCATAAAGATTTCCAAAAAGTGTGGGAAAAATTAAGAACAATGAAAAATGGAGTAAACTTGCCAAAATGTCCTGTAAAGCTCCCAAACTCTGATTTCCCTTCAAATCTAGAAAAGGCCGAAGCTTTAGTTGACATTTTCGCCAAAAATAGCAGCAAAGATAGTTTGTTAACAGTAAATAGACTGCACAGAGAACAAGAAGAAGGAAAGTCCATGTACAACGATCCAGACCCTGTAATGAACCACTATCTAAATACTCCCATAACAATTCAAGAAGTAGAAGAATGTCTTGCAAATCTGGGCACCAGAAAAACATCAGTGGGTTTAGACGGTGTCTCTAATGAAATGTTACGTCATATGCCACCTAATGTAAAGCGCTTTATCTCAGTATTCATTCAAAAATGCTGGGAAGATGGCAATTTGCCTTCATTATGGAAGCACTCTATCATAGTTCCTATACATAAACAAGGAAAATCTCGAAGTAACATAAACAGCTACCGCCCAATTGCCCTAACGTCGCATACATGCAAACTAATGGAAAGAATTGTCCTAAACAGATTACTTTATTTTTGTACCAAACATCAAATTATCCCTATAAATCAAGCTGGTTTTCAGAAAGGCAGATCAGCAACAGAACATCTAGTGAAACTCACAACACATGTCAAACAACAATTCGCAAGTCGAAAAAATATCCTGGCAACATTCTTTGACATAAGGAAAGCATACGAACAAGTATGGCATGAACGACTTTTGTATAAACTGAAAACTATTGGAATAAATGGAACCATGTATAACTATGTCAAAGCTTTCCTTCAAAGTAGAATTATTCAAACAAGAATAGAGCATACATATTCCACCACTAGAACACTGGAAATGGGTCTTCCACAAGGATCAGTATTATCTCCAATTTTATTTAATATCCTAATTGCAGATATAACAAAAGGCTTATCCAAAGACATAGTTTTAGTACAGTTTGCTGATGACATATGTCTGTGGATGAAAGTCACTATGAAAAGAAAAACCCCATTAAGATCCTTAAATTACATAAAGATCAAATATCAACATGAATTAAACAAAATCAGTAGTTTCTTACATGAAAATGGATTGACACTGTCGACCGAAAAAACAAATCTAATGCTTTTTAACTCTGGATATGACCCAGAGAAACTTCCACAATTTACCCTGAATGGGTCGGTCTTACAATACATCAAATCTGTTAAATTCCTAGGAGTGTATTTAACATCAAAACTGTCATGGAGCCAACATATTCAATATATTTTGAATAAAGCAAGAAAAAGTTTAAACTTTCTAAAGATCATAAGCAAACAAAAATGGGGACAAGATAAAGAGAGCTTAACACTCCTATCTTCTGCTCTTGTGCGGTCTAGATTGATTTATGCTCAAGAAGTCTTCTTCAGTGCTCCACAGCATTTACTTAATAAGTTACAAAGTGTAGATTGCAAAGCATATAAACTTGCTCTTGGAGTTCCCACACATACATGTAACATTGGGACGTATAATGAAATTGGAATCTTACCTTTGAACGAG
>CM065714.1:97994480-98014480 GCA_033310375.1 Conus canariensis | reverse complement strand
AAAAATGCATTTTTCAACAGCACAGTGAGTACGACAAGAAAATAACATTTTTACGATGGTAAAAAACTTATTGAAAAAAGAATACTGACTTTCAAACGTCTTAATGCAAAAGGTCGTTAAAAAAACTATTTTATAAGAAATGACTGGTTTCACAATGACAAACGACAGATTTTACCATTTTAAAGAAACGACCGTTTTTACGACGGCAAACAAAAACTTACGTTCATTCGTTTTCATCGCCAAAACTGTGCATGAAAACCGGCAATTATGACGTCAAAAACAGGAAGACAAACAGGGAGAAAACGAAACAACGAATTAGAGTTTCAGTCGAGTCTTCCGTAAGAAGATGAACAAGAGAAGCTTAGTCTTCCAAATTCTGGACGGCAGATTCGGGACAGGTTAGAGATAGGCTGCTGAGAGGAAAGAGTGTGGCCCTGACTGATGCCAAGACTGTGCAAAAAGTGGGAACTATCATTTCACAATCAGTGAGAGATAATGGAGGGAGGCAAAGGGCGGTATTCAAGAACTTCTTTAGTGGACCAATCATCATTTGAGTTTTTTTCCTCGTTGAATTGTATACTGTTCAAAAAAAGTTAAGGACCAACATTGAGAATGCACAAAAACTTTAAAAAAATTCACAAACATTCAATTGTACCGCCTTTGTGGTCCAAACAAATTCGAACCACACGCACAAATTGATAGTGAATGCGGCAACTGCAATTTTGTGGCACACATTTCTCACGCGCCTTGAAAAACACGTGTCGCGACTTGTCATTTTTGGAACAAATTGGGGTGAATTTCTGATGTGTTTGGGATCCGAGGAGCATGTGCTGAATCAAAATCATGTGAAGCACGAGCTAAATCAGGCTGTAGGTCATAAAGTATGCTCAACCAAATGTCTTTAAAAGCCACTGTACTGGCGTAAAAATGCAATGCAACAGCATGCCTCCACGTCGAAGACTGAACGAGCTGGATCGAGGAAGAGCAATAGGATGGCTCCAAGAAGGAGTTGCAGTCCGGGAAGTGCACGGAGACTTGGGGTATCACACTCTGTTGTTATCAGACTCAGACAACGCTTTCAAGACACAGGAAGAGTGCATGAACGACCACGCTCTGGTCGACCCAGAATAAACACCACGAGAGGACCGATACATTGAAAGGCAGGCCACACAAGAAAGAACAGCAAGTGCAAACAACATCAGACGTCGCCTTAGAGATGCCACCAACACTGTTGTCAGTGATCAGACCATAGAAACCGCCTACACGCCGCTAACCTCCGTGCTCGACGACCAGCCATAAGACCTCGTTTGACTGATGCCCACAGAGCAGCACGCCGAGTATGGTGCACGCAGCACGTGAGATTGACACATGAACAGTGGGCTAACGTGATGTTTACAGACGAGTCGCGGTTCTGCCTGGATCCCACCGATAGACGGAACAGGGTCTGGAGACGCCGTGGGGAGCGTTTTGCAGAAGAAGCTGTCCTGGAAAGGAACCGCTAGGTGGGGGATCCGTTATGATTTGGGGTCGGCATAAGCACACGCTACAGAACGGTTCTCTACAATGTGGCAGGGAACTTGAATGGTGTTCGCTACCAAACAGCCCTTCAACAGCTTGGACCTCAGGCAGTCTTTCAAGACGACAATGCACGGCCCCATCGCACCAGAGCAGTAAACACGTTTCTCCAAGCTGCTGGTGTCAACAGAATGCAGTGGCCCGCAAACAGCCCAGACCTGAACCCCATCGAACATCTTTGGGATGAGCTGGGCCGGAGACTGCAGCAGCGTCGTCCTCCTCCTGCTAACCTGGGTCAGCTGTTTGAGTCACTCCAGCAGGAGTGGGCTGCTGCCCCCAGGCCTTTCTGCGCACACTGGTGAACTCCATGCGACAACGCTGCCTTGAATGCCTTGCCAATAACGGGGACACACACGTTATTGACCATGACATTGAACAAATACTCCTCCTGTGACTCTCAAATTTGGGGGTGGGGGTGTTTGTACTGCGCTCGATTCCAGTTTGTTGATTCCTCGACTTGTCATTGTCTTTACATCACTTTTCACATATTCAATAAATTCATGTTACACTTGGAGATTGATCACTTCCCAATTTTCTTTTTTATAAGTCAGTGAAATGTTGGTCCTTAACTTTTTTTAACAGTATAGTTTGTTCTGTGTCACACCCATGTTGGTAACGTAAGAGACACAAATTTGGGCAGACTAAATCAAGTTTGGTAGCTGAGATGCGCAACTTGAAATGTACAACTAATAGTTGTCAGACAAGTTGTGAGGGGGGATTATCTATGTGAACAACATTCAGATTTGATCTATCGAAACTGATGTCCATTCGTTTCGTTAGAAACATGGAAGTGAAACTGTCGACCTTGTTGGACTGTCTTCTGTGTTCTTTTGACATTCTCTTCTATATCTCACATATAACATCACTCTCTCTCTCTCTCTCTCTCTCCTCTCTCTCTCTCTCTCTCTCTCTCTCTCTCTCTCTGCTCTTGCATTAGCTGTTGACCACCACTATAAAGACAGGCGTGGAAGGACTTCAACTGCTGTCAACGCTTGCTGTCTTGCATGTTCAGATAACTCCCAGAAAGTGACTTCCTGTGTCTATTTTTTTTTAAAGACAGAATCCTAGCGTATCGGGACATCACGGCGTTTAACGTAGCGGCAGTCATGTCCGAGACTCTAGCGAGAGCGCTGTCTGGACTTCAAATATAAAACAACAAGAGCAGGAAAGAATCCTTGTTGATCTTGCGGTTCCCACTTTTCATTCCTGGAATTCAGGACCAGCTTCTGCTTTGCCTGACGAATGTAGAGCTAATTTCATTGAGGCCAGTCAGGACACCTCCAAATTTTCTTGTGTATTCGTTGATTTTAGTCTCTCTATCGATTCCACTGTGCCGATGCCAATATCATATATCAGAAGAGGCCATAAGAAGTTATGACATTGGCATAAATTGCAGGCACCAGACTGTGTAATTGCCATGGGCGCCACACTGGCCTATTACCTGCAGGCTCTCTCCAGTCATTCTGCTTGATTTCGTTTTGATTTTTAACATCTTTCAATGAATCCTCGTACTACCTGCAAAGCTCGTGACAGGCCTTTCTATCGTTGTACAAATGACTTGCTTGGCTGCAGTGCACTTTTCCTTCTTTCAGAGAGGTTTCGTGATTTGTTTGGTTTGAAAATCATCGTCGTTGAGGCGAGTTACTGGTCCAACTACTTCAATACTTTCTGCGTTTCATCTTGCTTGGTTGAAAGGACGGCTGTCTCATTCACGCAGGCTTTCAACGAAGGCCTTTGGTATCCATGTCCGTGGCCTGCTGGGCCTGTACTGCGCATTGCTGCCTTCAAAATTACCGCCACTGCCAGCGTAAACAGTACGGGAGAAACTCAACAGCTGCTTGCAACGTCAGCTTCCGGACTGATTCGCTCGTTTGTGTCTTCTTTAGTTGATAACCTCACTGAAAAGCTATGGAAGTTCTTTGGCATCGCCATTGTCGAACTAGATGTGCAAGGTGCTGTTCGGATGCTCTTTACCAGAAGATCCACCTCATGAGCCAGTTGAATGATCATCTTGAGAAACTGATCCGTAAGCATGTGCTAGATTAAGTCAAACCAAACCAAGGTCCATTTTCTCTGCTTAAACTCATTAGACTGTTTCCCAAATCTGGCATGTTCTACACAGCGAATGCCTTCTTTCTGGGCTGACACATCCATCATTTTTTGTCAGACATTTGGTCTCGTTAGCAATCACGACAAAGAAGGTTTCTGTTCAGCGACATCAATTAAGTTGTGCTCGTTTGAAACGTACGCTCCATCGGCTATCGCCTACTGGTTGTTGATCATAACGTTCCTCCCTCCATGTTCTAAATGTTGAGCCATGTGGGCACACTGGAGCATCTTCAACACATCTAGCAGGGTATTCCACAGGGCCCAGGCAATCAATTGGCTCTGGCTTTCTGAACCGATCTTTCCCTCGTTCAGTGTTGGTGGCTTGTCTGTGAATGTTATCAGTGTGTACCAGGCCACATCAAATGCTACACTTCAAGTGGTGCCTCGTTTTGAGGGTCGGAATGCATTTAGCTCAGAGGGTCTTCGAGAGTGGCTGTATCTACAATGAACGTTCCACAGGTTCTAGGCAAAATGGATGGCGTCTCTGAAGAAGCAGTATTTTTTTTTTCGAAAATGGCTTTATCTACAGTGACCATTCCACAGTCTATGCAAAATGGATGGGGTATCTGAAAAAGCAATCCCCCCCCCTCCCTTTTACTCCTTCCCTTTGCAGATTCTGCTGTGTTCAGGGCCTGTTTTGATTTCAGCTTTCCTGGAGTTCTCCAGCCCTTGCCTAGGGAAAGCCGAAGGATCTCAGTTGTCAACCGATTCCTAAAGGGGCATAGCACCTGCTTATTTTTCCGCACTGGATTTTTTTAACCTATGCATCGAGTGAAGACGAATATGTCAACATGCCAGTAATGACCAGATCTGAGACTATCGGAGTTTTGCTACTTTTGCCTTTCATACTGCCGCGGCTCAAATAGCTCTCTCTCTCTCTCTCTCCCTCACACTAGTGTGGTCCAGTGACCCAACAACAGATTATGTCGTCATCGTGACTCTCTCTCTCTCTCTCTCTCTCTCTCTCTCTCTCTCTCTCTCTCCACACTAGTATGGACCAGTGACCAACAACAGATTATGTCGTCATCGTGATTCTCTCTCTCTCTAGTACCACACACATAGGCGCACGCATGCGCGCACCGAGACAGACAGGAGAGAGAGAGAGAGAGAGAGAGAGAGAGAGAGAGAGAGAAAGGGAGTCACACACACACACACACACACACACACACACCACACGCACGCACGCATGCACACACACACACACACACACACACACACACACACACACACACACACACACACACACACACAAAGGGGTGTAACGATATCAATGTGTCGGGTTTCCTTTCCCTTCGTGTTGCTGTCACTAGAGAGAGAGAGAGAGAGAGAGAGAGAGAGAGAGAGAGAGAGAGAGAGAGAGAGAGACAGACAGACAGACAGACAGACAGACAGAGATCAAAGGGGCTCGTCAAAGCTCACAACAGGTGTGCCGTCAGTTTCAGCGACCCTGTCAATCAGCACCCTAAAACGTTCTCTCACCCAACCTTTTTCAATCACCGCTGGCCAGGGCCGGCGGAAATGACGTATCAACCCTGTGGCCTCGTTTGCATTTGTGACTGTGGCTTAATGTGTGGGTGTGCGTTACAGCATTTGAGAGAGAGAGAGAGAGAGGAGAATGCATGCATTAGGGTTATTCATTCCTCTACCGTGAGCAACGACATATATGCCAGAAAAAAGAATCAGAAAATAGTTTACTAACCGACAGAAAACGGAGTTATGAAGACATGACAATTTTTATATCCTTAATTGTGCCGCGCATATATTTTGCTAAGATACCGTTCAATACCGGTAGTCAGGTGTGAAGTTCATTTGTTTCTTTGTTTGTTTGTTTTAAACAGTGCTTCACTGATGTACTAGTTACACGAAAATAGCGCACCGAGGCGTATGTCAATAAGCCTGTTGATGTATCTGCTATCACTGATTTACGAATTACTGGGGGAGGGGAGGGGGGGAGCGCACAGAGGCGTTTATCTTTAACTGTCGTTGCCTGCTGGCACTGATGTACTAATTGCGAGAAGAAAAAGCGCATGAGGCGCATATTATCAAGTAGTCGTTTGTCTGCTACTATCACTATGTACTAACTGCGAGAAGAAACAGCGCACTGAGGCGCATATTATCAAGTAGTCGTTTGCCTGCTGGCACTGATGTACAAATTGCGAGAAGAAAAAGCGCACTGAGGCGCATATTATCAAAGCAGTCGTTTGCCTGCTGTCACTGATGTACTAATTGCGAAAGAAAAAGCGCATGAGGCGCATATATCAAAGCAGTCGTTTGCTGCTATCACTGATGTACTATTGGGAAAAGAAAAGCGCACTGAGGCGCATATTATCAAAGCAGTCGTTTGCCTGCTGTCACTGATGTACTAATTGCGAAAAGAAAAAGCGCACTGAGGCGCATATTATCAAAGCAGTCGTTTGCCTGCTATCACTGATGTACTAACTGCGAAAGAAAAAGCGCACTGAGGCGCATATTATCAAAGCAGTCGTTTGCCTGCTGTCACCGATATACTAATTGCGAGAAGAAAAAGCGCACTGAGGCGCATATTATCAAACTAGTCGTTTGCCTGCTACTATCACTGATATACTAATTGCGAGAAGAAAAAGCGCACTGAGGCGCATATTATCAAAGTATTCGTTTGCCTGCTGTCACTGATGTACAAATTGCGAGAAGAAAAAGCGCACTAAGGCGCATATTATCAAAGCAGTCGTTTGCCCGCTGTTACTGATGTACTAACTGCACACACAAAAAGAACGCACTGAGGCGCATATCACTACATCTGTCATTTTGCTATCACGGTTGTACCTAGTTGCACGAACACACACACACACACACACACACACACACACACACACACACACACACACACACACACACACAAACGCGCACGGAGTGCATGTCAATAAACCTGTCGTTTGCCTGCTATCACATGACCTGGATACATCATGACGTCTGCAATTCAAGAAGCGATGTTAAATGTGCATGTAAGTATGTTACACTGAGAATGGCACAGGTGGCCTAGTGTTTAACTGTCAATATACATGTGTGGTGTGTGTGTGTGTGTGTGTGTGTGTGTGTGGTGTGTGTGTGTGTGTGTGCATGCGCGCGCGCGTCTGTGTATGTGTGTGTGCGCGTGGGTGGATGAAGGAGGGTACAGTGGCGCAAATGTGTTACAGTGCGCAAATATGAATGTATAGTCGTACGCCGCGCGCACGCGCGCGTATTTGTGTGTATACATGCGTGCGTGTGCGTGTGTGTGTGTGTGTGTGTGTGTGTGTGTGTGTGAGTAGAAACGACTTTTTTTTGCAAACCTCTTCTTGATCCTGAAAATTGCACATAATTCTTGAACCGATTTCAGCGATTTCCAACATAGGAGATATGAAGAGAGAGAGAGAGAGAGAGAGAGAGAGAGAGAGAGAGAGAGAGAGAGAGAGAGAGAGAGAGAGCGAGGGGGAGAGGGGGAGAGAGAGAGAGAGAGAGAGAGCGAGGGAGAGAGAAAGAGAGAGAGAACGAGGAGGGAGAGAGAGAGGGAGGAGAGAGAGAGAGAGAGAGAGAGAGAGAGAGAGAGAGAGAGAGAGAGAGAGAGAGAGAAAGCACAAAATCATGCTGTGCTTTCTTCAATTAAAAAGTAAAGGAACACGGGGAAAGTTTTGTTGTTTGCTTGTTTGTTTGTTAGAGAGAGAGAGAGAGAGAGAGAGAGAGAGAGAGACAGACAGACAGACAGACAGACAGACAGGCAGAGAGAGCACAAAATCATGTTGTGCTTTCCTCGATTAAAAAACACCGGAACACGGGGAAAGTTTTGTTTGAGAGAGAGAGAGAGAGAGAGAGAGAGAGAGAGAGAGAGAGAGAGAGAGAGACAGACAGACAGACAGACAGACAGACAGACAGACAGACAGAGAGCACAAAAATGTGGTGGTTTATATGACAAAACGTTGGGAAAACGTGCGTACGTGCGTGCGTGCGTGCGTGCGTGTGTGTGTTGTGTGTGTGTGTGTGTGTGTGTGTGTGTGTGTGTGCGCGCGTGCGTGCGTGTGTGTGTGTGTGTGTTTTACGAGACGAAGGGGGGATGGCAAAGCCTTGGTGTAAAGTCGGAAATGTTATTGCTAACGCCATCCTCCACATCTTACTCTGTGTTCGACCTCAGGGCATTTTGGCTTTTCCACAGTACAACTTCGATTTCAAGTTCCATAGACACTGATGTAAAATCTCAAGGGCTTTTTTTAGGGGAGGGAGGGGGGTAAAAAAAAAATTCCCAAGTAGGCCATATGTGCCTAGTACAGTTATGAACGGTCACACTGCATTGGAACATGTGCCTGTCAGCATTATATGACCTCCGGAAATGAAGAAATGTGCAAAGTTAATGCAGATTTGTATTCAAATCGGTTTCTTTCTTTTTTATGTTCGGGTGATACTAAAATGCATTGTACGCGCGTGTGTGACAAAGTGTGTATATTCATGTGATTGTGTGGGTTTTTCTTGTATGTTTATCTTGGGCACAAGATATATACGAGCCATTTGGATCACTTTTAATTTCACGGAATTAGTGAAAAGAACAACAACAACAAAAATAGAAAGAAAAAGACAAGGTAAAAATGATAATGAAAACAGGCATGTGCCGTACTTAAACAATGATAAGAGTGAAAACAGAGAAGCAAACATAACATGTATGCAACAGAGGCAACACACACACACACACACACACACACACACACACACACATATATATATATATTATATAGAGAGAGAGAGAGAGAGAGAAGAGAGAGACAGCAGACAGAGACAGACAGTAACAGACAGACAGACAACAGACGACGATAGACAGACAGACAGACAGACTATATTAGTACGATTCAATTCGTATTGTGTCGGGAGGGGAGGAGGAGAAGAGTGGGTAGACTGTCACTTCGTCAAAGTCAGTTCCTTACTATGTTGCTACAAACATCGAACCAGATGTTTTAACACCAAAAACTTTGAAAATATTTCTCCCGTAAAATCTTGAATCAGATTGAAGAAAAAAAAGTACTGACGTCTTTCGGGAACGGAATTTAAATGACATCTGGCGGATGATCTCTGAACACGGTCTTCATGGAGTCTGCCGTCATGCCTTTTATGTCTGTCAACGTGCAAGTCGCTACACGTTATCACAACATGTTTTATGGTATGTGGTGCGTCACATGGAATGCACCACGGAGCATCCTCATCTTTTAATTAAAGGATACTGAGAGCGCGCAGAAAGCGTGGCCTAGTGTAATTAGCACAATTTTTCCAAAAAAAAATGTACAAATGTCTTACCAACTGCACCCTGTGTGAGTATGGCATTCGTTGTGTTGGAGTACAGTTGTTGGGCGGTGTTGATTCGCTTTCTTCATTCTGACCCATAGCGCCTCCTGCCAGACTTTATCAACACCATGATGAAGTCCATGAAGCTACAGCAGAATAGACAATTTCAACCGAGGGACGAATAAAAAAAAAACTACTACAGAGGTCCTAGGAAAAAGCCACTGGAAACCTAAGCGATAGATCACAAGCAGCATCTTACAGATGCGCAACATCAGAAGGTGTTCGAAACCGCACACAAAGAGCGAGCGGTGAGGAAGGCAGCGCTACAAAGAAGAGGATCGCTTAAGAAATGAATGATGGAAAGGAAAGCGGAATCAACTGGGCTGGACAAGTTCAATCGCTCAATCGCCCTGGGCGAGTGCAAATGCCCCGGTGGTGGAGTGGGTTTCGTAACTGTATGGCTCGCGAATTAAATGGCAAAAAACGGACAGTACAGAACGCCATCGTCTGCACTGAATGAAATTTAACTGGCATCATTTCATGAAAGCGGTGCTTTGGTGCGAAAACGAATTCCTCGGCCGAGATCCATCTGTCGAACTCAATTTGCTTTCGATTTTAACAGCTTACTACTCGTAACAGAAAAAAAATCTGGCGATTCCTTCCGATTATATAAGGCAAATAAAACCCTTGGCGGACTAGTGGAAATTGTGATTCATTATCCCAACTGGCTTGTGAAACATCAAACATATACAGCCTTCATCAAACAAAACTGTGAAGACACTGAATAAATCTTTGACACCAACGACACGATGTTTTGTTTTTTTTGTTTTGTTTTTCACTGTAAAAGACAAACAGAACATAGTCAAGACAGCCTCATTCTGGGCAAAGACGGCAACTGCCTCACACAGTAAGAAGGCATGAGAAGATGGACTGAATATCGCTTTTCATCTCAACAGCAAACATTTCATTCGCTCACTCCAAACGTCCCTTTTACCCTGACTGAGCGCCAAACGTGCTACAGAACGCTCCGTCTGGGCAAGGTATCCCACAATTGCCTAAACAAGCAGACATTTGATTGTCCTACCTGATTCTCCTTTCACAGACGGTTGAATTATCAGTCTCCGCAGTTTTGAAGATGTCGTCCCCTTTATACACGGGTGTAGAGATAAATTCCTATTACATTTTTCTTTTGTTCAACAAATCTGTCCACATTGCACTGTCTGAGTCGGGGCACGTGAAGTGGGTGACGTGAACTTCCCGCATATCCGATAATCACGTGCTCTATCACCAGTACGAATTTCACGGGACATACGGTCAGACACCGACAACACACACACACACCGCGCGCGCCCACGAACATGAAACAGAGAAGTCCGGACAGGGTCAAGTTCGCAAGATGTTGTTGATGTTCGTCGTGGTCGTTATCGTTGTTGTTATTGTTGTTGTTGTTGTTGTTCTGGACAGAGCTGGACCGGAAGAAGTGCAGGTAAAACCTAAAGGACAATGAGAAGCAAAAGCATCCTGAATGGTGACTGTTTGTCTCAGAGAAAAAGGACTAAACAGATATCATGAATTTTGGGGGTTCTAAGTTGGCAGGAAATATTGCAGCCTTTGTTTTGCCCAGAATATTACGTATATTGCCGTAAAGCTCTCCACAAACCTTATCAGACGAGACTGGTGTTGAGAAAAAAAAATTAATGTATGCATTTCAGAGTAAGACTGCGATGTTTCGATGAATAAAGTTATAGACGTGCTTCCAGGCAGTAAACCTTTTGGCTTTGCGACTGGGCGACGGTGTCGCGGTGCCAACGCATGCCTCTCTCTCTCTGCCCCTCTGCCCCGGCTGTTAGCTGATGGAAGGGGGTGTCTGTCAAACAGAATGAGAGTGCGGGAAAGAGTTCAGATCAGATAAAGACATAGAGGAAAGTATCCCCGATGCAGGTTAATTCCAGCTGGAATGTCTATCATTTTATCATTATCATAATATTACTGTATGATGATGATGATGATGATGATGATGATGATGATGATGCATGATCATCATCATCATCATCATCATCATCATCATCATCATCATCATCTTCTTCTTCTTCTTCTTCTCTTCTTTTCCTCCTCCTCCTCCTCCTCCTCCTCCTTCTACTTCTTCTTCTTCATTATCAATATCATCAATATCATTATCATTATTATTCCCAGTAAAATTCTCCATTACAGTAAAATGCATGCAGTGTTTTTCAGACGACTGAGATCACACTATTTGGCTACTATTGACAGAGAATCTGGTGATCAGACAGAGACCAGAACGGACCTGTGTTGTTGCCACAACCATTAAACCAGAGACAGTTAAGAAGACGAGAAAGATAGACGGACAGTTGGAGAGAAAAGTATGCAAAAATAGAATTAGATTTTTTTGAAAAAGGAGAGAGAGAGAGAGAGAGAGAGAGAGAGAGAGGAGAGAGAGAGAGAGAGAGAGAGAGAGAGAATGGTGGAGAAAAAAAACGCCTTCAAGTGAAAATGTAAAATGGTATGTAGAAAATAGGAAGGGGGGGGGGGAAGGTGGGGGGGGGGGGGGGGGGGGTTATAGAACATACACACAGGCAAAGAACACAATCTAACAACTCTTTAAAAAAAAAAAAAAGCAGAAAACGAGGAATGCGAAGGACGACGACAACAACGATGTAATGATGACATAAAAATAATGACGCTGACGAAGATGATGATCATGATGATGGGACAGGAACGAAGTGGAAGATGGAGAGGAGGCACAGAAGAAAACGATGAGAAGGGAAAAGAGGTAAAGGTGTAGGCTGTGGTGTAGAAAAGAGAACCACCACAACAAAATAATGACAACAACACCAATAATACAAAGATCAGAATGCATAAGAATATGGAGACCAAAATAACCGAAGACAATCCGACAACAACAATGGGGGGAAAAAAGCAAAAGAAAAAATACGTTAACTGCTCCCGCCTATTTTGGTCGTAAGCAATGGTTATTGCACTACGCGAAACGCTGACATGCTATAAATCTCGCCTACACAGTCGACCAGATGTCGGAGTCTAAAAGAAAACCGACAACTAATAGTCTGTAATTAGTTTGTCAAACGAAACCAAACATACAAACAAGAAGCCAAGTTTAACTAGCGTTATAAAGTCATGTGCACATAAACGTGAGAGAGGGAAAGAGAGAGAGAGAGAGAGACAGACAGACAGACAGACAGAGACACAGACAGAGACAGACAGGCAGAGATGGAGAAAGACAGAGACAGAGAAAGACAGAAACACAAAGCAGTGAGAGAAAAAGAGACAGACACAGTGACAGAGACAGAGAAACAGAGACATACGCAACAGACAGACAGACAGACAGACAGACAGCAGGTCTCCGTACAGTGATGATGTTTATAACCCAGCCAACCATATTCACGCCCTGACCAGTGCGCTGAGTTAATGCGTAGGCCTAGCATCTGGTAAAGTCGTCAACGAAACCTTCTTTCAAGGATACATCACGTTTCGCCCAATCGTTTGTTCTCATGCGTTAAAAGCGAGTGCTCCCGTCCAGGAACTCTCTCTCTCTCTCTCTCTCTCTCTCTCTCTCTCTCTCTCTCTCTCTCTCTCTCTCAAGAGTAACATCTGCACCAAAAATAGTACAATCTCCGTAGGGCGTACTATTTTTGGTCTCACTCAAATACTCAGGCAAGTATCGTCTTAAAGTGTTTGTGGCGCAAAGGCTAAAGCTGAAGGTATATGATAAGGAAAGACAAACTTTCAAACTTCTTGAGACGTCGTGTGTGTGTGTGTGTGTGTGTGTGTGTGTGTGTGTGTGTGTGTGTGTGTGTGTGTGTGTGCGTTCGTGCGTGCGTGCGTGCGTGTGTGTGTGTGTGTTACAACCAATGATTTTATTCATCTTGAAGGTACGGCTGGGGGAGAAACCTAATGAACATGCGGGAATAAAGACGGATCGGGTGAAACGTGACTGGGTGGGGGGTGAAACGTGATTGAGCAAAACGTGACTGACGGTATAAACGTGACCTGGTGGGGTGAAACGTGACTGACCAACACTTGACTGGGCGAAACGTGACTGCGTGAAACGTGACTGCGTGGGCGGGAGGGGGGGGGGGGGGGGGAGGGACGCGGTTGCACAAAACGTGGTGCGTTGCTTCACAAATGTGTCTCCTACCACCACTCTTCTTTTTAAAAAGAATTGTTTACTTGTTTTATTTATCCAGCTAAACTCCCTGCGGTCTGTTGTCTCATGGCGTAATAAGTGTGGTGTCGTATATGGACTAGTCCGTAAGCAATGACGCACATTTCCTTGATAAAACTGAGACTGGAAACCATTTATCAACAACACATCGGATCAGCTTGTAAAGGCAATTTTGTCACCGGTTCTGAATCATTTAAACAATACTTAATATTGTTTATGCATGAATTCATCTTCCAAGCTTGACCGTTCGCAAGATCTCTTCACTCAGTTCTGCTCGTTATCTTCAGTAAACGTTATCATTCTGTTTATGACAAAGAATCTCCACCCTCTCTCCCTCCATCTCTCCTCTCTCTCTCTCTCTCTCTCTCTCTCTGCTCTCTGTCTCTCTCTCTCTCTCTCCTCTCTCTCTCTCTGTGTGTGTGTGTGTGTGTGTGTGTGTGTGTGTGTGTGTGTGTGTGTGTGTGTGTGTGTCTCCGTCCGTCTGTCTGTCTTTTGTTTGTGTATGTCGTGTCGCCGCGCGCGCGCGCGCGCGCGCGCTGTGTGTGTGTGTGTGTGTGTGTGTGTGTGTGTGTGTGTGGGGGAGGAGAGAGAGAGAGGGAGAGAGAGTGTGTGAAATGTCAACTATGGACGTTAAAATCTACTTACGATTCTGACCATAGAAGTTCAGTTCATTTTCTTACTATCTACACATCAAGGTCTAGTTTTAGCATAGAAGTTCAGTTCATTTTCTTAATATCTACACATCAAGGTCTAGTTTTAGGCGATCCCAATTTCTTCTGTATTTTCACAATACGATTAAAAACTTCTCTGTAATTCTGCAGTTTGCGACTTACAACAGTCATCACCAGAAATACGTAATATACGTATACATACTAAAAGAAATCCCATAAGGAAGAGATGTTATACACATACAGAAAGAAATCCCATACTGAAGAGATATAATACACGTACATATACTAAAAGAAATTCCATACTGAAGAGATGTAATACACATACAGATACTAAAAGAAACCTCTACTGAAGAGAGGTAATACACATACAGATACTAAAAGAAACCTTTACTGAAGAGATGTAATACACATACATATACTAAAAGGAATCCCATGCTGAAGAGATGTAATACACAATTAGATACTAAAGGAAATCCCATACTGAAGAGATGTAATACACAATTAGATACTAAAAGAAATCCTATACTGAAGAGATGCAATACACAATAAGATACTAAAGGAAACTTCATACTGAAGAGATGTAATACGCGTACATATACTAGAAGGAATCTCATACGGCAGAGATGCAATGCACGTACACATACTGAAAAAAAATCCTATACTGAAAAGACATAGTACACGTACACATACTGGAGTTTCAGTTTCAGTTTCAGCAAGGAGGCGTCACTGCGTGCGGACTAATCCATATACGCTACACCACATCCGCTAAGTTTTGAGACCACACTACGCATGATTTGAAGCTGATGGATAAACGAATTAACAACAAAGAAGAGACAATTTAAGAAGAGGGTCTTGTGGCTACGACTCAGCGGATGTCTGACCTACGCATTAGCCCAACGCGCTGGTCAGACCTTGAGTGCCTACCTACCATTTTTTTTTAATGTACACGTGTGTATGATGTGTGGGCATGGGCCCATGTGTGTGCGTGGGCGCATGTGTGTGTGTGTGTGTGTGTGTGTGTGTGTGTGTGTGTGTGTGTGTGGAAGAAGTCCCATACTGAAGTGATGTAACACATGAACAGGTACTAAACGAATTCTCACATCAACCAGAATGGATTGCAGTCAAGCGCTATGCCGTCACAGGCACACGTTCAAATTCCATGTGGAGGTTCTTTTTTAATTGGGAGAATCCCAAAGTATGTACACCCATACCAACATTGTTCTGATGGGTAAACAGTCAGCTGCCATTGAAAGTGCGTGTTTGTTGTTTAGATGTATGCATGTGCGTATGTATTCAGAGAAGATTGACCTAAATTGGACATGTTCCTACACTTAGCTACTCCGTTGTTACTTCATAATTTAGAGGGTACACAACAGGCTCCGCACCGTTAGTATGTCGGGAAAGCTGTGTACAGGACACATAACGCGGCTTTCATCGAAATAACTGGGAAATATTCAACTTCAGCATTTTCGAGTATGTTCATTTTTCATCTTGGAAGTAATCAAAATGCTCTACTATCAATGTCACACGAGATATCTGCTTATTATTTGGATTTAACGTAACAGACGACTTTTTGTCTTTTCCATCTCGGCCGCTACTTTGCACGTGGTTCCAGTTAGATTTTGTACACTGGATTTTAAGAGTCGCACTTTGTTCCTAACTGATGGTCCATGTTATACCTATGTTGGGCATAGCGGCTTCATGTAGGAATAGTATTGCTCAGAACTGGAAACACTAACAGACTATCGTTTTGTTGACATTCAGTTTCTAAGAGGCAGTTGAAATAAATCCGCCATATAATATGGACAAACAAATTACAAGACAAAACACGACTCGTTTTAACCCCTTAGGTCTTCTTTGAGCAAGATAAACAACACTCAGGACAACAAAAATGAATAATGAGCAACCACTTATCTTGTCACATTTGGTGCAAGATGGGCGTTGATTCGTTCTTCATTTCCATTGTCCTGAGTGCTGTTTATCTTGCCTACAGAAGATCCAAGAGGTCAAAACGTGTCGTATTTTGTCTTGTAATTCGTTTGTTCATGTTATCTGGCGGAGTGATTTCAAATACCTTTCAAAATGTGTTTAAATATCCGCCTGCGGTCACTTCGCTCTGCAACTAACTCAGCTTCAGTTGGTTTTCTTCAGTAATGTACAGTGTCTACGTTTCGTTTCAATTTCATTGACTTACTATTCAACCTTGTCCTTTGATCTCTGTCGCATTTTGTCACTTGAACAAGTTTAAAGAGTATCAGGAATGTAAATGTATTCATGAACAGCATGGCAATTTGTTTCATCTTGGTGGATTGACTGCAAGTGTACCCCTTATGTCATATGAAACTATGTTCTTTTGTGCACATATGTATGCGCACTGCAGTGTACACATGCACGTGCATGCGTTTTGTGTAAATGTGACACCGGCTAATAGTCCATCGTCACCTGTAGAAAGAAACTCGTGGAGAGCGTGGCAGCAGAGAGTCCTCAGAAGAGAAGCCCCCTTCAAGCAAGTGTTTCGGCCCCTATCTCCTGACACTCTAGGGGGGTTGGGCCACACCCGGTTCATGACTCCGGATGTCCCTCTGCTGCCCCCTTTTTTTTTTTCCCCCATCTTGGGACGAGCCATGGCTGGGATTCGAACCCATGACCATCTGGACATGCTCATTTTCCACTTAATGACTCGCGCTTTAACCACTGAGCCACAGGGACACCTGATATTTGTAGGGAAATTAAGCCTTATGAAGTTCACTTTTGTTCCTCCTTGACCAGATCCAGCTTGAACACCTCTCCACCGCTTCTGCCATTGCTTTCAGGGCTCTGGTTTTTTCCTTCCCTGCAACTGAGAGCTGTTTCATGAGGCTGTATGCAGACGTTCCTACAAACCCCCTAGCTCCAATTTCTGCAGTGAGGACTTTGACCTGATAGCCTTCTCTCCTCAGGCTGTTTGCCAGATCAGCATACTTTTCAGTCTTGTAGATTTGAGCTGCCTCCATTCTGTTCTCATATGGCACCGTGAGCTCGATCATGATCAGCTGCTTGGTTGACTTAGAGTGGACTACTATGTCTGGTCTCATGCCACTCTTGCTGATGATCTCTGGGTGACTCTTCCATTCTGGGAGGTCTGCAGTGCACTCCCAGTCATCTGCCCCGTCCAGCAGACTCTGCCTGCATGTTTCGAGTGGCACTGTTGTTCTTGGCCATGATTTGCTGCCTCCTGCCGTGAAGAATGTTGCGGGTGCTTTTGGAGTCCTGAGTTTCCCTTTTGTGGTGTTGGTGCTAGCCCAGACTACTTGTACAATCTCTTTGAGCACTTGGTTGTGCCTCCATATGTACCTTCCTTGAGCCAGGGCTACTTTACATGAGCTTAGGACATGCTCCACTGTTTGTTTTTCATGGCAGAGGGGGCATGCAGGATCGTCTGTTTTCCCCCACTTCACCAGGTTTGCATTTGAGGGCAGAAGGTCATAAGCAGATCTGAGAATGAAGCTGATCCTGAGAGGGGCCATGTGCCAAATGTCATTCCAAGTGAGACTTCTTTGGAGTGCATTCTCCCACGTTGTCCATTGCCCTTGCTGGCTCTGCTGGACTGCTTTTTGGAGTCTTTTTTGGTCTTCTTCTTTTCTCATCTCCTGAATCATCATCTTTTGGCTTTTCCTTTGGCCTTTGACCACCATTCAGTTTTGGTCACCCCCAGTCCTTGTCTGTTGGTCTGTGTGTGTCCTGTTATTTCTCTGATCTTGAGACTTTCTTTTGCAGAATCCATCGCCTCTTGAACTTTCCATTTTCTGCCTGTCTTCAGCTGGGGCTTGATTGCTTCTACCACCTTGTCTCCTGAGTCCTCCAGCATGCTTTGAAGTCTGATCTTCCCTGCTTTGTATTCCTCCAGGATGGATTTCAGTGGTAGTTTGAGCTTTGCTTGGCGACAGTACAGCGCTATGTCAGTCAGACAGGGTGGGACACCAAGCCATTTCCTTGTGAACTTGTTGATTTTGGCTTCCATTGCCTCCACTATGCTGGTGCAGATGTCGTATATCATCAGAGGCCATAGGAGCTTTGGTATCAGCATGAACTGCAGGCACCAGACCTTGTATTTGCCAGGGAGCCCACACTGGTCAATGGTCTCCAAGCCTTCCTCCGCCATCTGCTTGGTTTCTTTTGCTCTTTGTGTGTCTTTCAGCGTATCATCATACCATCTTCCAAGGCTCTTGACTGGTTCTTCTGTGACTGTTGGAATGGCCTGGTTGGCAACACTGAAGACCACAGATCCGGCCACTTTTCCTTTCCTCAGTGAGAGACTCCGTGATTTCTTTGGCTTGAACTTCATTCTGGATGAGGCAACTATGTCGTCCAGCCTCTCCAGCACATGACGTGTCTCGTCTTCTCTGGATGAAATCACTGTAGTGTCATCCATGAAGGCCTTGAGAGGAGGCATCTTGTATCCATCGCCAAGGTCTGTTTGTCTCGCGTTGTTTGTTGCTGCTTTCAAGATGAGTTCCATTGCCAGCACGAACAGTATTGGGGAAATTGCACAGCCCATTGCAATACCCACTTCCAAGTTGATCCAGTCTGTTGTGTACTCCTTGGTAGAGAACCGCATTGAGAAGCCATTGAAGTACTTCTTGAGCATGTCGCGGATGTTCTTTGGCACATGGTACATCTCAAGAGCCAACTGTATCATCTCATGGGGCACAGATCCATATGCGTTTGCCAGATCAAGCCACACTACGTCCAGGTCTCTCTTTTCTGTTTTTGCTTTTTGGATTGCGTCCCAGATCATTGTGGCGTGTTCTACACAGCCAGCCACGCCTGGGATGCCACCTTTCTGGACTGACACATCCAAGTACTTGTTTTCCATCAGGTACTTGGTCAGCCTTGCTGCCATGACAGAGAAGAAGATTTTCCCTTCGACGTTCAGTAGTGATATTGGCCTGAACTGGCTGATGTCACTTGAGTTTTGCTCTTTGGGGATGTACACACCATCTGCCGTCATCCACTGGCCGCTGATCTTCTGGTTTCTCCAAGCCGATCGCAGCAGCCTGTGGAGCCACTCCAGCACCTTGGGACATTTCTTGTAAAGCTGGTAAGGTATTCCGTTTGGCCCTGGTGATAATTTGGCTCTGGCTTTGTCGACCACCTTCTTGATTTCCGCCAACGTTGGAGGCTTGCCATTGAACTGTTCCTCAGGGTTGGTTGGCCACACCAGACCTTGAATGTCGAGTGGTGCTTTGCTCTGTGGGTCAGAGTATGTTTTCCTCAGATGCTGCTCAAGAACTCCTTTGTCCACACTTAGGGTCCCAGATTTTGGCTGCTCAAACAGTGTTCTGGCAAACTGGAAGGGGTCTCTGAAGAAGCGCTCTTGTGTCTTCTTCTTTTTGCTCTTCCTCTTCCTCGCAGATTCCGCTTTGCTGAGGGCGCTGTGTTTTTCTTTCAGGTCTTTCCACAGTTTTTCCAAGCCTTGTTTTTCAGCTGGCAATGCGGTCTTCATTTGCATCTTGAGGTTTTTCTTTTGGACCCTGATCTTGTCCATCTTTTCTTGGCGTCTGGATTTCTTTGGAGGTGTTTTCTCTTTGGGTAGTTTTGCTCCATAGGCGTCTCTACATGTGGCATACACAATGTCCCCATATGTGGCTAGTTTGTGTTCCAGGGTGCTTTTCCCTATCAGTGCATCGAGTCTTTGGACGATTTTTGCATCCAGTTTCTCCCAATCTTCAGTTTCGTTTGCTCGTGGCAGGTTGAGTTTCAGGCGCCTGGCATCGAGGGCCTGTGCAAATTCCTCATCCGAACTTACAGTGTGGATGTCCTTGGCACTGTGGTTTAAATCCTGGCCTTGGTCTTCCGACGTCTTATCTGCTGATGCAGTGCGCTGCTGCTCATTCAGATGAGTCTTCACACATCCCATCTTTGTTCTGTGGATCTTTATGCCACGGGTGGTAGCGAAACGCTTTCCACAGACACATGGATATTCCATTTGGTCCATGTTCATAGTCCGTTTGGGATTTGCAGTCATGATTGGTTGAGCACCGATGGATTCATCATTCTCTCCCCCTTTCGGTGAATCCTGGGAGCATCTCATTATATCAGCATCGAATCAGATAAGATGTTTGCAAATGCCTGCTTATCAGTCGAGATTTAACTTATAATTTCAGCTTCGAGTACAATATTGT
>CM065714.1:97981980-97986980 GCA_033310375.1 Conus canariensis | reverse complement strand
AGGCTAACACGCATACAGACTCTGAAATAATCAACAATATCCATTTGTTTCAACATGGGCTGAAAACATTGATTACTGAGCTGATTTTTAAGCCGGACTAAAAATATATGGACCTCTCAAACTTTCTGCAATGTCCCATGAAAAGGTCGTTTACATTTATGAAAGAGAACGATATTACCTCATATGACATGATTTCATCTACTACGTAAAGATATGCAATGTGAGAAAATACTGATATACTACATAATGTGATCAGAACGTACTTTATCTTGATCGAAGTTCTTTTCTGACGATCATTGTTCCGTTTTGAGGCCTGTACTGCCAACACAGCTACCGCAGATATAGACAAACAGGAGAACTTGACAATACGCTGAAAGTGCTGACGAGTTTGAATTTTAGTTTGATCACAACCTCGCTGACAGGCCTGTAGAGCGCCGTTTTGTATTGCAACGCCGTTTTGGTATTGGCATACGAAAACGGCGTTTTAATACCAAAACGGCGTCTTAGGTCCCGCCGTTTTCGTATTGAACACCAAAACGGCGGGACGTAAGACGCCGTTTTAGTACTGGGCGCCGTTTTCGCATTGGCATACGAAAACGGCGCCCAGTACGAAAACGGCGCTTCTCATACCGCCGTTTTGGTATCCTGACCGGCCTTAAAGGACCTGTTTTCGTGCATCTGGTTCAAATCTCAATATCTGCTTTCCTCGCATGATTGATGTTAAAAGAGCACTGCTGATCAAGTTTATGTATCGACAAATGAGGGAAGGTGATTACTGGGGTAGGGCCCTATATGCCACAGGCCCTATATGTAGCCACAGGCCCTATATGTATGCCACAGGCCTTATGTCACGGGCCGTGGTCAATAGTCAAATGACCAGCATGGTCAAACACATAGTCAAATAACTGACCAGTGGTCAAGCAATGGTCAAAACTGACCAGTGGTCAAGCAATGGCAAACTGACCAGTGGTCAAGCAATGGTCAAACTGCCAAATACGAAAACGGCGCCCGATACTAAAACGGCGTCTTACGTCCCGCCGTTTTGGTGTTCAATACGAAAACGGCGCTCTACAAGGCCTTTAGAGAACTGTCATTACGCAAAATAAAAAAAAACTCCTCCCACCATAAAAAATAAACAAAAATAAATAAATAAATAAATAACGAATAAATACATTAATTAATGATACATACATACACACATGTATATATACATACGTCATGAATCGATAAATAAATAAATACGCACATACAAACACACATACAAATATACAACCATACATATATACATACGTACATACATAAACAAATACATAATCATTCAAACTGTTTTTTGTTCTATGTCAGTCTGAAGAAGCTCTGAAGATCGAAACTCTGAGGGAGAGAATTTCAGTAATGAACATCACTGACTGTGCGTTTGCCCTTTATTCACGGTTTTACCTCACATGCAGGTTTTTGGAGGTGCGATGCCAAGCACGTTTGTTGCTTTTCAAAGGCGAAAAGGTGACAGTCCTGTAGCCTGATGGCTATAGGGGCGGCGAGATTCACTGTGCCTACACGCTATCACACAGTTATCCACTTTCTTTTAATAACCTAGCAGCTGACCTGTTGACATTATTAAGGCAGATCAAACTAGACCATTCTAAGGACATGAATCAGTACGCTTGATTTTCATCTGGAATGATCGAAAACAAAAAACAAAACGACAACAACAAAACAAAACAAAAAGCGTTTAAAATGATCAAAGACTGCAAAAAATGCACAGGAAAAAGCATGCTGGCGAATAGGTACCACAGAATGGAAACTAGTGTCCTTCTACACAACATTTAAGATTTCACATTCTGATCACCGGAGAAAAACTGTGTGACATTTTAAAAAAAAATAGAAGGGCCACAAAGACAGAAAAAGAGTGCGAGAAAGTGGAAACATTTTTTTAAGGTATCGTCACAGACAATGGCAAGAAAAGACAAACCGCTTGCACAGGGTCTGCTGAAGGTGGTGTAGAAGGCCCTATTATCCCCATGTAAATTGCGGGTGGAGGGTGGGGATGGGAGGTGAGTGAGTAGTAACGAGCTACAAGTGTTGTCAAGAACCCCTGTTGTGTGCTCACATGTTGTTTGGGGGGGGGGGGGGGGGGGGGGGGAAGAAGAAAACGCAAAAAGTGTTACAAAGACACTAGGCCAAGTACCTCAGAGTGTGTTTATTTCTTACTGTTTACTGGCGGACGCTTTAACCCTAGCTCTAAAATATAAACCGGTGAAGAACAATAACAAAAACCACAATAACAACAACAACGTCAACGTTAGACATTGTACTTTTTTCTATACAAGTAGACAGACACGCAATATGCATAACAAACGATCACGTGAACAACAAACTAATAAGATAAGGTGCCCCAGTTTGTTTGTCTGTTTCTATGTTTGCTTGTTTTGTTTTGTTTTGATTTGTTTTATCTTCTGACAGAAGCTATTGATTATTCGTATGGCCCTGGTAAAGATCGTCTCTGATAGTCCACCCCCTCCCGATCTTGTACAATGCTTGTGTATTTTGGTTTTTTTTCATTTTTTCTTGACTATAGCGACTAGTTATTTGTATGGCTCTGCCGGTGAGATGTTCATTTAGCGCACGGCGTAGGAAGTGCCAGGTCCTTGGGAGTAATGATCGTGATCTTGTGAAAGCATCTTGTTTCCATTGGCCGAATTTTCTGTACATCTTTTTCAGGGCCAACGTTTCGCTTATGAAAAGTAAATAGAAATGACAGACACCCGTGACTCTTGACTCTGACGCTGGTGGTTTTTGTCCTTCCAAACTGACTTACTTTTAGTGAAGCTGCTGATGGCAGCGCTTTATTTGCTGGCTGTTCACGCCGACCTATGCAATGATACTACTGGGACAGTTTGTTAGATCTTTCGATTTTTCGGGGTGATTCAAATGTATTTGAATGTTGACGTGTTGAGATGGGCAGTCAGTCATGGTCTGCTAACCGTTTCGGTCTCATCTGCTAATAGGAGATTTGTGACGGTTTGACCAACGTTCCAAATGATACTTTCCTGTTCTTTAAGACGATATGTTTCTATGTCTTCAAAGAAGATACCTCGAGTTAAAAGTATTGTGCTGCAGTGCATTCTCTTACTGTGACACTGACTTACATGAACGGCACTGTTGGCCTGTTGTATGACGTAGACAATGTTTCATCTTGCATATCTTTCTGATATCTCACGGAATATCATGCCAGATTCTGAAGAAGACCTCTTCAAAATTAACAAATGTACGGTTATGGCCCGTGTTGTTTATCTCTATTAGTGTCCCACATAGCGGTATGCAAGATTTGTCGAAGGCTTTTTCAAAGTCAATAAACACATGGCATGTGGTCTGTGCTGTATGCCTTTACAATATCTCACAGAGCGGCGTGCCTGACTCTGTAAAAGACGTTTCTCTTTTTGCATTAACAAATATGTCGTATGTGGACCCTGCTGTATATCAGTGGCATGCCAGAATCATTAGGTCCTGTTTTAGATTCAACGTAGACATGGTAGGCGTTCTGCTGGTCTTGGTTGTATTTTCTAAAGAGTAAGCACCGGTTGGAAATCCGCGCTGAAGTACTTCTTTCTGCTTGGCATCCACCCGTACCCTATCCACTAGCTCCCTACCCGTGTGTATCTAATAAATACGCCGCTGATTGAGATACATTTTATCCACATGTATAAGGAAGACCAGAACCCTTAGGAAAGATGAGAGAACTCGCCAACGAACTCGGGACGTAAGACTGGCGCATTGTTCGCACTGAAAAACTGGAAGCAGAAACCGTTTACGACTGTCAACCGTTTTCTATTCAACAAGAAAAAGAAAACATTGCTTCTGTGACTTAAATTCGGGTGAGTTTGTGGGTTGCATTTGGGTGACTTTGTGGATTACACTTTAATAACTTAATTGATTATATCAGGATCACCATGTGAACTACACGTGGGTCACTTTATAGGTGACACTTGGGACACTACATGGACTACACTCGGATCACTATTCATTTGAATCATTTGAATATTTCACACATTCTGAGATTTCACACGGTGAGGAGACATAATTTTGTATTTAACTGCTTTGAAAGCACGCGTGTCTTACATGCTGTCCTTCGTTGCTGGGATCCGGCAGAAGTCAGGCCCTGAAGAGTGCACAGGTCAGTTGAAGAACAAAGATTTTCTGAGATATCCATTTAGTATGAAGATGAAACATAGAAGCCACATAACACCCGTGAGATAATGGCAATATTTTGGTTTATTTCCATTTCCATTTAGTTGTTCCATAACGATCCAGATGTTTGATTTTATTCGACTCTGACACCATTTGACTAAAGAGTCATACCCCATACGCCCCCTCCCAGCTCCAGCTCACCACAAACAGTTTGGATGATATTTGAAAGAGAGGAGAGAGAGAGAGAGAGAGATGAGAGAGAGAGAGAGAGAGAGAGAGAGGAGAGAATTAGTTGCCGGATGCTTTATGAATGTGCAGGCCGACAGCATTTTAAAAGAACGATAGACCATATGCAGTGCCTTACGTGTCTTACATGCTGCCCTTCGATGCTGGGATCCGGCAGAAGTCAGGCCCTGAAGAGTGCACAGGTCAGTTGAAGAACAACGATTTTCTGAGATATCCATTTAGTATGAAGATGAAACATAGAAGCCACATAACACCCGTGAGATAATGGTAATATTTCGGTTTATTTCCATTTCCATTTAGTAGTTCCATAACGATCCAGATGTTTGATTTTATTCGACTCTGACACCATTTGACTAAAGAGTCATACTCCATACGCCCCCTCCCAGCTCCAGCTCACCGCAAACAGTTTGGATGATATTTGGGGAGAGAGAGAGAGAGAGAGAGAGAGAGAGAGAGAGAGAGAGAGAGAGAGAGAGAGAGAGAGAGAATTAGTTGCCGGATGCTTTATGAATGTGCAGGCCGACAGCATTTTAAAAGAACGATAGACCATATGCAGTGCCTTACGTGTC
>CM065714.1:97951980-97959480 GCA_033310375.1 Conus canariensis | reverse complement strand
CATAAAGAACGGGGACGATAAATGATGACTAGCCTTTTTCTTGTAGCTTCTTTCTGTATATGTCAGCTCTGCGCTTGTCCCTGTTCATCTACAAAGGTCATTTTCGCCGAACGCAACTATATCATGGATTCCCGTATCATGGATTCCCGTAGCAAGAGGTTGATCGATGCTGTCCTCAGCACTACAGCAGTGTGTTTCCCTCTGCCTTGGATTTTGAACGAAGATAAGAGTCATTTCTGGTAACACCGAGTTCAGCATGCTTTCCAGAGTGCATAGTTGAACAGGCATGGTTTTACAGTTTTCATGAATTAACAGGCTCGATTTGAGGAACTCTGGTAAAGAAGCGTCTTGCTAGTAGCCCAGTCATGGAGGAGAGAGAGAGAGAGAGAGAGAGAGAGAGAGAGAGAGAGAGAGAGAGAGAGAGAGAGAGGGAGAGAGAGAGAGGGAGTGAGAGAGAGTGAGAGAGAGAGGACAGAGACAGACAGAGAGAAAAATAGAGACAGAGAGAAAGACATAGACAGACAGACAGAGAGGGAGATAGACATAGATAGATACATAGAGAAAGAGACAGACAGACAGACAGACAGAGGGGGAGAGAGAGAGAGATAGATAGATAGATAGATAGATAGATAGATAGGATAGATAGATAGATAGAGAGAACTCTCTCGGAACTCGGAACTCGGAAAATTTTAATTGCAAAGGCCACCGACCTAGATAGAGAGAGAGGAGAGAGAGAGAGAGAGAGAGAGAGAGAGAGAGAGAGAGAGAGAGAGAGAGAGAGGAGTCTGGGCTTTGAAGGGATACCGCAATTTCATATTGCTGTATTGTACTGTCTAGCATTGCATAGGTGATCAATAAGGGAACAATACGATTATACAGTAATACGGTGACACACCTTGTGTTGCATTGACCGTGGAATTGAAGGGGTAATAACACCGAGGACATCGGCATTGTATTTCATTGTATCTCCTGATGTAATATATTGTGTTCTTTGTGTTGTATTTCCTTTTTATCAAAACTTTCCTTTGTGGGCTGTGTCCAACACCAGTAACTCACTGTTCAGCATACCTCAAGGTGCCGCCCGGAGAACTTGTCGCTACGTAGTGCAGCGCCGCCTGTTTTTGTCCACCTCCTGTATGACCAGTACTTTTCGTTTCATATACAAGTTTCAGTGCGTGCATTACATGATTTCGTCTGTTCGAGCTTCTCTTATTCCCTATGGCGCATTTCTGCAGTATTAACTCAATCCCAAACCCTAATACACTCAGAATATTCAGTCCGTTTCCACACTGAGCTGTAATTTAGCTTTAAAAACCGTTGGTATCCTGTATTATTTTCTGGGAAAAAAATGCATTGATCATTGAACACTATCCACACAAAGAACTACATACGAACAATCATCGGCTTTCCCTAATCATAAAGAGGTCTTGAGGATCTAACCGTTCAAATACAACCATTGAACACGAATTAACATTCGTCGAGAAAATCCTTGTCCGATGATTTGTATTCCAGTGTGTGATTGTCCAGACGCTCATTTTGAAAATCAGCAAAACAAGAGAAACTATTCAGTCACTTTTTGGAAGTTTTAACTGCTGAGGGGTAGACATAACGACTACCAGATTTAAACAGGTCACTCAGCTAGGTCTGTCGAAAGCTCCAAGTAAGTGTTATTCCTATCTGAGTGACCTGTTTAAATCCGGTGGTCGTTATATTCAGTTACTGTCTGTGACTATTTTCGCGATGGAAGTATTTTTTATGACAATGATGTACATGTTAATGCATCTTTACCCAGCCATTCGCCGTAATGGGTGAGAGTCCCTACAACTTGATGCACCAGAGGACGGTTCCATTTACGGTAGATGGTAAAAGATCATAACGGTGCCATAATCAGAAAAGATTCCCTTTCTGACCTCTGGACCTTGAAGGTCTACTCTCAAGACTAGCAACAGTTTATATGAGTAGGAGGTGTGCATACTATGTAACTACCGTATGGAATTCATTTCTCTGAAGAAAAGTTTTGCCGTATATTATAATGAATGAAAACTCGCTTTCGCTAAACCCAGCGCCATGGACAGAAAATTGTGCCACTTTTGGTACTGCCAGCATTTCTCTAATGTTAACAAAATAAATGAAATTTTAGCTGTAGAAAGGCATATGATCGTAAATGAAAATTTAGCTATAGATCGGCATAGGATCATTGTTTAATATGTCACCAGGGATATTTCAATCACACAGTGTTGCTAGAGCCTAAAGTTACATCCTTATGTCTGGGATTGTCGAGAATGCTTGTTGTTGGAAGAAAGAGAGGAGACACAAACATAGAGGTAATATGTGCATTACGTAGGATAGCCTCCACAGTTCTACAACGTTGGGAGTAGACAACTACAACAGAAAATGTCATTGTCTTCGCCGAAATCTCCTCGTCAAGTCAGTCAACGGTTTTTGGTGTTGATACGTGTACTAAATTATCACTGCAAGCTCGCATGGACAGCTGCGTGTTTCAGAGGCACTAACTGCAGCAAGACATTTTGTTAATATGTGTTTGTTATGTATCCTTACAACCAAGGGCGTTGGCCGAAAATTGATTACGCTTTGGCATTCCCAGTGTGTGTGTGTGTGTGGGGTGTGTGTGTGTGTGTGTGTGTGTGTGTGTGAGAGAGAGAGAGAGAGAGGGAGGGAGAGAGAGAGAGAGTGAGAGAGGGAGAGAGAGAGAGAGAGGAGAGAGAGAGAGAGAGAGAGAGAGAGAGAGATGTACACGCCGACAAGCAGCAAGCAGCCTTTCGAAAATCTTAGATAGTGGAAGACGATCAACAGAATGCGAGGACGCCACACAACCCTCCAAACGGGCAGATTCCACGAGGAGCGAACGATCAATAACTCATCAGTGGAACTCGGCGCCAGATTCTCACGTCTCCGTCCATCCCGATCCTCCTGGTTCTTTTGTTGGTTTTAGAAATCATCCCTCCATCTGCAAGGGTCTGAGCCTTCTTTCACCCCAGCTGCTTCCCTCTGTAATGGGCAGAGGATTTCATTAGGATATAGTGTGCTCATACATTGGGCGGTCCTGTTGGCTGTCTGGATCATTTCACACTGAAACGTCTTCTTCGCTGAATGCGGTTGCCTTGTCTGCTTTCCTTTGAGGGAGACTCCACCTATGTATTTTGCGTGTCTATATTATATTTCTGGTCCTCTGTCCACCCCAGTTTTCTCTGTCTGTCTCTGTCTATCTGTATCTGTGTGTGTGTCTCTCAGTCTCTGTCTCTCTGTCTCTCTCTTTGTCTCTCAGTCTCGGTCTCTTTCTGTCTGTCTGTCTCTGTCTGTCTGCCGCTCTGTCTCTGTCTGTCTATCTCTCTGTCTCTGTCTCTCTCTGTCCCTCTCTGTCTCTCTGTCTCTCTCTCTCTCTCTCTCTCCCCCCCCCCACACACACACACATATCTTAAACCAGATTAGGCTGTCGATCGTGGGATAGGAATGTCTCTGTTCTGAATGTTACAGAAGCGGAAGTGGGTGATCAATGCACAAACGACTGGGATGGACGCAGATTCGAATGAAAGAACAGTATCTAAAATTGTGGGGCAGCCGCTTATCCTGCTGTACGGTGTACCACAGGCTCGATCAGGAACACAACGATCAGAATAAGTTACGTGCCATCCGTGTCACTGAAAGCATCACTGAAGCGAGAATGTTGACCACATTTCTAGGCCCAGCACAGCAGATTCCATCACTAAGGTTGATGAAGGGATACACAGAGAAAGGAAAGGAAGGGTTACGTAATTGCTGTGTCTTGTGGTCGCGTGCTCCAAAAGGGTGTACCATGATGACCTCGTCGACAACACCACAATAAGAAAGAAATATTTGAAATGATGTGGATCCACATGTCTTCTGAGAATGATATCGATTTAAATCCTGTCGCTACTTCCATACCAGTGATGAATTTCTCCTGAAGTATCCGGTCGTCAGGAGGGTTGTGGATCCGCGGCGTGTCACCAGGACAACGTATTGACATGTTCGCTTCCACAGGAGGCGTTGTCTCAGCCAAGCTTAGCGACCAAGCGATTATTAGCTTGTTCCTGTCGCTAGCGGATTAACAGGAGTTGTCCTGCGTACAAGGACAAGGACAGACGCTACTGGACATCACCGAAGTGCTTCATGCAGAGTGAGAGGTGTTTCACATCGAGGGGCCTTTCAGCGACCTGATTTTTGTGTGGATAGATTTCTGCGGACTGCTGACGCGCTTTTTCTTTCTTTTTTTTTTTTTAGGGAGGTGGTGGAGAGATAGGGGGGGGGGGGGGGATCGGAGGAACAGAACGAGACATACTGTGACAGTCTGTGTGAATGATTTGGGATTGATATCCTGTAGAGTTTCTTGAAACAATCATTTGTATGAATTGTTATTTTCAGAGTACTTCTAGCTTTTTTGCTTTTAATGGATTGGTGTATTTTTTGTTTTAATTCAGTACACTTCCTTATGTACTGCCTTCACTGTTAAGCACGTTTTGTGTTGTTTGACAAAATCATCAACAATTGCGAGTAGGTTAGATTTCTATAAATGATTTTGTCTTGGAACATAGGCATTCAGGCTATAGATTTGTTTATAAATTCTAGAAAAGTAAACAAAAGATCATACCTGGCAAAAAAAGGCGTCTGGAAAACATTCTGGATACTGATTTAATGTTTTGGAAGTATTGATATGTGAAAAAAAGCATTTTAATTTCATGCTTAAAATCGATGCAGAATAAATGACTTCCATCAAACGGTAATACACCCGGCATTGTCTGATAGAGACGAAGAGAAATTGATATTTCCAGTTATGTGCAGGCCCAGCCATCGATCATGATATTGCAACGTGTTTTTCGAATGAGGCTTTAATATTTAATGCGAATGTAAAGAACTGGTATTATTTTGTAGAGTGTACTACGCTGCAGAATAATTTACGATGAAAGTCCTGATCCGCTCATTATTACGTCGGGCCCTGTGTAGTTTGTTAGGCAGTTGCGCTTAGTGTATACAAATGATCTCTCACAGTACAGTTGCTTTTGTGACGAGGGCTAGAGGAAAGAACTCGAAAAAGAATTTTGTAGTCACAGACACTGAGGTAAAACTGGGATGGTATGATAATGCAGGTGAATCTTGGACATCAACAGCTGTCATAATGTAATGACCAATTCATCAGAGGGCCTCATCTGTACGTTTTAAACCGAAGTATTTTAAATATCTATTAGCTGTGCTATAATTTATATCTTGGTATAAATCCTCTATGTAAGCGCAATTCACGTATAACTATGAAGTATTGAACAATACCATCAAGGATGGTTGACCCATTATAGACAATTACCTACAATATCTACATACTTCACATTTGTGACCCCCACCACTGCAAGTGAAAACCGATTGAAAATCACAAGTTTATTTCGTCAGATATGGTCTTCATAAGATTGCCTTTCTCTGACACGCACTTTCGTAAAAGTAGATAAAAACCTAAAAAAAAAAAAAAAAAAAACGAACTCAACATCAAATTTTGCTTTTAATCAGCATCTTATACAATTTCATTCGTATATCAATCACCCACAGGAATATAATTTCACAAAAGTTGGTGCCCATACAAGAATTTTCTCCTTGAATGTCACATTTAATCAAAAATTAATTTGTGAGAAAATTTAAAATGACAGTACTAGTACAGAAAGGAGCACACAATTAAGAATGTGCAAGTATTAGCATATGCTGGACAAATCAAAGTATCAGTTTCAAACCGAATCCTAAGATAAACCGGTGACACATCTACCTCCTAGTTTGGGGGCTAGCTGTAAACACTGTGCAGTGACAAGCGACTTATTTTGTAATGGAAGGTCACATTTGTCATCGCCTGGAATATATTCATTCTGACACCCGTTATTACCGTTTCCATAAACCCATAAGGGATTTCTTTCGAATGGTATCAAAGCATCTAGTAATCACATTATCAGTATGTTTGTGGAATCTTTATATATTCGGTAATAATCACGATTTTCCTATATGACAGACCCACAGCGCTCGTACACTATACAGCATGTATTCCCAAAGAACAATTAAGCGTAATTTGAAATGATATCTCGCAACATTAACGTGCTTTTCACGATTTCTGTACGTACATATGCGATAATTACCATGTTTGGAATGGTACTGACCTTCCATTCGGGAAGTACGTGAACCATGACCCTGACCATTTGTTACTGGTTGACACAATGGGGGAAATGCCATCTCGCTGCGTGAATGACCTTTCCATGCCTGATGATAAACCTGTCAGAGCTACATGTTCAATTTCGCGCCTTTTACGGCGTGTGATGAATTGGTGATGGCGATATAACGATAACGCTCGAGATACTGCAGGGCTGGTGCACATGGGGAAGGCGATGTGTGTGTGTGTGTGTGTGTGTGTGTGTGTGTGTGTGTGTGTGTGTGTGCCTGTATGTGCTTGCGTGCGCGCGCGTGTGTGTGTGTGTGTTGCATGTGTGCGTACATGTGTGTGTATTTATGTGTATGTGTGTTCATATGTGTGCGTGTGCGCACGCGCGTGAGTGTGTGCGTGTATGTACGTATATGTGTGCGCGTGCATGCTTGCGTGCGCGCGTGTACGCGCACGTGTGTGTGTATGTGTGTGTGTGTGTGTGTGTCTGTGTGTTTGCGTGTGTGCGTACGTGTGTATGTATCATTGTGTATGTGTGTGCATGTGTGCGTGTGTGTGTATGTGTGTATGTGTGTATGCGTGCGTGTGTGTGTGTGTGTGTGTGTGTGTGTGTGTGTGTGTGTGTGTGAGAGAGAGAGAGAGAGAGAGAGAGTGTGTGTGTGTGTGTGTAAGGGACGTGGAAGGAGAAGGTTAGGGAAAAGGAGTGCTTTGGAGAAGGGGTAGGGATGGGGGTACCCTTGGGGCTTGACCATCTTCCTACCCCTCCCACCCGCCCCAACGGCCGGTGTAGCGTGGCCGGCTGGGATGTTTTGTTGATCTCCCTCCCCTTTTTTATTGTGCATTCCACAGTCCTTGCCCGTCTTTTTTCTTTGCCTTTCTTTTCGTTTTATGTTGTCTGTCTTTCCTTCTGTTTGTGTTGTGTCCAAACTTTTTTTTCTGTTTGGTCGCCATTCATTTGTGCACTTTGTCTGCCCGCCTGTCTGCCTGCCTGTCTGAAGTGTAGCCCAGAGTAATCTCCCTGCACTGGAACTTCTGCTGCGGTTTATTTTTTGTGTTTTAGTCAGAACTTCAAGGACTTTCCATCCTCTTCTTTTTTGATTTGTTCGCCCATTTTCCCCACAGACATGTTTTTCTTTCTCCTACACTGATTTATGTGGATGCTATGATGGACTTGAAGTACTATTGACCGGATAACCCGTCAAGATGCTGATATACTAATGTCCCCTCTGATTTACTTTACCGCCAGAGACCGGTTTTTTTTAACCGCTTTACTGCGTACCTTTGCTCGCTCCTGCGCATGCGCCAAAGTCTTCCCATTCCATTACTTCTCGCAGGTC
>CM065714.1:97929480-97944480 GCA_033310375.1 Conus canariensis | reverse complement strand
ACTGTATTTATAGTGAAACTAGCACGAATAATTCACCATACACTTAACCACGCACCTGGCATCTGGTGATTAGTTAGGTCCTGTGCACGCGCAAGATGCATTGATGAAAGACGGCTATCGCTGGATGATTGTTAATTGCCACAATTGTTGCTTAACTACAGACCGTCCTATGGTGGATGATGTTGATAATAGGCTTCACTTTCTTTTAGGGCCATGCGGTGCCAAAAGAATTCAGTGCTACAATTTTAATTTTGATGTACTGCTAAAATTATGTCAGGCTTGTCTTTACGATGCTCTCTTCCGTGTCTTTATGATGTATATCAACACCATTCTTGTCTATATGATGCACATTCACTCTATTTATGATCAATATTACCGTCATTGAAACTTACAACGTCGACATTTCTTAAGAGACGTGTATGGCAGGGAAAGCGTCGCGAGTTTCTACTTTGAATTTTCCTGGTCTTGTCGTACCTGTTTTGTTTGCTTTTCTCTGTTTTCGTTCTTACCCGTGTAATAATACCACTTTGTGAATGGAAGTTCTAAACTCAATATTCTTCTTGCCGGAGCTGATGAAATCAATGTCGGTAGACCATGGCGTTCTGAAGATGTGTCTATTATTAGCATCAACTCTCTGAACAGCCCGCAGGTGCTTTGCACTCGTGCGCATGGATCGGGTTGTATTGAGAATGTACAGTAGCCACAGGCTGCGTGGTTACGTCATGTACAGAAACTGGCTACGTCTGCCAGGGAGAGGTGATTTTTTTTTTCAATTGCGTCCGTTTGCTTGTCTGTTTCTTTATGAGCAGGATTACGCAAAAACAATGGAACCGATCTTAATGACACTTGTTTGCGATAGGGAATATGACACATCGACGTTAAGAAAGTTCGGTGCGGGTTTTTGGTGTGGATCCGGATCGAAGGGCAGGTCAAGAATCTGATCGACCACTGTGGAGGTCTGTGCTTCCCTCCCCCCCCCCCTCCCCCCAGTGCCTTTCTGGGGTGGTTGCGTTTCCCCGTCTTTATTACTGCTTTAGAAATATTTCTTAGATTATTCTAGTGTCCTTGCAGATGTTATTTTATTTTGCAAACGTGTGCTGTCCGATTTCTGTTTCCTTTTTATAATAATTATAGTTTTTCTATTATCCCGTTTTCCTCTCTTTTTCTTTCTCTCTTCTTATTTTTTTTTTATATATGTCCTTTTAAATATTCATCCATATATCTATTGTCAACGTGGACATTCTCCTCCTTCCCCTCTTCGTCAGCTCCCAGATAATTATCGTTATTCTCCTCCTCCACATCATCTCAGGGAAAAACAGCCGAAAGAAATACCCGGTCCATTAGCAGAGAGCGGAAGCCATCATGGATTCATTCAGCTGAAGCGCCCATTTCTTTGGGGAATGGTGTGACTGTGCTCGTTTAGTCATTGACGCGTGCGCTCGTTTATGTGTGTGTCTGTGTATATGTCTGTGTTAGTGTGTGTTAGAGAGAGAGAGAGAGAGAGAGAGAGAGAGAGAGAGAGAGTCTGTCTGTCTGTCTCTCTGTCTGCCTGTCTGTCTATGCGTGCGTGTGTGCGCCCAGAAAAGGTCCTGTGGGATTTGGGCTGTAGAAAATCAAAATGAAAACTCTGTGTGTGCCTGCGTGCGTGCCTGCGTGCGTATGTGCGTGTGTGTATGTGTGTGTAAGTATGTGTGTGTGCGTGCGTGCGCGTGTGCGTGCGTAGGTTCGTGCATTGGTGCATACGTGCGTGCGTGCTTGTGTGCACGTGTGTGCGCGCGCGCGCGCGCGCGCGCGTGTGTGTGTGTGTGTGTGTGTGTGTGCGCGTGTTTGCGCGCGGGAGAAATAAGAGGGAGAGAAGGAGGAGGAGGAGGGAGAGGAGAGAGAGAGAGAGAGAGAGAGAGAGAGAGAGAGAGAGAGAGACAGACAGACAGACAGACAGACAGACAGAGACAGAGACAGAGAGACATGGAGAGAGAATAGTCTGTCTTTTTTCTCTTGACTGCAAATGTGTATAAATTTTACAGTGGAACGGATAACAGACACCGAGTTGGGTTACAGAGCTCCCTTATTTTGGGGCGAGATTGGTGGCAAGACGTTTCTCTCAAGAATAGAGAATCAGAAATCACCTGTCCAATTGATGTCACTGTTTAAAGGTGTAGTTTAGTTTTGGAGGAGAAAGCGGCGCAAATCGTTACATTAGTTTTTTTTTTAAGAACAGTGTGATGCTGACTGTTTTGTTAGGATAGTACGCAGGAAATTCAGCCTGGTTGGTTTACACTGTCACTGCTCGGTACCCACCCAGGTTTACGTTTTCATTCAACTCCTTTATTTCCAAATCTGAAAAATATCATGATCTAATGGACTGTAGAGGTTCGGGATATACCAGCTACAAGAGTGTTAAGTTAGTATAGAAGAGGGCCTCAAAGGGGACTTCGATTTTCTTTGTAGTCAGCTTCCCACCACACAGGGAAAGCCGTCAGTCCATGGTGATGTCAGGCCCGAAAGGTTCGGGTACTGATCCACTGCGCTACCGCTACGTTCACCGGTGACAAGAAATCGTGGCCCAGGCTGTCGATAAACGTCACCATGTGGCTGCCAGTGTTAGTGCAGTCACAGTGGGAGCATGCTTCTTGATGGTGGAGGGTAGATCACAGGCGCGGATGACCAAAGTTGAAAATGACTCCGGTAAGATCCGCTCCTTACGCAGACAGCTGGGCTGTGATTAATCTGAAAGTGAAAGCAAGATGAGGTCAGGCTCAGTGGTTGAGTACCGAGTTCTTAGCCAGTGGTTGCGAGTTTTAATTCCACTAAAGCCAAGTATAAAAACTGTTTTTTTCACATGTCATATTAGTGTGTTGTCGCACTGGAGGGTAATGTAATATCAGATAGGTCCCTCTCTCCACCATCTGACATTCAAACTTTTGGTGGATAGGTACGTTTAACGTGAATATAACAAACTAACTGTGGGCCCATTTATGGACATTATGAGCGATATTCTTTCTGTCTGTCTGACTGCCTGCCTGCCTGCCTACCTGCCTGTCTCTCTGTCTGTCTGTCCGTCTGTCTTTAAGTCTGTCTATTTGTCTCTGTCTGTGTATCTGTCTGTCTGTCTGTCTTTGTGTCTGTCTGTCTGCCTTTGTCTCTATTTCTCAGTCTGTCTGTCTGTCTCTCTGTCTCTCCTCCCCCCACCCCCTCTCTCTCTCCCAATTAAAAGGTTGTTGCCAGCTTAGTGGAATCTACTTGTGGAATTTTATTTATTTTCAAAAAGTGAAACTGATTGAACGCACATACAAAATGAGCAAAAATATATTGACAAATCTGTCTGGCACACGGATTTTGCCCAAGGATGCCATGAAAAAATGCAAACCACAAAAAATAAAACAAACAAACAAACAAAACAAAACAAAACAAAAAAAAACAAACAAACAGAAAAAAAACGAACGGCAAGAAAGATCAGAGATTGACGTTGACGTTAATGAAGCTCCAAGTATAACGCTTTTTAAGACAGCAAGCTGAATGCGCGAATAAAAAAAACATTTACATGGGAAATATGCGAAGATGGTGTGGTAAAGAATGTAGAACTATGAAATTTAGAGCTGAAAGAGATAAAGAATATAGAAACGAATATTGTTAACTGAGACGTCAACACAAATGATTAATAAAAAACGAAAAGAATACAGTTATGCAGTTCTGGATAGACTTGTCATGTCCGTAGATAATCAGAAGTGTTATAAATAATCAATAGAAAACGTAAAGAGTACCGTTACGCGGTTCTGGATAGACTTGCTATGTCCGTAGATAATCAGATATAATTCTGGGTAATACTAGTTCTAAGCATTTCAAGTGAAACAATACACTGCGCAAATGAGATATCAGTACCAGATTGGTTTCATCATTTTAAGAGAGTTCTCAAAAAACAAAAAAAAAGATATTGCAGATATGACTGCTAGATGAACCTTTCAGTAATGACGAAAAATATTTTTGAGACGAAGGATGACGAAGGTGACACCAGTGATGATGATCCTGCAAATGAGAAACTGTACGTGTTAAGTCGACTGATACTTATTTCATTCAGAAAGTTAAAATGCGATAAAGAAGCTGGATTGGATGGTATCGCAGGGGAATTTTTTTTAAGAATAAAGGTAGCGCATGTGACAAGACTATAGATTTTCTGATATGGTATTTTGATGTTATGTTTGATAGCTGAAAATGTCCTGATAACTGAAAGGAGTTTATTATTTTACCCTTATTCAAAAAAAAAAGAAAAAAAAAAGGAAACGTTAACAGTCCCACTGATGGCTTTACGATGGTACTAAGGTATCAGTTGAAAACGCATACTGTTACTCAGGAACTTTGTTTTCAGCAAAGGTTAGTCTCAGCTATATTTGTCATATTTTAGCTAACAGGAGAGAGAGAATGGCATTTAATGTCATGTGTAAACTTTGTAAATTGAACAGTAATTCTGTTAAGTTGCTTTTTAAAATATTATATGTAAACTCAACCGATCTTATTCTAAGCTGCAGAACTATGGGGTTTGGATAAAGTTTCTGCTGTAACAGAGAGTTTATTTAACTGCACTGAAAAATATCTTGACCACAAAATGCGAACTTCAAACGATTTTGTCTTTAGAGGACTAGGTAGATTTCCCTTGACCATCAACGCTAGTGCATGTGTTATTCTATATTGGCTGAAATTAACTCATATGGAAAACACAGATCCCCTTTCAAGGCGTATGAAATGCACTGACATTTAGCCAACACAGGGAAAATAAATTTGGCATCTAAATTTCATGATGTATTAAACGCCTGTGGTTTGTTATATGTTTGGGATAATCGATTCAAACAGTTTCATGACGTAGAACTGTATATTAGCTTAGATTTAAATAAACATGTAAGATACGCATTGACAAGATTTCAGTTTGCTATATCTGAGAGAGAGAGAGAGAGAGAGAGATTGTGTATAGGAGTGAATATGTTGCCCCTCCCCCAGTTAGTACGTAAACCCATCCCCTTCTTCCCTCCACCCTCATAGCATCTACACCTTAAAGTAACATGTACCAACCCACCACTTCTATCTCAGCCCATAATATCCTCTCACCACACACACACATACTACCTTATCTCCCACTATTCACCTCACACAACTTATAGCTATCTTATTTATGCATTTATTATCATTATTATTATTTTTTTATTATTATTTTTTTTTAATTATTATTATTATTATTTACTGATTTTTTAATTTATTATTATTTTTAATGTTTCATTCATTTATTTATTTGATTATTATACAAATTGTATTTTCTAAATATATTTCTGTATCATGCTTTCATTACCTTAACCTTCACTATCGTTGTTAGCAGTATCATTCAGTAATACTATTGCTAGTATTGATACTACCACTGGCATTGACATCACCATCGCCTTCGCCTCTGGGACTGTTGCCACGGCAACCCTGCTGTTTAAGAATCCTCTAACCCACTCTCCTTTCTCCCATACCCATACTTATTGACACAGATTGGTAGTAATCTTGTCCCTTTTTTTTTTTTTTTTTCTCAGTATTTTGACCATTATTAGTATTCCTATCAGTAATATTATTATCTTCATTACGACTTTGACTCGCTCACTGTTTCCCTTCCAACAGCCTCGTTCTCATTCAACGCCTTCTTCCTTGCGCTGAACCCTACCAAGTGATCTGAAGCGATCAAAGCTAAGTGAATTTTCATTGTTTTATTCGTTAATGTCTCACCTGATGAAGACCTAAGAGGTCGAAACTAGTTGTGTTTCGTCTTGTGACTCGTTTGTCCACGTTCTCTGGGCGGTTCGCTAACATTTATTTAAGATTTGTTTAGATTTCCGCCTGCAGTCCTCTCGCTTTGCAACTAGATCTGTTAACTTAATGTATTGAGTTTTCATTTGTCTCTTCGATTCGTATCCATTTAAATGTAACTCATATGGAAAACACATACGTAATGAGTCAATTTCTGAGTGCTTAATTCAGAGGTCTGAGAGCCTCTCCTCTCTCTCCCTCTCTCTCTCTCTCTCTCCAAACTGAGTTCACTAATGTCCTCTCAAAAGTTTCACGGTGTGCCAAATTTGTCACTATTCCCGTTTAAGGCATTTAAGTTTAGAGAATCCGCAACGTCTTAGGAATATATTTCACTTGTTTTTGTCCCTATTCTGTTCTTATGTAGGGTTATTGGTATTTGTTATGATTTTTCGCAGTATGTATTTTTGCTCATTTTTGTTTCTGATAAAGTGCATGTATGATGCTCATACAAGGGGCTATGGCATAGTGTGAAAAAATTCATCCAGCTTCGATTCCGACTCTCTCTCTCTCTCTCTCTCTCTGCACGCATATATATATATAATATATATGTGTGTGTGTGTGTGTGTGTGTGTGTGTGTGGATGTGTGTGTGTGTGTGTATGTGTGTGTGTGTGTGCGTGCGCGCGCGCGCGCGCGCGCGCGTGTGTGTAGAGAGAGAAAGCGAGAGAGAGAGAGAGAGAGGGGGGTAGAGGTGTGTGTGTATGTGTATGTGTGTGTGCATGTGTATGTGTGTGTGTGTGTGTGTGTGTGTGTGTGTGTGTGTGTGTGTGTGTGTGTGTGAGCGAGTGCGTGTGTGTGTGTTTGTGCATCAACACGAGCTTTGTCTGTCTGCCAGTGTCCAGAATATCTATGTTTTATCTCAGATGACAACGCTGGCGGAGATATTTATGCAATATGAATTCAATTGTTATCGAGGATCAGTATGGTTTCAGCTTTAAAGATCAACTGAACACACACGTCCCGCCTGGCAAAATGCGGATCTCTTTCATCTATATATAATATCCACATCCTGTCTGTGTCTGTGTCTATGTCTGTCTGTCTGTCTGTCTGTCTGTCTGTCTGTCTGTCTTCTCTCTCTCTCTCTCTCTCTCTCTCTCGATGTTGCAGTCGAATGAGTTCATGTCTTGGCTGGGTGTCGGCCTCATCTTCACTCCACAAAGACCAAGCTGTGTCAGCTACGTAGGTAGGCTCATGGGTCTTCACGATGGCATACTGGTCCGTAGATATCACGTCGCTCATCTCGACTGCTGAGGTACACAGAAGACGGGTAACACGCACAAGACAGGGTGTCACGGTCGCTAAGCCGGACGGCCCTACCACCCTTACCCACGCCTATCACACACTAGGTCAGACAACACAGCACACTAATACAGTTTTACAATCACGCACGCTTCTTTATTTCACACACACTCTATGGCGCCACCACTCGCGCACATCCACAACTGCACACAAGTATCCCAATTCCCGCTGACTCACCCTACTCTACTGTAATGACCTGGAAGACCCTAACCTAACCTGAAACACCAGTTGCGGTATATCACTGTGACCTGGGGACACAGCGATAGCCCGCACACGTGGTGACTAACTACTAGGGACAAGGATTTACCAAAGGGACTCTGATCTCTTAACGACTGCTACCACCCACACCTCTCCCCAGGACTCACCCTTCTCTTTTAACCCGGGACCACTACCAAACTGGTCGCTGCGTCCCTAAGGGAGGCAACGACAAGTACCCTACACTGTGCCGGCCACTACGTCCTAAAAGGAGGCAGTAGCTAACACCCCTAACCCTACTGCCTAACGCTACACCCCTTCTACCACAAACATGGGACAACCCATCCCGGCCCGGAAAGCTCCAGTCCTCGGCGCTGTACGTGGCCCCTCACAGGCTGACACCTCCCCGGAAGACTCCGCACCCCGGCGCTGTCCGTGGCTCCTCCGCGGGCCGACACCCTCCCCGAAGACTCTGCACCCCGGCGCTGACCGTGGCCTCCCGCAGTCTGACTCCTCCCCGCGATGGGCACGACACCCAACGCACACACACCAGACGCCCTCTCGACGGGTCCGGGGCTCGTAGGACGCCTCCTCCTCTGAAGGCCCCGCCGGACACCAAGGGTGGAAAAAGGCCTGGTGCAGCGCCCTCTCACAGGACGCCTAAACCGGGACGAGGAACCAGTGCCGGAGAACTCCCGGAAGAGTCACCGGTAGCTGGAGGAGAGCTGCCCCACAGAAGGCAGACGGCCTGGGTGGTCTCCCTCTCCCGGGAAAACAACAGGTACTGGAAAGCGCCGCTCACCTGCCGGCACGCGGCAGTAGACTGCGGTGATCTGGCCCCAGCCTCAGGACGGAACAGGATACCTGCTGACACAACTGTAGGCCACTACTGTAGTGTTGCTACTACCCGAGTCATCAAGGCACATAGGCTACTTGGTAAAGCTTTAACTCTCCATCTCCCTTGCCTACTTCCCACTCGGGCATGAGAGTGACCCCTTATATTTCGAATACATCCCCCAACCCATTACTCACTTTGGGGTTATCAGACCCAATCTCCTGCCAACCCTTACAACAGCGGTAAAACAATATTCTCCCTGAGCCCATCCACGCTATTACATAGGAAATTATGAATCACACCCAATTCTCGGAGAAATAAACCAATCTAAGCGATCCAACACGGACTCCATGGGCCCCCTTAGGACATACTAAATAATCTAGGAAATGGCCAATTTCACAAGGAAATGTCTCCACACAATAACCAGTAGTAATACACATCTCTCAGAGGGAAAAACTTATCAATTTCATCGGTTTACAGTTCCAGCATGTTCACACAAGAGAATCGGCTCGCAGCCACAATCCTTCACATTCTTACCCCTCTTTGCACTGTCAATTATAACCATATATCAAAAACAACATGATTTGTTCGCCAAAATTTCCATCCAGCACCTCACTCTCATGTCATCTCTCGTCAGATAACCCAGTGGTTAATCCTTGTTATGCCAACACACTTCATACAATATTACATGCTGCACATCATCCGTTTTTATCCTATCGACTGCTAAGCTACTCGCCTTAACTTTAACTTTCCCTTCTTTCCGACTACTAAAATTCATAATGGGACTGTCTCCCCACCACCTAAGACATCTTTCTCCAACCCCGTTCCGTCACAAACACATACATCCCTGCATGTGTGACGACTGTCACTTTCTTACAAAACTTCTAACCATATGGACTCACTGTCCTGTACCAAATGCGTACGCCACAGATACAGTCTGCACGCGCACGACACCCGCGTCGAGAACCCTAACTCGTAACGAAAGTGACAAGACACCAATATAAGTTGAATAGTCACGACCGTACTCCAGTATAAACCACTCGACCACAAATCAGCCTTGGCCCTACTGCACAGTTAACCGATTCCAATGCTGTGCAGGTCAACTCCGAAATCGTAAATCAATTTCAACGAACTATTACTATTTACGACTGAAATTGAGCACAATCCCTTTATGATTCACGTAGACACATCCGCACCTGACTCATATTATGATCCTCAACAAAAAGCAACCTCGTATTACCTTCTCATTGAACCCACAGAAATTAACATAGACTAACCACAAACAACATCTACATCACCGTCCATCAACGGTTATTATATCGAACCCACATTGTCTAGCCAAACTGTCACATGACAATCGAACTCAGGAACCACTATGTACACTACTTACAGAATATACCGAAAAGAGGTAACAACACAAACCGGCTGACAACAAATTTCAATCACGGAACCAAGACAACATCATACCAGACAACCAGTATACGCAACGAACACCATACAACTAATCCCAACATGAGACAGCTACAGTACAACTCGCCATAATACAAGACAACACGACGAATTACAACACAACGAACCTAACAGATCACCAACCTGGACATACAGACGATCAACCACACCAGTTCTGCAACTGGCTGACAGTGGCTGCCAACAAGGACGACACCGACTCAGCACAGGCCAAGGGCACCCAAACCCGACGAGGACCTGGCCCTAACTATGACTTGAAGTCACTCTTCAAAACTAACGGCGCTGCCGCCGCACCTACAAGGCGTACGTCCACTCCGACGAACACCAGGGACCGAAGTGAAGCTACCCCAACGCATTCCGCCCTGGTCGGAATCAAGCGAACTCTACTCACCACACAAAACAACGATTGGTCAGAGCAGTGTATCCCTCCGCAGAGCTGACACGCCTGACCAACGGACTAGTTATTGCTCGTGCAACAACACGACAATTTACCACAACAACTCACAGACTTGACAACACAACAACAGCCGATATCCTGCCCCGCCTTCTCTGGTGTAGAACCAAAGTAACAAAAGGGTAACAATTGGGAACGAAACCAACCTCCCGCTTCCATTCCATTCCTTCAATAAGTGAAGACTGGAATGAAAGAATACTGTATGTCCTATTTCCCCAGCCTCCTACCTAGCCTAATCTTTCTACCTAACCCTCAGGAACTTAACCTAACTCTAGCTAACTAAACCCCAACCTCACATACGCGCGAGCGCGCACACACACACACACACACACACACACACACACACACACACACACACACACGCACACACGCGCACACACACACACGCGCTCGCACGCTCTCTATCTTGAACCACCACTACTCTTAAACACATGGACGTACTGATTTAGTACCGCCGATCGGTGACACAGGGTTACGCACAAGACAGGGAATATCGACTCTCATAATGTAGAGAAAGCGCATTTTGGTTGGTTATTTTGTATGGTTCATTTTCATTTCATGAATAACTCAAGTGGCATTCCAATTCCGTTACCGGATTCTTCTACTAAAAACGTACGTACAACGTATCGGATATCACAGTGATTGTTTCCAAATGACTCACGGCAAAGTTATCCACGACGTCTGTACGATGAGTACAGCAACGGTTGCAATCAATATTTGTATTGAAAGACAGTAAGTGCTGTAATTTGAACAAGATATGTTTTTCAACCTCGAGGTTTTTTTCTTTAAAGCGCATTCACCGCCTTATTTCACAAACCCCACGTTACTCTGACATTGCAGAAAAAAAATGGAAGTGTTGGGCGACCGACGTAGCGTACAAGTACACTTTTCATGAATTCATAGCATTAAACATTGAACATTGGGCAGTCCCATTGTGCATAATTTTCTACTACTCGTGTTTCCGTCGTCTTCAGTTCAAATCAAGATTTTCGTCCTGCCCTGTTTCAGGAAAAATGAAACTCTAAAGCATCATTTTCATCGTCCTTGTTTATCACCAAACTAAGAAAAAGCCCAAATTCTGTCTCTAAAGAGTCGGTTAGTGTCTTCCGTATTGGCAAGTTGCAGAGGACTGTCGCTGGGAGGACGTGGCAGAGATTTTCGGAGGTTCACGCTCACAAACTTTGGTTTCGCAAATGAGCAATTATCGGCGTCAATTAGGGAGGGGGGGGGGGGGGGGGGGGGGGGGGGGGGGGAGGGATGCTTAGTAGGTGCGGTCTGCGTATGTTGGATGAGGGCAGTTCACCAGTGGAACCTCTGCTAGTCACTCAGCAGCAAGGCGGAGTCACCTCTGAGGATTACCTCATGGTAAAGCTGGCATGAACTGCTTCCCGTAGACTGCTGGTGCTGAAGCTACCTTCAGATGATCATGCGTGTGTGTATGAATTAGAGGGGGGGGGGGGGGGGGGGGGGGAGGGGGGGGGCGGGGCTCGTAATGAGTGGCGGGGGAGGCCAGCACTTTTCAGCCAGCCATTAGTCATTTCATGTGATCATAAAGCGATATACAAGAAGAGAGTCCTGCATTACTGCGACATTACTTCGGTGGTGTTCCTTACTGGCGCTAAAGCTTTTCTGCTGAATCAACTCGGGTAGGATGTCACTCGCTGAAGGCCTTCGTTAGAGATGATAGACGAATAATATTTATTGTGGAAAAAAAATATCTAGGACTCCATTGTTAAAGGTCACATCTACCCACGCTTCCTGTCTCGTGCGTGGCATTTAAATCTTCCTGATCTGTTTCACAATTAGAAGGGTAGTCTCTTCTCTCTCTCTCTCTCTCCTCTCTCTCTCTCTCTCTCTCTCCTCTTCTCTGTCCTGTGCGCTTGAACACGCTTGTATGCATACGTGCGTCCCGCGTGGCGTGCGTGCGTTCGAACGTGTTATATGCGTGCATACACGCGCGCACTTGTGTGTATACGAACGTGCGCGCGCGCGCGCGCGTGTAGTGTGTGTGTGGTGTGGGGTGTGTGTGGTGTGTGTGTGTGTGTGTGGGTGTGTGGGTATGTTGTATTTGACAAGGTATTAAGTCTTCTATGATTGGCCGCGACCGCGCCTGTGGAGAGTGTTCCAACGGGTGTACTGTTCCAGTATTACAAGGGATGAATTGGGCTAGATTCTAGACCCGGAACCATAGAGAGTCCAAGAGCTATTTTACATGACAAAGTGCAATTCCGTCTGTCTATTACTGTCTGTCTGTGCGTATTTGTCTATCCTGTCTTTCTCTCTCCGTCTCTCGTCTTCTCTCTTCTTTTTCTTCTCGTCTTCTCTCTCAGTGTCTGTCTCTTTTCTCTCTCTCTCTCTCTCACTCTCCCTCCAACATGTATACACATTACACACACACACACACACACACACACACACACACACACACACCACGCACACACACACACACACACACACACCATAACACGCACATACCACAACGCGCGCGCGCGCGCGCGCACACACACACACACGCGCACGCGCGCGCGCGCGTGCGCACACGCACACACACACAGAGGATTCTTTCCGGCCTGGACCTCACCAGGGTCATTTCCAACCTTGGTCACCTCTCCCCCATGACCTGGCCTCCACCTTCAAGAGCCACTGTCTTCCTGTCACCACAGTTTACACTCTCAGTCACATTATCACGTTTATCGACAACCGGGCCAAACCTTCCGGTCAGAGTCACTGGCGTACTGTAGCGGTCGCGCGGCAGTTCAGTATATTGTCCGGAGCTGGCATCAGCATGGACAGAAGGCATTCTGTTTGAGGTGGAAGGCTGACCAGAAAAGCAGAAAATCGAAGTCCCATTGACAGCCGTCTTCTTTAGAAACGGAATGCTCTTAAAGGTGGGATGATCTTGAATGCCTGTCACCTTCAGGATTATTATATCACTAATTCAAAAATAAATGAATAAACAGATGAATAGATTCGTAAATAAGTAAATGAATAAATAGATAACTAACTTACCAACCAACCAACCAACCAACCAACTAACCAACCAACCAACTAACCAACCAACCAACCAACCAACCAACTAACCAATTAACCAACCAACCAACCAACCAGCCAACCAACCAACTAAGAAAATGAAAGAAAAAAAAACGAGAAAAGGAAACCTCATTGATTATAGAACAAGTGATAGCGTCAAACGAAGTGGTGTTCTGTCCACCCGTCCGACCGAAATACAGTCAGTATCACACCGTTTTGAAGAAATGAGGTTACTATTCGTGCTGCTCTTTCTTCCTAGATCAATTTCTTTCGCAAGAAAATGACACCTGTATGAACTTAGTTCCATATTCAGTTGAAAGGAAGAATGTTGGTTTCCTTAGTGTAGAAAGAGAAGCAGTTCCTATCATCATTTTGTGGCTGATTTCGTTACTACTCACATCAAGAGAAAAAAGCAAATAATTTGCCTACTCCTCATCCCCTAGTTCACCTAAATATAGCTGCTTAACATCACACCCCAAACAACAACAACAGCAACAACAAAAAAAGGGTGAAGTGCTCGTCAGCGATCCTACTGTCCAAGTAAAGGAAAATCTCTTACACGCTGTTATTCAAAGAACACGAGTTTCTTATAAAGAAAATAGAAACCGTCATCTGTCCACATCACATGCCCCACCAAGAGAGAGAGAGAGAGAGAGAGAGAGAGAGAGAGAGAGAGAGAGGAGAGAGAGGAGAGAGGGAGAGAGAGAGAGAGAGGAGGAGAGAGAGAGAGAGAGAGAGAGAGAGAGAGAGAGAGATCTTTTTCCAACAGGGTAAATGAAACCTCCCTCTCCTCTCCCCCTCCTACTTTCCCCGCCTCCCCCTACTCACCAACACAGCTCTCTCTCTCTCTCTCTCTCTCTCTCTCTCTCTCTCTCTCTCTCTCACACGCGCATACACACAAGCGCGTACGCACACACGCACGCACACACAGACAGAGACAGACAGACAGACACAGACAGACACAGACAGACAGACAGACAGACTGACAGACAAACACACACACACACACACAACCACGCACACACACACACACACACACACACACACACACACACACACATACACACACACACACACACACACACACACACACACACACACACACACACATATGATTTAACCGTTCTCTTGGGTAGTAATTTTACGACCCCCCATTGGGCGAGGAAAAGGAAAGATCTTTATCTCCCAAGCCCCAAAAGTAAGTGAAGCCTCTATGACTCTGGTCTTCAATTGAGGTGAAGTCCCTATCGCTCACTCCCGTCGGAAAGGAAAGGGAAGCACCCAAATACCGTCTATCCCTAAAACCCTAAAATAAAGCGTCAGCAGTGTTTCCCATAAAAGCCGACGTATTAGTCAACCTGAGGCAGCTAAGAGGTTCAGTAGAACGCCGAGTTCCTATGGGGACAGCTTTTGAGTTTGATGACTTCCTGGCACGCTGGCTGCTCCATCTTAAAGTGTTGCGGTTTTGGTGTATCAGAGTAGTATTAAAAGGCGTCTTCCTTCTTTGGTATGTACTGTATTACCTGTGGCTGGTGTGGATGTCGAACCTCACTGTACTTGACTTAACCTAACCTAACCATCACATGAACGCTAGAGAAATGTCTGTTACTCTAACCCTTTCCTCAATGTTAAGCTTCTATTATTCTGCTCCTTAAAGTAAGAGATGGTTTACATCGCACGTCAAAGAAAGTCACGTCGGTAACGTCCTACCCCCCACCCTTCCTACCCCACATACATCTTTCCCTTACCCTCACAAAAAGAAACATTCTTATCCTCAAAAAGGGAATTTTCCCTATTCTGCAGAAAAATAATCCATGTAACCCCTAAACGACCCATATTACCCCAAAGACAATGAACTTGAAGTTATCATACTTCCCAGTGACTATAACTTC
>CM065714.1:97919480-97921980 GCA_033310375.1 Conus canariensis | reverse complement strand
GAACTTCAAAAGTTAGTGCTTTTTTTTCAGTTTTGGGTTCATGTCAAATGCCTTTCAAGTTCATTTTGCAAGTATTCTCGTGGACTCATGGGTATAATTCATGTTCAACATTTCGATTGCTCATCGTTTGTTAATTCTAAAAACGATGCACTTTTCAGTAGATTCTGTGGTGCGGTTTACAGCGCAACAAACAAGTTTATCATCTTTCAAAGAGAGAGAAGGAGAGAGAGAGAGAGAGAGAGAGAGAGAGGAGAGAGAGAGAGAGAGAGAGAGAGGAGAGAGAGAGAGAGAGAAGATTCTTGTCATATTGCAGGATAGTGTAAACCGTGAAGCTGTGGTGAGAGACGACAGCAGCAGTCGTCACTGGTTCAAAGTCGTTGCGAGTGATGAGAAATGAGAAAGCAAGTCCAGCTTTCTAGCGTTAGACCCGCCACCATCTGTACTTGCGTTGACTACGAAGATGGCTGACTGGAGGGGTATTGTAAACCTTGACAGAACGATGCCTTTTGGCATGGCAGTTTGTATATTGCACGGTATTGACGGATGAGAGAGAGAGAGAGAGAGAGAGAGAGAGAGAGAGAGAGAGAGAGAGAGAGAGAGAGAGAGAGAGAGAGAGAGATTTTAAAGTTAAATTTGCTTGAGACGATGTTCGAAGTCTGACCCAATGTCTATGAGTTCTGTGGAAGAGCTAAACTGACCGAAATCATCCCAATTTGAGAGAGGAGTGCGTGATATGACACGTTTCCTACATGCACGCGTGAGAAGAAGATGGGGTAGATGAGTGACGATAGACGATATTGACTGTTGACACGGAAACGACTGAATGAACCAGGCCTTTCAGCGGATCCAGTAGGCAGCGGGTAAACGAGTGTGGATTGTAAGCGCTAGAGCTGCTTGGAGATAGCGCAATAGTATCTTATTATGTATATAAAGGACCTCTGGGCCTGCTCACTCGGCAACTTCACTGTCGTCCTTCTCTCCGCTTTTCGATACGCGTTGTAGTGTCCTGGTGCTACAAAGCGAAGCTGCATTCCTTGAGCTGTTCATTTTTCAAGGTAAGACGAGATGGTTCTGCTTGCTGCCCGGGTCGGTGTTCCAGACGAGCGATCCGCAGATGCATCTCCTGTTATCCTTCTCGGGGAAAAAAGACACACGTTGTTGTTCTCAAATGTTCCGTAAAACAAACGAACGCGTGTTGTCTTTCCATATGGATGCAGATCGAATGCCTAACGTCAGAGCAGTCGGGTCGATGGACCTCGTGTCATCAGACACTGTGTCAATACCCTGGCGCATAGATCACCTTCCTGTCTTGTGCAGCCATAACCGATCCACGTCGCAACTTTTGCTTTTTGTTGATAGACCCACGCTTTTTAAGAGACTCATGGGTCCTTTAGATTACCGTATTTGTACGTCTGTCATTATAATAGACTTTATCAGGATGATTCCCCCACCCTTCTTCTCATGTTCACCCTCTCCCTTTCTCAAAGAAAATCTGTCATCTGAATGCTATATTTGAGTGACCACATTTCTCTCTGTCAAAAAATCCATGCGCGTCAAGTACAAAGGCATGCAATACAGAATGTCGGGGAAAGCAAGCAATTGGTGAGTCACAATTCACATCATATTATTTTATGATCCAGCCGACCGCAATCGCCGTAACAGAATTGAGGCAAGCAAGCAGGCAAAGAGATAGACAGACAGACAAGCACTGGCAGACAGGCAGGCAGATAGTCTTACTTATAAAGCAGACAGACAAACAACTAGGAAAGAGTTCTGATGGTTACTAGTTATCTCGGAATAATTCATCGACACGAATATCTGTTGACAAGGGATGTGCCAACACGAGGGTCTATCATCACGGGCATCTGTTGACAAAAAGAGGTCCTTTCCACATAGACGGCAAAATCAATACTGGGCCTGCCCAATGGCTCTTACCTCGCTTGTTCTTCTCCGGGGGCTCCTTTAAGCTCACGTGCGACTATTCGACGCACCGAAGTGGTCTTGTTCTTGTGCCTGATTTATAGAAATCAATACTTGCGACATCTCACCTGAATGACCGCTCGCTGTTGCGCTCGAACTTGTTGAAAGGTATTGAACTAGTTCACGTTTTAGGGTCAATCAATGAAAAGCGGGAAGAGGACGTCCATTCAGATCGGAGGTACAAGTCTGTGTGAACCAAACGTTTATTGAACCGTCGGGTGACATTGATTGCGCTTCCAAATTGATTTTCATGGTATGCTTGCTGCATTCCAAGAATTGTTCATGCGTGGCACCATAAAAGGGTGAAGCGAAGGAAAGTGGTAGCGCAGCGAGTTGTCAGTCTTGCGCTTATCCAAGTGAGTCGGATGATCAAACGCGGCTTTTCAGTTGTCTACTCGGCAACAGTTTGAAGCATAGTGATCGTTTGTTTGTTTGTTTTTGCGTCGTCTCTGTTCATTTTGGATTTGTTTTCTTTAGATCAGATGAACTGAATCTGAATTCTTAGTGCAAACCTTGTTAC
>CM065714.1:97901980-97906980 GCA_033310375.1 Conus canariensis | reverse complement strand
ATTAAAAGAGGAATCCACCCCCTGCAACCTTTACCCCCTCTAACCTTTATCACTCTGCCCCCGTTACCTTCCTCTCCCTTCTCCCCAGATCAGCCCAAACACACACACACACACACACACACACACACACACACACACACACACACACACACGCACGCACAAACAAACATCCTGATCTGTCACTGTTTTTCTTCTGCACGTGCCAAGAGACCGTGGCCATGATGCATCATCCTTCATCACCGTCAATGCGTAAAACGTCCATCAGACTGGTTTGATCTGTTTTCATTTTGTCCGCCGAGGATCGGTAAAACGTGGGTCCCACTCACGTCCAATGTTCGGTGACCAAAGCAATCCATCGTTTTTAAACCAAACGCAGTGTAAAAAAAAAAAAAAAAAAAGAGAAAGAAAGAAAGAAAAATGAAAACCCGAAAACTCTTGGTAACGTCTGGTCCAGTGTATTGATTTGCACGGTGGAGAAAAAGAAGCTGTCCATGCCGTCATTTTATTCTTCGGCTTTCTCTGATTGCTTCTGTCTGGTTCTCTTGTTCAGGACTACGAGCTAGACGGGTAATGCGTAGGGCTGTTTGTCTGACTGCTTCAGTCTACCGCCGAGCTAATGTTCCATTTCTGATTACTTCCGCCGAGACGTGACGTTTTCACCCTCGTCTATTTGTGTGTTTGTTTATCTGTCTGACAGCAAGATAATGCAAAAACTACTGAATTGGTTTTAACTTGAGTGGAAATACAGGCTCTGCCCGAGTGCGGATCCGGATCAAGGAGCCGATCCCGGAATTGTTTTCACTTTCTTTAGCACTACGGGATAGGGATTCTTGTTTTGTTTGGTATATGTGTCAAGAAACACAGCATGTTCAACCGCCGTGGCTCAGTGGAAAAGGGTTGCGGGTTCCCGGCTGGGTGGTCGTGGATTCAATTCCCATCATAGGCATTTACATTTGTGGGATGTTTTGGTCCTTGACCGGCTTCTGCTGGGCTCATTTTGGAAGTCTGTAACCACACAATTTAACACAACCTGTTCCGATGTGTCTGTGACAAGTTTGGAGATTTATTAAGAGATTCACGGTGAATTCAGGCGCAGACCCACATATGGCGGAAGATACTGCACTTGTAACTAAACTGCCTCGACGGAAGAGGGTGCTTTCCCGAGTGCTCATCTGGTTCTTCCTATGCTAACAATATCTTTTTTCCTCTCCAGTAGAGGAAGCAATCGGAGGAGGATGGGAGGGAGGGGGGGGGGGTCCGAAATGCCCAAACCCATCCCTCTCCCCCTTCGGCTGGCAAAAATCATATTTTTACCACGTGAAGAACCCCTCAGAGCCCATTAGGACGTATCCCTCTACCCGCGCTCCCTACCCCACCTCCACGAGGATTTTAAAAACTCACAAACTAGCAAAAAGATCATCTTTTAGCATTAGATGTGAAAATCCACCGAACTGTTTTTGTGATATCGGCCAACTATGAAAATGAAGCTGTGTAGCCCGTTGCAGGAGAAAAACGGTCATTCCTTCCTCGCACCAGCCCTTTATATCCTTATCCAAGTTTTGAATTTCGTGAGGGAGATTGCGCACACTCACCTCTCCCCTTGCTTCTTAAAAAAGTGCCATAAGAGAACAGCCCTCCCCACTCTCCCCCCCCCCCCCACCAAGCTCATCCTATCCCACACAAACTCAACATTCCCCGCTTCTACAAAATTTTGAGCTCAGAGAGAGAGAGAGAGAGAGAGAGAGAGAATCAACTCAAATTACCTCCATATTTAAAGCCTTCCTGCTCCCCCCCCCCCTACCCCTCCGTGCGCACCGCCCCACTCCCACTCCCTTCCCTTCGTTGGCCGTTAGCGTCCCCCCCCACCCCCAATCTCATTCCCCCACCCCACGCCCCAAGCCACCCCCACCCTCTCCCCAATGCCCCAGCCCCGTCCACGGAAAGTCAGCAGACAAATATCTGAGAGCTGTCGTCCATGAAGTGTTTGCCAGAGCGGACAGACGACTGACGGCTGGCTTCTTGTGTGACAGCGGATCTCCCGAAACAAAGCTTTGTGTTGATCAACCACTACTTCTCTACCGGCCTTCTGTTTGTGATCGATCTGTTGCGTCGAGAAACAAATCTGTGTGTGTGTGTGTGTGTGTGTGTGTGTGTGTGGTGTGTGTGTGTGTGTGTGTGTGTGTCTTTCTGTCTCCCTGTCTCGGTCTCTCTCTGTCTCATACATACATACACAAGTGTTGTACACACACACACGCGCGCGCGTACGTGCACACAAACACGCATGCACAAACGGACACACACGCACACACAGAGGGTATTTACGTTCTGGAAAAGACTCGAAGGTTTTTGTGTTTGTTTTTGCCAGGGGCACACACGTTTAGGGAAAGAGAGAGAGAGAGAGAGAGGAGAGAGAGAGAGAGAGAGAGAGAGAGAGAGAATGTGTGACAGAGAGAGAGAGAGAGAGAGAGAGAGAGAGAGAGAGAGAGAGAGACAGACAGACAGACAGACAGAGACAGAGACAGACAGGTAGAGACAGAGAAACAGAGAGACAGAGACACAGAAAGAAAAACAGAGGGAGGGGCATATGTGTGCGTGCGTGGGTGCGGTTGTGTGTGTGTGTGTGTGTGTGTGTGTGTGTGTGTGTGTGTGTGTGTGTGTGTGTGTGTGTCTGTGTGTGTGTCTGTGCGTCGGTGTCACAGACAAGGCTGGGAGGCAGAAAGACACAGACAGAGACATCACAGAGTCCATGTCAATTGATCTTCGTCACCCCTATGCCCAGCGAGCGCTTTACCCCTCCAAGGCAGAAGACAAATCTCCGGCCTCTGCCCGTCCGTCAATGGAGCCATGGGCGGGTGCCTGGCCGCTGATGGCGGTCTCTGCCGTGTGGCAGCGGATCTTGTTGTGAAAGCTGGCCTTGAGCGGCGGGAGAAGGGAAAATTGGTCATCCGTCTGTCATCAATCTTTGGGCTTGCCAGGCACTCGATATGGCGTCTCTGTGACTTGTGTATTTGACTCTCTGTCTCTGTCTGTCTCTGTCTCTGTCACTGTCTTTGTCTCTATCTCTGTCTCTGTCTCTGTCTGTCTCTGTCTCTCTTATCTGTCTGTCTCTGACTGTCTGTCTCTCTCTCTGTCTCTCGCTGTCTCTGTCTCCCTTTCTGTCTCTATGTCCTTCTGTTTCACCCCCCCCCCCTCTCTCTCTCTCTCTCTGTGTCTGTCTCCCTGTCTGCTGCCTGTCTGTTGTCTGCCTTTCTCTCTGTCTGTCTGTTTTTCTCTCTCTCTCCCTCCCTTCTTGCCCCTCCCCTCTCTCTTTCTCTCTCTCTCTCTCTCTCTCTCTCTCTCTCTCCCTCCCTCCTCCCTCTCTCTCTTTCTCTGTCTCTGTCTCAGTCTCTCGCTCTCTGTCTCTCTTTCCCTGTCTGCCTGTCTGTCTGTCTGTCTCTCTTTCTCTCTCTCACTCTCTATCTGTATCTCTCTGTGTGTGCCTGCCTGTCTGATGTCCGTCTTTCTGTGTCTGTCTGACTGTCTGTCTGTCTGTCTGTCTGTCTGTCTGTCTGTCCTCTCTCTCTCTCTCTCTCTCTCTCTCTCTCTCTCTCTCTCTCTCTCTCAGACGAGCAAGTCTACACCACTTACTGACAGCACTGTGGAAATTGTGACATCGTTAGACGGGAGGTCGACCCTACAGCTGGTTAGGACGGAAATCCACACTGACTGGCCCGGGAAATACAACATTCTCTTCCACTATCAACCGTGAGAGACTGTAACCTTTTCTGGACTTTCAGTGACCACACCGGCGGCATTGTTTGATTGTATTCCAACATAAGTACCGAGGCCTGTCTCTCATACCACGGAAGATCATGTCCGTTCTGGTTTGTGTAAAGTGTTTTTCACGTTTATGTGTACGTGTCCATAGTCGGAAAACCTGAGAGAGAGAGAGAGAGAGAGAGAGAGAGAGAGAGAGAGAGAGAGAGAGAGAGGAGAGAGAGAGAGAGACAGACAGACAGGCAGACAGACAGACAGACAGAAATAAACAGAGAGAGACAGAGGTTAAAAGAGAGAGAGAGAGAGAGAGAGAGAGAGAGAGAGAGAGAGAGAGAGAGAGAGAAAGAACAACAATAACAATAACAACAATAACAACAACGACAACAACGACGACAACAACAACAACAACAGCTACAGAGGAACAGCACGGGTCCATTTAAATTGATTCCCACTCTCTCATTCCCACCAGGCGCCTACCCCTACCCTTCCCTTTCCCCCCACCCCCCTCCCTCCCAGCCATTCTGACCGCGCCCCCCTCCCCCCAAACTGGAAGACAAATCTCCGAACTCTCGTTAATTGCTCGTTGGGGACTGCACAAATGATGGTGATTGTTTCTTGTGTGACAGGGGTTTTCCTGAAACGGGCGTGCAGCAGCGCCAGTAATAAAGTCTTCTGTGCATGGTCCCTGTCTGTCTGTAATCAATTTTGGCCGGGGAGGGGGGAGGAGTGGGGGAGGTGGGGGGGGGGGAGAAAGGGAAGCAGCTCTGAGGTGAGGGGGTGGCCAACCAAGGAGACGGGTGTGATGGATGGGCCACGGCTGCTTGTGTGTGTGTGTGTGTGTGTGTGTGTGTGTGTGTGTGTGTGTGTGTGTGTGTGTGTGTGTGTGTTTTGATTGTGTTTTCCCTATCTGCCTCTCTTGTCTCTCGTGTCTGTTTGTCTCTGTCTGCCTGTTTCTCTGTGTCTCTGTTTCTGCCTCAGTCTCCCTCCCTGTCTTTGTCTCTGTCTGTCTGTTTCTGTATGTCCTTGTTTCTGCCTCTGTCTCCCTGCCTGCCTGCCTGTCTATCTGTCTGTGTTTCTGTCTGTCTGTCCGTCTGTCTGTCGGTATGTCTATCTGTCAGTCTCTGTCTCTCTCTGTCTGTCTCTGTCTCTCTCTCTGTCTCTGTCTATCTGTCTGTCCGTCTCTCTGTCTCCCTGCCTGCCTGCCTGCCTGCCTGTCTATCTATCTGTGTTTCTGTCTGTCTGTC
>CM065714.1:97884480-97889480 GCA_033310375.1 Conus canariensis | reverse complement strand
GGGTTTTTTTTTTTGTTTTTTTGTGTTTGTTTTTTTACCGCAGAAGATGGGTAAGGTAAGTGTTTTTGAAAGTTGTGGTACAATGGATTTGTTTGATGGATTCTGGAAGGGAGTTCCACAAAGAGGTTCCCGAGTACGTTAGACTTGATTTAAATAGGTCAATTCTGGGGATTGGGATATGGAGTTTGTGGGAGTTTCTCGACGAGACTTTTGAGAATCGTCTCATTAAAGTTGTTGGGGCATTCCCGGTCAGAATCTTGTGCATCATTAGCCCTTTGTTGTATTTGAGTCTCTGGCTGAATGGAAGAATGTGAAGATGTTTATAATCAGAGCTTTCGAGGCTAGTTTTCTTCAGAAGGATTAATTTGAGCGCTCGTTTATGTAGGCTGAACAATGGTTTTAGTGTGTTTGCACTTGCAGAATCCCATATAGTCGATGCATAATCAACATAAGACTGAATATGAGCATGGAAAAAAAGTTTTCGTGAATGAAGGTCAAGAAAGTGTTTGATTTTGGTGAGCTGATAGACTTTCTGGGAGAGCTTTTTGCATAGTAACGTTATGTGGGGATTCCAGCTGAGACTATTGTCAATTATTAGTCCTAATACTTTATGATGAGTGACTTGTTCCACAAGTAGATTATTGAGGTGTATAGGAGGGAAATCATTGGTGAGCTTTTGTCTTTTTTGCCTAGTTGTAATGTACATCAGTTTTGTTTTTTGAGGGTGAAGTGACATGTGATTTAGTTCGGTCCATTTTACAAGGTCATTGGTACTCTCTTGCAAATGTTTTGAAAGACTGGAAGGATCATTATGGCTGGTGTGAATTGTGGTGTCATCTGCAAAGAGGTCGCATGCAGATCTCACATGTAGGGGTAGGTCATTAATGTAGATTGAGAAGAGTAGCGGGCCTAAAATGGAGCCTTGTGGAACGCCATACTTAAGAGTTGTTATAGAAGAGACAGTCGTCCCCGATAAGACGCATTGTTGTCGTTTTGTGATGTATGATTTTAGAATGATAAGGGCGGATTTTGAAAGACCGTATACCTCCAGTTTTCGAATAAGGAGATTGTGGTCAATGACATCGAATGCTTTTTTAAAATCAACGAATAAGACACCACAATATCTGTTGTTATTAATATTATTAAGCCACACATCTACAAGATTGATTAATGCAGAATGGCAGGAATGTTTCTGTCTGAAACCAGACTGTCCGGGATGGAGCAAATCGTACTTGTTGAAGTGATGAAGGATGTGTTTATTTAAATGCTTTTCTAGAGGTTTCGAAAGGATAGATAAGATTGATATTGGTCTGTAGTTTGAAGGATCAGTATTATCACCAGATTTATGAATGGGTATAACTTTTGCTTTTTTGAACGCATTAGGAAAATAGCTTTTATCTATGCACAGATTAAAGATATACGTTAACGTGTCAGTTATAACTGGAGCCGAGAGTTTCAGAATTTTGCCATCTATGCCATCAAGTCCACGTGTTCCTGACTGTTTGAGATGAAGTAGGTACTGATACACCTCGTGCACAGTTATGAGTGGAATGTGTAGTTCAGACGTGATTTTTTTGTCGTGACAAAATTGATGGAGTTCTTTAAGTTCATTAGAGCTTGAATGATCAGTAGTAACAACTGTATCTGGAATGGTAGAGAAGTGAGTGTTAAGTTGTTCAGAAGAAATACCTTTGATAACAGTTGATTTTGAAGAAGAACTGTTATTGCTAAGCTGGTTTATTGCTTGCCAAACCAGTTTTGGATTTTGTTTGGAAGTTAATAACTCGCGATAGTATTTTGTTTTTTCCCTGCGCTTCTGAGAGTTTATTGCATTTCTTAGTGATCTTGATTCTTCTTCATAGCCATGTTCTTTCAAAAGGTCTCTAAGGTAGCATGCCTCCTGTAATTCTTTCGTGTACCACGGTGGTTTGGGAATATGCTTTACTCTGATTGTTTTTAACGGAGCATGTCTGTTATAGACTTCTGTAAAACTTTCGATCCAAAAGTCAATCGCTGAATCTGGATCAGCAATATTGTATACTGTATTAAGTTCTGAATTCATTAAATCAAGCAAAAAGTTTTGTTCGTTGAATTTTGAGAAGCAACGATAGGTTATGGTTTTGTGGCCTGGTTTTGGGATTTTCACTCCATGTTTAGACCATGTAACACACACTGGGTAATGATCACTAGAAGAGAAGACTGGTACACAAGCTTCTAGTATGTTATTTTCATTTGAGACATAGATATGGTCAATGATTGTCTTTGAAGTTGGTGTGACTCTGGTGGGTGTTTTGATAATCTGATGTAAATTCAACACACTTATCGTTTGGCTCCATTGGCTGTTTGATTTCAAAAGATCTACATTGAAGTCACCGAGTAAAACAATCTCTTTACATTCTAATGAAACTGCGTCCATCATAGTAACAAATTTATCAGTCCAGCTGACTCTTTCTGTTGGGTCCAGCTGACTCTTTCTGTTGGGTTCCGATAGCAAAACCCGATTAAAATGGATCGTGATTTGTTCAGTGTGATTTGTATCCACACTGCTTCTACGTCATGCTGTTCTAGGTGGGAAAGTCTCTTGAAGTTGAGAGATTCACTGACATACACTAGAAGACCTGTCTCTTTGTCTTTAGTAGGGTCTTTTCGAACGAGAGAGAGAGAGAGAGAGAGAGAGAGAGAGAGAGAGAGAGAGAGAGAGAGCGCACAAATTTGTGAAATGGATGCTAAACTTAGAAAGGAAAAAAGTGTAAAATGGATGTCAGAGTTGCAATTTGAGACTGCGAAAGAGCGGCAGTTATCACCATTTCCCCTGTTAGCGTACGGAATTCGTGTTGTCTCTAGATTACTGTATTTTTTGCTCAAGGAATCGATTGCTCTTTTTTTCCTCTAGTTTCCCGAGCAGTGTCTAATAAAAGAAAATCTTTTGACTATCAGTGTAGCGTTTTCAATGTATACTTTGCCCAGATAGTTTGCAAGAAGCCTTTTTAAGACCATGGCTCTTGTGATTATATGTGTTGATTTCAGTATAGTGGGGCTAGTTTATATCCTCTTTTTATAGATAGATAGATAGATAGATAGATAGATAGTCTGTCGATGATGATGTGTGTGTGTGCGCGTATGCACGCGTGCGCGCGTGTATGTGTGTGTTTGTGTGTGTGTGTGTGTGTGTGTGTGTGTGTGTGTGTGCGTGTGTGTGTGTGTGTGTGTGTGTGTGGAGAGAGAGAGAGAGAGAGAGAGAGAGAGAGAGAGAGAGAGAGAGAACAGACGCTGACAACAGGAGGTTGACCTTGGTACAACATAAGATGGACGGAAGAAAAGTAAGGTCTGGCAGTGAGAGCAGTACTGGCTATATAGACCGCTGTACATCACACAGCCGGTCTAAATGACCTCCAGCGTGGCACCACCCCTGATTAACAGACACCAGTACAAACACACGGCTGGAGGAAGGTGTTGAGGAGTGGGAGAGGAGGGGTGGGGATTGGGGTACAGGTCAAAAGAGAGTAAGGGTCGAACTCTGCTGAGCAGAGCGGCCAGTTCGCCTCCGCTGTGTCCAGACCTTCTCAGAGAGGGTAAAGGGGAATGGATGGGAGGCCAGTTTATCATCGGTCAAGGCTTTTGCAGTGCCAACATCAGTCGTTAGTAATTGCATGGGATTGGTGGTCCGGTTGATTGAAAATATCAGGGGGCGTTCCTGTTCAAAACCCAGTAGATAATTTTGTTTGAAAGACAGTCTCTTTTCCGTTTAATGTTGCGTCCTAATTCTCTCTCTCTCTCTCTCTCTCTCTCTCTCTCTCTCTCTCTCTCTCTCTCTCTCTCTCTCTCTCTCTCTCTCTCTGTCACGCATGCGTGTACTAATCATACACAGACAAACTTATGAAAAATTGTTTGAAATTGATCGATGTACCACTGTGATAAATCAAAAGTCATTCATTCCTGTTAATCAAGCAGGTTTGTGAAAGGCAGAAGTACTGTAGACCATTCAGTTAAACTTACAAGACAAATTAAAGATCCAGTTTCTCGCAAAAGCAAACAAACAAACAAACGAACAAACTTGCAACTTACATTCTTCGATATCAAAAAAAGTCTACGACCACACGTGGCATCACAAAAGGTAAAGTCAAAGAGAGTGACAGGAAAGAGAAAATTGCAAGCACAGAATTTTCCAGAGGGCGGGGGTGGTAACAACCTAACCCTGAAAGCTTCCACGTCATTTCCATGGGTGCAAAGAAATAAGAAACAGCAGTTATGGCCAACCCTGAATGGACAAATTACCGTGAAAATAACTTGCCTGAAGGGACTGAGTGCATACTAATAAAGCTTCCTGTCATGCTATGGTATGTGAATCAGTGCATGCTCCAGCAGCCACATGGTCAGAGCAGTCGACTGCTGAAGTGATGGTGGTGAGTTTGAGCCTCTCGTTGTGTCAGGATTTTATGCTTTAAAAGCCTTCTCTGTCGATCCATCTCAGTGATTGTCTGATTCAGACGAGGGAAGGTTAATTAAAGGGGTGGAAGGAGTGGGAGAGTTCCCCTTTCCACGATGCCGTGCCCTTCACACGGTGAATCTATAGCGGTCCATTGCCTCTGCACCCCTTTAGACTTCGGGACGTTAACCCAATGATGTGAATAAACAATGAAAACAACCACGTCCTCGTGTCTTCAAATTTTAACCATAATTATGTCTTGCTTTTTTCCCGTCAACCCACCCATGTGGTCCAAGCGCTAACCTCAGTCTATTTCAGCCCATCCACTTGGCCTGTATGGTGCGGCAGACCATGCCTTTACACCGTGGGTCCGGCCGGTTCAAACCTCCCGGCTCAATCCTCCCGGCTCAATCCTCCCGAAGCGTAAGTAGTACGGTTCAGACTACTGGTGTAGTTCGTCTCCAGAGCAGAATAAAGATGAACAGGTTCAATGCCTGCTCCCAGTTTAGCTGCCGATGCCCGCAAGGGTGCTCAACGCTCTTGTTTATAGTTCCCTTTTAAAAACCTCAGAGGA
>CM065714.1:97871980-97879480 GCA_033310375.1 Conus canariensis | reverse complement strand
CTGATTAGGGGCCCACGTTACAGGGGGTAACACACAAATTGTAAGCCCACCCGGGACAGAGTTGGCCCTCCCAGCTAATTAGTTCCGTTCTTTTGAAAACCAGGATCCGTGTGGCTCAAAATCGGCTTCAGTGATTAGTGACGCGCACATTCAAACTGCTAATAATTGTTTCCACGCAGCTTTCTGCAGCGCCCAGCCCTAATCCAGTTTGACATTATAAGTTTTGTTTAGCTTTTTGCATTTTCAGCTCTGTCGGGGAACAGCATAAAGAAAAAGAAAACATTGAGGGCTGCTGTGATATGGAAAAAAATGTTTGTCCCCTGCTTCCAAAGTATGCGTGTACACTCACCCCCCCCTTTCACCCCCCCTCCCACACACACACACACAAGCGCTCTTTCTCCCCCCCCCCCCGCCCCCTACGCAACACCCACAACACTCTCACCCACCCAACCGTAACACCAACGAGCTTCTTTTAATCTTATTAATAGACCCACCTACCGACCACCTCACACACACACACACACACACACACACCCATGGACAGAGAGAGAGAGAGAGAGAGAGAGAGAGAGAGAGGAGAGAGAGAGAGAGAGAGAGAGAGAGAGAGAGAGGGGAGATTTTAAGCAACGGTGAAGATCAATAAAGGCTTGAAAATCTTTTCCAGAATTTTTTGAACGAGAGTATAAAGTTTCTTGCATACTTCGGAAAAGTGTTTAAGACAGCAGAGGCTTGGATAGGATATTCGGTCAAAGTTCTGTATTAGACATTTGCAAACTATGTTGATATCATATGAAAAACGATAGAAGAGGACGCACGTCACATCCCCACAACTCACACCCTTCCACACATTAACACCATCGAAATTCTTTTATGCCCGATGTTTAACACGCCCATCCACTTTACGCGCGCGCGCGCGCACCACACACACACACACACACACACACACACACACACACACACACACACACACACACACACAGGAGAGGAGAGAGAAGAGAGAGAGAGAGAGAGAGAGAGAAACCAACAGCAAATAGAGCAATCAAGGTTTAAAAACCCTGTACAGAATGATTAAATGACGAGATTTAAGTTTTCTTACATTCTTTAGAAACGTGTGCAGCACACGCTTGGACATGATATTTGGTCATGGTTCTGTATGAAGAGGCTGTATGGAATCAGATGAAGAACGATAGTGGGAGAAAGCACGAGAAGTAAGAAGGGCAATAAGGAAGAGTTCGTTCTGGCCTCTAATTTGTTTGTTTTCCAGGCCTTTTATTAGTTAAATGCGTGATGGAATGTAAAAAAAACGTGGTCCTACTCTGAGGATCTGGAGATAAGGTGATCAGCGTTATTGTGTATTCTCCTAAATGTGTCGAGCGGGTAATTGGCACTATGGTGAATTACAGCCGTCTGTTCTGAGCACAATTCGCATACATGTGACACATTTTATTGGAGCTGCAAATAGAGAATGTCGAGTAAATCTCACCGTGCATGATTCTAAACAAATCAGTGAAAAAGTCTTGGGAAGACCACCTTAAACACTCATCGAACACTCAATTTAATAATTGAAATAAATTAATGTTTTTCAAATCGTCGGTTTCATAAATAGAAGAATATGAATGTGGTGTACACATGGAACTTGCTACAGTTATTTAAAAAAAAATTCTTATCAAGACACAGTTTAAATTTTGATCAAGATATTCTACCCAGATTACGCACTGATGTACTGGTTTTGTTAGGACAAGGATAGGATAATGCTGAGACGGTGAGGGGGGGGGGGGGGGGGGGGGAATTCCAGCGATGCCCTTTGTCATCATTAAGCTTCATCCCTAAATTACTTTCGAGACAATTGTGTCTTTCTCACAATAATTCAGCTTCGAATAAACAACACAATAATATGGAATACGACATGAATCGTGGAAATATCTTCAGCAAAACAATACATCACATCAGGGATTGTGAACTGACAGTTGAACAAGATAGGTGCAATCACGGCACCACTCCTTTTACACCCATTCTTATCTTTTACAAGGTGAAGAAGCTCCGTGGTGTATTCCATGTCATGCACCACTCACAGTGAAACATATTTTAGAGTGTTGGGATTTGCATGATGTGAGACATAAACATTTACGGAAGAAAGATTTTTAACGAAGGTTCCGGTGTGTTTTTAGGAGGTGTATTTTAAAGGGTTTTGTGAATTTTTTTAATGACCTGTGAGTTGACTTGAACGCAGTGACAGCCCTGGTATGGCCCTTTGTGGTCGGCTGAGCTATAAACAACATTACCATTACCTAATACGGCACCTTGTGCGATCCTCTGCACAGGGTCACACTAATGTTTTTCTCTTTCATTTTTTTTCTTCATGTTAGTTTCGTTTGTTTGTTCGTTTCTTATGAAAAAAATTTCAGAGTTTCCGATCAGAAAAATACATATGAAATCATTTGAGAGCAGAGCCACAGATTCTGGAAACTTTCGAAAGTGTAGTAAGAGGATAAAAAAGGTCAAGGGAGTTGTAAGTGGTGGAACAGAATCAGAAGAAGGGTGGAAATATCTTTAGAATGTAAAACAAGAAGAAAATAGGATTGTAGTTCCACAGAATATGCCCAATTCTGCAATGCCGACTGAAGAGGAAGTAGGGAGGATTTATTTGATAGGTAAGGGCACGCACGCACACACACAGATACCCAGACACATATACACATACACAAAAACAGATTGGCAAATGCACGCGCGCGGTACACATCCAGTGGTATAATTTTCATTTTCGTTTCTATAAATAGTGGAGGGAAATGGGTATAGTTAGGCAACTCTTCCGGCGTTTTAAAGTGAATGGGCACAGATTGCCCTCCTGTCTTACACAGGACTCTCTCTCTCTCTCTCTCTCTCTCTCTCTCTCTCTCTCTCTGTGCGCGCGCGCGTGAGTGTGTGTGTGTGTGTGTGTGTGTGTGTGTGTGTGTGTGTGTGTGTGTGTGTGTGTGTGTGAACGCGCGCGCGCGCGTGTATGTATGGATGTGTGTTTTAAGAAGAAAGTGAGAAAGGTGATAGGAAGTCATGATATGAATACTTTTCAATATCTAATGACTGGAAGTTGGAGCTGAAATAACAAAATAAGTATGGGATCACTAGGCCGCCAAATGCACGGAAAGGAAACAAACACACATGACAACTCAGACATAACAGGCCTCCACCTTTTGCCTTCTTCAAGCAGAACAAGAAAAACAGACACAAACCAACCAGCCAAACAAACATGTTAACAAACAAACATCAAGAAAAGACAAAGATATATAATGAGGCGAAAGCAAGCACAACAAACTCTCAGTCACCACGAAAGTGACTTAGAAGGAAATTGGGAGAAAAGGGAGAAGGGGGTGGGGTGCTGGATTGCAAGGGGAGGAGATGGGGGTGAACTGGAAGGCGTTGAAATGGAAACATTTAACCCTTCACTGACATCATGTGGAAAACTGTTGGGTTGTGTCTTGTGAACAGACCCATTCGTTACGGCCTGTCTGGAGTCGACTTTCATGTCCTGCGTGAAATTCGTCAGCTGTTGTAATTTGTTTGTTCCGCTCATTTGGCGGTGTAGTAACACAACATGTGTTTTCAGTGGCAGCGCTTTGCTGCTTGCCTCATCACTGTTCGATTTTCCGTTCCTGGGAAGCTCTCATCATCATACGTTCGCTGTGAAGGAAACAGAAAAAAAAAAAAAAAAAACAAGAACAAGTGCCGTAATTTTAACCACACATACTTACTGATTTGCTTACCAACTTCCATACTTAATTACTTACTCATTCTTCGGCACTTCGTCCCAGAAGGGCCACAGGCCATCGACGACAGCTCTCTAGCGAACTTCAAACTGGGTTATCCTTTCTCTCTGTGTCCTGTGGGCTCCCTTCCTCTTCAATTTTACTTGAATTCCCTTTCTCTTCAATACTGCTTGTATTCTCTGTCTCTTCATCTCTCCTTCTATCCCCTGTCTCTTAAGCTCTGCTTCTATTCCGTTCTTTTTCAGCTCTGCTTCTATACACTTTCTGTTCAGCTCTCTCTTTCCTGTCTGTTCAGCTCTGCATCTGCTCCGTTCTTTTTCAGCTTTGCTTCTATACACTTTCTGTTCAGCTGTCTGTTTCCTGTCTGTTCAGCTCTGGTTCTATTCTGTTCTTTTTCAGCTCTGTTTCTATACACTTTCTGTTCAGCTCTCTGTTTCCTGTCTGTTCAGCTCTGCTTCTATTCCGTTCTTTTTCAGCTCTGTTTCTATACACTTTCTGTTCAGCTCTGCATCTGTTCCGTTCTTTTTCAGCTCAGCTTCTATTCCCCTTCTCTAAAGCTCTCCTTTGATTCCCTTTCTCTAAAGCTCTCCTTTGATTCCCTTTCTCTAAAGCTCTCCTTCGATTCCCTTTCTCTTAAACTCTCCTTCGATTCCCTTTCTCTTAAACTCTCCTTCGATTCTCTTTGTCTCCATCTCTGCTTCTGTTCCTTTTTTTTTCTCAGCTCTGCTGTTATTCCCATTCTCTTTTCTTCACCTCGCTTTTAATCGTTAAAAAAATCATTATTAAGGTCTGCTTCCGTTCCTTTCTTTTTCAGCTTCGTGTCTGTTCCCTTTCTCTTCAGCCCTGTCTCCGTGTCTCTTATCCAGCTTTTTCTGAGTGGCTTCCTGTTCCTTTTCCTCCGTGGGTTCCAGGCCACAGCCCAACGGAGGGTGTTGGACGCTGTCTTCCTCAAGGTGTGTCGTATCCAGCTTCATTTCTTTCTCACGGTCTGCGTGATGATGGGCTGTTTTACTGCCCTTTGCCGCAACTGACTGAATCACCCATGGACACTTTTTATAGCCCCGATAACCTCACACACACACGTGTCCTTGGGCTTTGTGTAAACCCCATTCTCACTGTCACGATTTCGGATCTTGGTGAGCCACATTGCAGCGATCCATGGTCATCGCTGGGCATCCGTAGTACGTACCGTGATGAACCATGATGAATCTTGACCATCCTTCATGGTCCTGCATAATCCGCAGGTCACTACGACAGTTGTGAAATGTTCGAAACACTCGTGGCGAACTGTTGGGCTACTGCGGTTTGAGCGTGTGGTAGTCGCCCCGTGGTGTATAACTAGCATCTCCATGACTCCCCGTACAACCACTGTGCAGGCTCCCGTGGTCGTCTGAAGGGTCATCATGTTTAACCGTCACTCTGGCAACACAGTTTAATTAGTATACTCACTGACCATCATGGTACCCCTCAGCTGATCATCATACTGAAACAACAGCTACCGGAAAGCAACGACTACACTGATTCTAGAAGGAAAAAGCATTTTAACATCAGGAGCTGCCACTGCATTAATATGTATGCTCTTCGTTTGATGCACGACTCTTTATCTTCGATCATTAACGTTGAATCATTACTCAAATTACACATGAGTATGGTCGAGGATCGTAGTGTTTGAGTGATAGACGCCTCACCTTGAAATTAAGAAAGAGTTGTGTAAGGAGCTATATATTTCTTACTACAGAGGCCAACAATGCTGCAGTCCATGAACCAGGTGAATGGTCAATTCATTCATTGACGTAGTTACATAACTGTAGATACCAACACATTTACCAGTTACTTGTAGCTTGTATACACATCGGTTTTTATCAGCCTTTACATAGTACAACGTTACGACCACGTGACGAATCGTGGCAACATAGCAAAATCGTTGCAGTGTTGGCAAGACACGTCCTCCGTGGCGTGTCTATGCGTACTCCGTGGGGACACCGTAGCATGACCTTCATAGTTCCTGATGACACCATGGTACTTACTACTTACTATACGGCAGTGCCACAGGGTGCCGTATTCATTCGTGATTGCCCGTGGTGGTGTTTCATCATGTTCAGGAACGGAATCGTGGTGATTCGTCTCAACCCTTGCCGAACCGTAAAATAATCCTTGAAGCACCGCGCCCTTCTGTTTTCGCGCCATACTATGGCCGACTACCGCGATTTGATACAGTTTATAGCACCGTGGCGAATCGAGAGATTCGTGGCCGTGAAGATGTGGCCTAGGCTTTGGGGTATGATGCCACAATCTAAAAACAGGAGAGCGTGATTGTGTTGATGTCTGTCTACCTGTTGAAATAGAGACTCGACATCACGCCTGTGAATTTGAGTGAGAAAATCGACTAAGCGTCAGATTTCAATTAACTGAACATGTTTCGAGAATCGTTCAGTCTTTCCGTTTGTGCGATTTTAATGTGCAATTTTGCTTTTGTTATTGAGTGTAACATGTACCTTTACTGTACAGATTTGAGTACCAATGCCGAAGGAATTTTTCAACACCCATTTTTTCTAAACCAGATTATATTTCGACTGTTGTTGGATTCAGGAAACGGACGACCTTTGTTTCTAATGTATCAGTGTATGTGCTGCTTCTTTAACTCTCTTATATATGTGTGTATGAGATACTGGGTTCTGGCAGTCAACCCTCGTTTTATAACATTACTGAAAATGGAATCAGTCGTCGTGGTGTACTGTTTACCCCCACGGGCCGCGGGATGGTAGATCGCCAGTTCGAATCCAACTTGAAGCATATATTTTGCGTTGTTTTGGTTCCGGCCTGTTTGTTGAGGTTACTGTGAGTTTAGGTGGGAAGACCGTAATTGTGCAGTCGGGTATAATAATAATGGTTTTGTGTATGTGTGTGCGTGCGTGCGTGCGCTGCGGCGCGCGCGCGCGCGCGCGCGCGCGCGGTGCGCGTGTGTGTGTGTGTGTGTGTGTGACCAGAATTTCCCGGTTGACACCGCTTATTTATCTCTCGCGCATGGTGAACACTGGAATGTTATGAAAGCAAGCTGTGTTCTCGGATCAATATGGAACTACACTTCATCATCTTCATCTCTGTTGTCCTCCTTAACATTACAACAAAAAAAAAAAAAGAAAAAAAAAAAGAAAAACAATGTCTCGTCGTTTTTCATATGCTGCTCTTGTAATGGCCTCAGTTTCGATTTCTTTCTCGATGTCCATGTCCGTGGCTTCACCGTCGGTAAATCTGAAGGGGACTGGTCTCGGTGGACGTGAAGACGTCTTTCAGAGGGGGACGCTCACTTTAGGATGGCTCCGGACGAACCCAAGTACTCTGGTTAGTATTAGGCACATAGTAGGTTACGCCCTGCTTTTGTTGGATCAGAACAAACAGCACTGAACATCACCGAAGTGATTCAGCGGCAGTGCAGTGTTTCCACTGGTCGGTTGCCCCATGGCGACCAGATTTTGATAGCTCCGTTCAGGCAACTGGCGCCAGGACAGCAACTAAACGAGTCAGGGTGTGGGTATGTACAGGGAGCCAGAGTGAACGGCATGATAGCAGTACAACTGAGAGGGCACAGAAGATGAGACCTCTCCTTCACCACCACCCTCCTCTTGTCCCTCTCCCCCCTACTCCACCCCCCCCCCCCCCCCCGAAAAAAACGTTTCCTTTAAGAACTGAAATAGGATGGACCCCGTTTCGAGTTACCAGTTGAAAAGCATTCTGCTGG
>CM065714.1:97854480-97861980 GCA_033310375.1 Conus canariensis | reverse complement strand
TGTGGTAAATAACAGTTGTAATGTTAAATATAGCAACAGCAATAACAAAATATAATGATGATAATTATTAAATCCATCGATCATGATGGTGAGAAAAGGCACTGGGAAAACCCCCCAGACATTCCCATGGACATGCATATGTGGAAGTGTGTGTATATCATGCGTGTGAATGTGTGTATGCGTGGGTAAAGGTGTGTGTGTGTGTGTGTGTGTGTGTGTGTGTGTGTGTGTGTGTGTGTGTGTGTGTGTGTGAGAGAGAGAGAGAGAAAGAGAGAGAGAGAGAGAGAGAGAGAAGAGAGTGCGCGCTAATGTATGTGTGCGGTTATGAGTGGGTATTTCATTCTCTCTCTCTCTGTATGTGTGTGTGTGTGTATGTGTGTGTGTGTGTGTGTGTGTGTGTGTGTCTGAGAGAGAGAGAGAGAGGAGGAGGGGGGGTGCAAAGACAGAGAGAGAGGGTCCAGCAGGGAGAAGAGACTGAGAGACACAGAGAAGAAAGACAAAAACAAAGTGAGATGGGAGAGAGAGAGGAGAGAGAGAGAGAGAGAGAGAGAGAGAGAGAGAGAGACAGACAGACAGACAGACAGACAGACAGACAGACAGACAGACAGACAGAGTAGATGAAGAATGACAGGATGAACGCCTGAGAGACCTTGGAGACCTTGCTCTCAGACCACACCGATACAGCCAGAAATAACACAGCCTCGTCGGCCTATTTGTAACACTCCAGCAGGCACGCCGTGTTCGGGCTAGTCTGATCGACAGTGCCGTCCAAGGAAGCAAAGACAACAGCATACCACGTCTGTGCTATCGCCATCGGGAACCACTGTCACTTAGGGGGACAGAACGTTTAAATGCACAAAACTGACTTCATCTTTTTTCTGTATGTATCAAAGTTGCTGTGACCGCGACAAAACGGAGCAAAAGCAAGCAGAAAGCAATGAAATACCAATGAAATTCGAGACTTATACTAAATGAGCCCTCCCGAGAATTTACGGGAAGAATCAGCCAACTTTGACCTGAAAATAGATTCCGGCTGCGGACGGGAGATCCAGACGATCTTGACCTTGCTACAATATACAGCAGACGACCTCGTTTCGAGCCGTGGGGATCACATGTTATTTCGGTATGCGTGTTTTGGTTTGTTTCCAACATGTGACGGAGCTCATTAGCATCACCGCATACTGCCCTAACTGCTTACAGATCATTTTCTCGGCTCCCCTGCTCTACCAGTGAATTTTAGTCTTTGTTGTACACTCCTGTTTTGGATGAAAGCACACACACACACACACACACACACACACACACACACACACACACACACACACACACACACACACACACAATTCCAGTGTAAACAGAATTCATGTACACGAAAGAACGCTCGGCATCAAGGAAAATCTTTTCAGAGATCTGAAGAACATTGGACTGAGACACAGATAAAGCTGTTATTACATACTGGAAGACAGTTAAGCATTTAAAGTTGTACACAAAGAGCGCTGTCGTCAAGTGTTCTGATATAAACAATGAAACACGAGGCATTGCAATTTACCAAGCCATTATATGCAATACAATAAATCTGAGAACCAATTTCGCCAGACTGGAAGGGGAAAAAAATTCTCTCCTAAGGGAAAAAAAAATTCTCTCCTTTGACTATCTTTCTTTCTCCCTCTTTCTCGTGCTGTCCTGTCTCCTCTGTGCTCTTAGTTGCATTACTTCCAGTCAGTTCATCTTGGTTCCAGTGTGCACAATCACACCCAGATCATTCCAGCGACAGCGTTCTCGTGGGAGCTGTTAATATTGTGTCTGGGTCATCGTGGGAAACGCTGCCGAAGAAATAATGCACTGCTGCTGATTTGCTTTGGTGGTGTTCATTGGTGCCTATTTGATTCATCGATACACAAGACACCGCCCTACTGACCACAATAATTGTTTAGTCACCTAGCCAGCCAGAGAGAGTGGCCACCTTTGAGGAGGGACTATTTCTGACCATCTTAATACAGCAATTGTTCAACCGTATGTTTGTGGTTTTCACTTGTTTATGTATGAGGTTTCACCCTACGAACAAACCATAAAAGGCCACAAGGAAGAAGACAATATTTATTTGAAAGAAAAGTAAATATGACAAGCATGTACACAGTCAAAAACGAGAACCAGATCCTAGACACAATTTTTAAAAATGCTACAAGCACACAATTTTAATGAGAGCCAGAAAAAGACAGAGCCATAAAACACGGAAACGACTACGAAAAAGACGTATCAACAAATTGTGGACGGTCGTCACGTGAACTGCAACAATAACACAACAGTGAAAAAAGTGTTGCAAACATGCAGATCGTCTTGACACAAACTAGAACATGGACACGACCATAAAACAAATGTTTTTCTTTTTTTTTTTTTTTTAGCGTGCAAACAGTTTAACATAAACCAGTACAAAGCCTCGGCCATAATCCAAGCATTACAGGCTTACAGAGAGTCGTCACTTGGACCAGAACAGGGACACAACAGCAGAAACAAGTGTCACAAGCATGAGACCGTCTTCACGTGAACCGAAACATAGCCACAACCATACACGTTTTGTAAGCACGTAGACAGACTATGGACAAAAAAAGTTAAGACCGGGGAAACAGTTATTAATATTGACTGGTTTCTGTTTTCCGGTGATTTCTGCTTTCTTATGGGTGGCTTGGCCTGTTGGCTTTGACCCCAGACAGAACAACAAGGATCACAGGGAACCTAGCAGAACTATTTCCCTGTCTGCCCTCTTTTTTGGTGTTTTCCTGCCTTTTTGGCTTCGCACAGCGGGCCAGAGACACCAAGGGTATTACTAAACGCGGATTGGTTTCCCCTTTGATCACGTGACCGTGCTCATTCGCGGGCGCGGCCGGACTGGCGCTGTATTATTTGTTTTGTCGTATGATTAAAGGGTTGGGAAGTGGTGGGGGCTGATTGTACCGTGTTGGTCCGGACTGGTAGCAGTGCAGAGGCTCGCACCAAGTTGGCCTGCCGCATACACTTTATGCATGCACTCATACACACAGACACACAGACACACACACACACACACCAACTCTCTCTCTCTCTCTCTCTCTCTCTCTCTCTCTCTCTCTCTCTCTCTCTCTCTCTCGTGCGCGCGCTGCAGCAACGCTAGGTACAAAGCTGAAAAAAGGTTTTGTCCACAGTACAGAACTGGATGAGGGATACCGTTGGCAGCAAAAGGTTTCAGAGTTAAAGGTATCACACCCTCTTCTTTGACCACCTACCACTTTCCTCTCCCACCTTAAACCAGCTTCTCACCTCCCTTTCCCCCCGTTTGAAACAAGATCTTCGGAAAGCCATTTTCATCATGACGGAACAATTGTTTACCAGCGCTCGTTTTCCTTTTATACTTATTTGTTCCATAAACAGGAGGATGAAACTCGTTTTCCACTCATAAAATATTCATCCTAAAACTTCCGTCGTTTTCCTTGCGTGAACACAATCTGCTCTGAGACTCAACACCATTATCTTTTTGTTGTTATTTTGCGGCGATGCCAGCAGCGACCAGGTTTTGACAGGCATGTGTAGTAAAGCGAGTATATCTGTGTAATCAGCCTGTTTAGACTCTCTCTCTCTCTCTCTCTCTCTGTGTCTCTGTCTCTCTCTCTCTGAATGTGTGTGTGTGTGTGTGTGTGTGTGTGTGTTCGTTCGTTCTTTAATTTAACGTCTATCCACCTAACAGTGATCTTAGACAGTATGTAAGTGTTATGTGTGTGTGCATGTGATGTTTTTGGGTGTATGCATGCGAACGGTTGGTGTTGATTTTGGGCGTACGTAGGTATGCATAATGCAATTAGCCCAACTGGATAGTCTAGTGGTTAGGACCTCGCGTTGTGTGTGTGTGTGTGTGTGTGTGTGTGTGTGGTGTGTGCGCGCACGCGCGCGCGCGCGTGAGCGCACGCGCACAGCAAACTTTAATAATAATGATAGGCTTTTTCTCGGTAATCTAACACAACAACAGATACCCATAAGACCTTTCCAGGTAAACATAAGGATACCACCAAATTTTGAAGGGCGTACGTAAACCTGCTATTAATGTTTTAAATAGCATTATCAATGATTCGAATCTGATCTCTGATCTGTTAAGGTTATATTCATGTTTTATGCAGACATTGCAACAAATATTCACTCTACCTTCTGTCAAGGTCATTAAACCATTTAACACAGTTTCTTCTGCGTGGAAGAGCAGATATGAGTAACTAGTGGCTCCTACAACATACGAAAGACGCATTTTCAGTATACAGGTAGCCTACATCTTACCAAAAAGAGCTGAGTTTTGTGGAGAATCGAGCAACACGAAAGCAGCAAGTTAGACAGGCTCACTTGTTTCCGCCGTAACAGTTACCAAATGATACCAACACACCATCCATTCGCCATGGTACTAGAAATCAAACACATCTTAAATGAGCATGAAGTGGGGGGGGAATCCGAAAAAAATCGCAGAAAAAAAAATCACGTAACTGTATAAAGTAAACGTCATCAGTGTGATAGCGCGCGAAGACCAATGACCTGTGACACAAGGCTGGAGGTTTGGTTAAATGGCATGAACATAGCCTACATGAAGACAGGACAGTCAAATAATGCACCTACCTTGAGTTTCAGCGCGCTCAAAGTTTATGATACCCTGAGGGAACAGAAAGTAACTTAGAGACAGCCAGTTCTTCACTCTTCCCTGTTAAGCTCCCTTTACACACACACACACACACACACACACACACACACACACACACAACACACACACACACACTGGTAATGAATAGTAATACCGCAATGACATAGAGGCGTAAATTTCAAGCGCGCGCGCGCTCGGTGGAAAAACAGAGAGAGAGAGAGAGAGAGAGAGAGAGAGAGAGAGAGAGAGAGAGAGGAGAGAGAGAGAGAGAGAGAATCGATTTTAACGCTTTTGTTTGTTTTGTTGTTGTTGTTGTTTTTCTTCGCGCGTACTGTCAGCAGTTCCGGATGTACCCCGTGCAATCGGAGGTAAATCTGATGACTTCGTATTTTTGCAGTGTTAGGTTTCGTGTGTGTGGTCTGGCCATGATCGGCAAAGGCTTCACCTTCGCGACATGCTTCACCTGTCCTGCGGTGTCGGTATACTGTTAGTGGAGGTCAGTTGTCCGGAGTCTTGCTTGACGTTGGATGGTTAGTTGAGGTCTGCGCCGAGCAGCCTGCTCGACGTGTAAATCTGACACATTTTTTCACTTTCATGATGGTATGCTTGTCGTGTTTTCCCATTGCACGTCCTCGATCGGTACCGATGTTCTCACTGTTCGGTGGTCGTGTTTTGTTGTTGTCTCTTTCTGCTGTGTTAGTTGATTCCAGATCTCTCTCTCTCTCTCTCTCTCTCTCTCTCTCTCTCTCTCTCCTTCCTTCTCTCTTCTTCTCTCTCACGCACGCACGCACGCACACATACACGCATTCACACACGCTTACTCACCCCATCCCTCCTGCCCCCATCACACTCACAACACACACAGATATACACAAATATACACAAATAGACACACACACATACACACACACACACACACACACACACACACACACACACACACACACACACACACACACAGAGCGTATTTGTATGAGCGCCACTTCTCTCTCCCTCCCCCCCTCTCTCTCTCTCTCCCTCTCCCTCTCTCTCTCATCCTCCCTCTCTCCCACCTCCCTCTCCCTCCTCTCTCTGTCTCTTCACATACGCGCAAAGGACGCGCTCGCGCGCGCGCGCACGCACACACACACACACACATGTACACGCGCGCAGACATACACACACACACACATATGTACACGCGCGCGCACGCGCGCGCGCGCACACACACACACACACACACACACACACGCGCGCGCGCGCGCACACACACACACACACACATACACACACGCATACGAAAGAAGGGTACGGGTGGGGTGGGGGGTGGGGGGAAGAGAGAGAGAGAGAGAGAGAGAGAGAGAGAGAGAGAGAGAGAGAGGGCGACTAGGGGTTAGGGAAATCCTCATAAAACCACACACACACAGAGACACACACGCGCGCGCGCGCGCGTGTGCGCATGCACGCACGCAAACACGCACGCAAGGACGTCGCACGCACGCACGCACATTTGGGATTGTACATGTTAGCCGATCAGAGAGAGCTCCCTATGATGTTCGTGTACCTCTCCACTTGTAAAAAGGGTTTTCGTAATAGCATGTGGATGATGGATGCACGTGCCATGATGGCAACAGCTTGTGTGTCATCAGCAGCTGTGCAGCATTTAAACAACCACCTCAGTTTTCCTCTTGTGTTGTCGATAGGAGTGGCTTTAGTATGATAAGCTGAGGGAAAAGTAAGATATTATTGACATACACGATTTCACAGTGGAAAAAAATGCCAATGACTGAGTCACCGAATTTCATATCAGAGAGAGAGAGAGAGAGAGAGAGAGAGAGAGAGAGGAGAGAGAGAGAGAGAGAAGAGAGAGAGAGAATCCCTGATTTTTGTGTGTGCAAAATCAAGTATTTCTTCGTCGAAGTTAAATGGTTCAGGTCTCTTACTCGGCCATGTTCATTTGTTGGAAGGGAAGTATTAGAGAACTGAGGAGTTAAAGTGTGTTAATCTTATTCAGTTTGCAAATTGCATTACCCACACAAATTCATCCATGTCCGGTTGTAAGAAGAACTGATACACACAAATGTTTAAGCTGGCGAATATTCTTCTTGTCCCTTTATCTTTGTGTCTGTCTGCCTGCATGTCTGTCCTCATTTGTGTTTTCGGTCGTTCGATCACACGTATGAAATACTGTGAAGGCGGACCTTTTTTTTCTTCTAAATTTACCTCTTTTTATTGACTTTTACATTTCATATGTTTTCTTCAAATAGTATACTCTGCATCTGGAAAATAACAGAACCAAAGGATATAGACCTGTGAAAAGTAAAATATTATGGGTCCACTTGGAAATTATGTATTGTCGTGTTTTCTTTGAGAATCAGTAATGGAGAAAAACTCAACACATTTTGTTCTGCATAGAGTAAGAGAGAAAGCTCAATAAAGGCATGTTATAAAAACGAGGGAACAAAACGTAGCTTACACATAGAACACTGCTACACGGTTGACTTCAACGATTGGTTATCCAGAAAGATCGGAAAGGAACCTTTTCTGACCCGTTCACCCCACCCCCACCCCACTCCCACCCCCGCTCCTCAGTCCCACCCTTGTCTGTCTGTCTGTCTGTCTCACTTCCCACCTCTCTCTCTCTCTCTCTCTCTCTCTCTCTCTTTCTCTGTGACACGCCTCCCACCCCCATCTCCCACCCCTACTACACACACTTCCAAAAGGACAAAACGTGAACTCCTAGGAAGATCAGAAGGACACGCCAGGCAGAACAAGTCTCGCCGGAGACCCATTATTTAACAGAGATAGGAGGGTCTGAAGCTCAGTCGAGACTCACCGGCCGTGTCACTCTGATCAGCCACTAGCCATTGTAG
>CM065714.1:97844480-97846980 GCA_033310375.1 Conus canariensis | reverse complement strand
TGGGTTTTCAAGCCTCAGTTTGGACGTTTCAGTATCTGGTGGTCGTTTTTTTCTTCTTTCTTTCTTTTTTTCTGAAAAGACGTATAACTCGTGTCCTTCGGCGGCCGTTCTCTCTCTCTCTCTCTCTCTCTCTCTCTCTCTCTCTCTGTCTCTCTCTCTTCTCTCTCTCTCTCTCTCTCTCTCACACACACACACACACACACACACACACACACACACACACACACACACACACACACACACACACACACCGCACGCACTTTTCCGCACTGAAATATCCTGATTAATGTTTTCTTAACGGCGACGATGCTTGGGTTTATCATTTTCAGGTCTTTCAGTGATTCCATCCTGTTCCATCATGTAAAGACAACAGTTGCGCTCATGTAATGCTGGTGTCTGTGGCCTTCCTCTGTCTGTCCGTCTGTCTGTTTCTCTCTCTCTGTTTTCATATGTATGTCTATCTACAGACAGACACACTAACACACTGACACACACACACACACACGTATACACACTCACTCTCACACACACACAAACACACACAAACATACATACACAGACGCGCGCGCCCGCGCACTCACATACATGCATACGCACACACGCACGCAAGCACGCGCGGGCACACACACACGCACACACACACACACACACGCACGTACGCACGCACACATACACACGCACGCATACACATACGCACACACGCGCACACGTGTGTTTAAATATATATATGTATAATGTGTGCGTGTGTGTGTGTGTATGTGTGTGTGTGTGTGTGTGTGCGCGCACACGTGTGCTTGTACGTGTGTGTATATGTGTGTGTGTGTGTGTGTGTGTGTGTGTGTGTGTGTGTGTAGAGAGAGAGAGAGAGAGAGAGAGAGAGAGAGAGAGAGAGAGAGAGAGATTCCCTCTCTCTCCCACATCCTCAAGATAACAGCCTCCCTTACGAAGAACAAAACGTGGTACACGGAGACCAGGAAAGGGAGACGGGTGGAGGGTAGAGAGGGCACAGAGAGGGTTTGAGGGCGGCAGTTGGAGGACTGGGGGTTAAGGGGGTTAAGGGGCATGGTGAAAGCCACAGCGGCTGTTTTCAAAGTCCCAACGTTTACAGTTCGAAGTGTTGATCCGTTTTTCTTTTACTTTTTTCTACCCTGAAATGGCGTCCGTGTCGATAGGCTATGATGGCTTTTTCATCCTCATTGACTTTCTTGAAAAGGATACATGTAGGTAAATGAACTTACAGTCCTTGTTAAAGTGACTTTGAGAGAGAGACAGAGAGAGAGAGAGAGAGAGGAGAGAGAGAGAGAGAGAGAGAGAGAGAGAGAGAGAGAGAGAGAGAGAGAGATTTGATGCCTTTGATCATGGTTTATGAATGTCTGGTGCTTAGGGACAAGGTTATAAAATCGCTTTTTGACATACCATGTGGCTTGAGAGAGAGAGAGAGAGAGAGAGAGAGAGAGAACATAGATTGAAATAATCATTGAATTCTTCATGACATTGAGACTGCGCATGGCAACTGAAACTTTTAACTTTCTGAACATAGATTGAAATTATCATTGAATTCTTCATGACATTGAGACTGCGCATGGCAACTGAAACTTTTAACTTTCGTTAAGTTATTCAAGCCGATCATATTCCCTGTCTGAGTGACCTTTATTCCCTATATCGGGAACCACATTACTCGCATTTGTGATTACATTGCATATAGCATAGCACTGACCGTGTTTCACAGATCCATGATCACAAAGCACTGACCAGACGCTGCAGACCACTGGTCGTGTTGCAGAGACCACCGACCATTTTCCATGAATCAGCGCCATATTCCATAGATCACGAAATATAATTCACAGGATGTTAACCATACTCTAGAGATCAATGACCATATGTCACAGACCATTGACCATATTTCCATAGACCACTGACTATGTTTCCATAGACCACTGGCTAGATTTCTGTATACCGCTGACCATATTCCATAGACCACTAGCCAGATTTCTGAAGACCACTGTCCATATTTCCATAGACCATAGACCATATTTCCAGAAACCACTGACCATATTTCATAGACCACTGACGTAGACCACTGACCATATTTCCATATACCACTAACTATATTTCCATAGACCACTGACCAGATTCCATAGAGCCATGACTTTATTCTAAAGAACCGCACCCGCGATCGGAAACAAAACCCAAAGTTTGTCTTCCCATTCTCTTTATGTTTTCAAGCCAGGATTTAAATTCATCTTTTTGCACGTGATCTGTGACCTCTTGAATCAGACTGATCGATCAGCAAGAAAACAACAACATCATCATCAACAACTACAACAACGTTGATAGTAGTAATCATTATTAACAACAGCACAAATCATCATCATCATCATCATCATCATCATCATCATCATCATCAGCATCATCATCATCATCATCATCACCACCACCACCACCACCACCACCACCACCACCACCACTACCAACATCATCATTGCAACGGCAATGATAA
>CM065714.1:97834480-97836980 GCA_033310375.1 Conus canariensis | reverse complement strand
ATTCATCATCATCATCAGATCATCATCATCATCAGCATCATTTCTTCTTCTTCTTCTTCTTCTTCTTCTTCTTCTTCTATTCTTCTTCTTTTCTTCTCATGCTGCGCTGCTCTTCCCTTTCCTCCTTCGTCTTGTTTTCCTCCTTCATCTTGTTTTCCTCCTTCATCTTGTTTTCCTCCTTCATCTTGTTTTCCTCCTTCATCTTGTTTTCCTCCTTCATCTTGTTTTCCTCCTTCATCTTGTTTTCCTCCTTCATCTTGTTTTCCTCCTTCACTTGTTTTCCTCCTTCATCTTGTTTTCCTCCTTCAACTTGTTTTCCTCCTTCATCTTGTTTTCCTCCTTCATCTTGTTTTCCTCCTTCACTTGTTTTCCTCCTTCATCTTGTTTTCCTCCTTCAACTTGTTTTCCTCCTTCATCTTGTTTTCCTCCTTCATCTTGTTTTCCTCCTTCATCTTGTTTTCCTCCTTCATCTTGTTTTCCTCCTTCAAACTTGTTTTCCTCCTTCATCTTGTTTTCCTCCTTCATCTTGTTTTCCTCCTTCATCTTGTTTTCCTCCTTCATCTTGTTTTCCTCCTTCACTTGTTTTCCTCCTTCAACTTGTTTTCCTCCTTCACTTGTTTTCCTCCTTCATCTTGTTTTCCTCCTTCATCTTGTTTTCCTCCTTCATCTTGTTTTCCTCCTTCATCTTGTTTTCCTCCTTCAACTTGTTTTCCTCCTTCATCTTGTTTTCCTCCTTCATCTTGTTTTCCTCCTTCATCTTGTTTTCCTCCTTCAACTTGTTTTCCTCCTTCAACTTGTTTTCCTCCTTCATCTTGTTTTCCTCCTTCATCTTGTTTTCCTCCTTCAACTTGTTTTCCTCCTTCATCTTGTTTCTCCTCCCCTCTTATGCTGTGCTGCTTTTCTTTCACCTCTTTTGTCTTCTTTTCCCGACCGAGCTAACACTGTGCTGCTTTTTTTCACCTCTTTTGTCTTCTTTTTCCCGACCGAGCTAACACTGTGCTGCTTTTCTTTCACCTCTTTTGTCTTCTTTTCCCGACCGAGCTAACACTGTGCTGCTTTTCTTTCACCTCTTTTGTCTTCTTTTCCCGACCGAGCTAACACTGTGCTGCTTTTCTTTCACCTCTTTTGTCTTCTTTTCCCGACCGAGCTAACACTGTGCTGCTTTTCTTTCACCTCTTTTGTCTTCTTTTCCCGACCGAGCTAACACTGTGCTGCTTTTCTTTTCACCTCTTTTGTCTTCTTTTCCCGACCGAGCTAACACTGTGCTGCTTTTCTTTCACCTCTTTTGTCTTCTTTTCCCGACCGAGCTAACACTGTGCTGCTTTTCTTTCACCTCTTTTGTCTTCTTTTCCCGACCGACCTAACACTGTGCTGCTTTTCTTTCACCTCTTTTGTCTTCTTTTCCCGACCGAGCTAACACTGTGCTGCTTTTCTTTCACCTCTTTTGTCTTCTTTTCCCGACCGAGCTAACACTGTGCTGCTTTTCTTTCACCTCTTTTGTCTTCTTTTCCCGACCGACCTAACACTGTGCTGCTTTTCTTTCACCTCTTTTGTCTTCTTTTCCCGACCGAGCTAACACTGTGCTGCTTTTCTTTCACCTCTTTTGTCTTCTTTTCCCGACCGACCTAACACTGTGCTGCTTTTCTTTCACCTCTTTTGTCTTCTTTTCCCGACCGACCTAACACTGTGCTGCTTTTCTTTCACCTCTTTTGTCTTCTTTTCCCGACCGAGCTAACACTGTGCTGCTTTTCTTTCACCTCTTTTGTCTTCTTTTCCCGACCGAGCTAACACTGTGCTGCTTTTCTTTCACCTCTTTTGTCTTCTTTTCCCGACCGAGCTAACACTGTGCTGCTTTTCTTTCACCTCTTTTGTCTTCTTTTCCCGACCGACTAACACTGTGCTGCTTTTCTTTCACCTCTTTTGTCTTCTTTTCCCGACCGAGCTAACACTGTGCTGCTTTTCTTTCACCTCTTTTGTCTTCTTTTCCCGACCGACCTAACACTGTGCTGCTTTTCTTTCACCTCTTTTGTCTTCTTTTCCCGACCGACCTAACACTGTGCTGCTTTTCTTTCACCTCTTTTGTCTTCTTTTCCCGACCGACCTAACACTGTGCTGCTTCCCCCTGCCCCTCCTTCACCATCTTCTTCTCCTCCTCCTTCTGATGCTGTCCTGGTCCTCTTCTTCCTTCATCTTTTTCTTCTGTTCCTCATGTTGGCGCTGATCCTCGTCGTCCGTCTTCTCTGTTTCCACCCGCTACTTCTTTCTTCTTTTTCCTCCCCTTTTCCTCCTCCTGTGTTTTCTTCTTCTGTCCCTCATCCTCTTTTTCCTGCTTCGCCTCCTGTCCTTCGTCCATCTCTTCTTCCTTTGCTTCTTTTTTTCCCCCTTCCTTTTCTTTCTTTTCTCTCCTTTCTTACCATCCTTTGTTTCCTCCTTTTCCCTCTTCTTCCCCCCCCCCATCCCTCCTCTTTCTTTCTTCCCTCTCTACTTTTTTTCCTGCCTT
>CM065714.1:97816980-97819480 GCA_033310375.1 Conus canariensis | reverse complement strand
TTTTGTACAGTACGTGTTAACTGTCAGGTATGCATCCATGTTTTGTACAGTACGTGTTAACTGTCAGGTATGCATCCTGTTTTGTACAGTACGTGTTAATTGTCAGGTATGCATCCATGTTTTGTACAGTACGTGTTAACTGTCAGGTATGCATCCATGTTTTGTACAGTACGTGTTAATTGTCAGGTATGCATCCATGTTTTGTACAGTACGTGTTAATTGTCAGGTATTTGCTGTCAGTTCGTACTAAGATATTGGGCCAAATAAACAGTATTATTATGATGATTATTGTTATATTGTTGCTGTTGTTATAATTGTTGAGATTTTAATCCTATGAATGGTCACTATCTGTTCAATATTAGTTTTCATTGAAAGATATGGATTTGCTAGTGGTAATAACACATTTACTGATTTTGTTGTCGCTTTTGTTTTTAAGAAAGGGGAAAATAATTCAAACAAATTAGCTTCCGTCCTCAGCATGGTCTACTTTCATCTACCTTAAGAATAAAGAAGGACGTGAGATAACCTTCACCTTCTGCCGGCAGTCGCGGTAGTATACAGTTACGACTATTTGGCCGTTTCACTATGGGGATGAAAGTTTCTTTCCATATGCGGCAGTATTAGTGCAGAGTTATGAACATTAAACATTTCACCATGGTAGTGAGAGTAACCTTCCTCATGCCGCAGAGTTGGTGCAGAGTTATAAGCATGTGACCATTTTACCATGGGAATGAAGTTTGCCTGCCAGCTGCAGCATTAGTTTCGAGTTGTAAGCATGTAACCATTTCGTCAGGCGAATGAAGCTTTCTTATCTCGGCAGCAGCATTAGCGTCGAGTTAGAAGCATGCAACCACTTCACCGTGGAAATGAAAAATTATCTGCCAGCAACAGCATTAGTGCAGTCATGAGCATGCAGCCATTTCATCATGCCGGTGAAAAGTCATCTTTCGTATGCAGCAGTTACCATCGTTATTATTATTATTATTATTATTTTTTTTTTACTATTTCTTGCCTAAGAGGTTGAATTCTCATGCGCATGCGTTTGATTTTCTATCTGTCAGGTGAATTACGAAAAAAAACAACTACTGAACTTATTTAAACATAACGTGATGGACAGATGGAATGTGGCCGGAGGAGGAACCTATTAAAACTAGCTGCAGATCCGGATCAAGAGCGAATCTAGGATATGTTTAATCTTAGCGGATGTCAGCGTTGTTCTGAACGGCTTCCGGCTATTGACCGTTTACTTGTTCCCACCTGACATTAAGATTGCTTTAAGATTGCTCTTATGATGCCAACAGTTTAGTTCAGGCGTTGTATATTTGTGTGTAGATGTCTATATTTTGTAAGTGACAGGATTCTTCGACTTTTCTCTTTATACATGGTGACAGTCATGACATGGATATGTTGCAGTATCTCTCTCTCTCTCTCTCTCTCTCTCTGTATGTGTGTGTGCGTGTGTGTGCGTGTGTGTGCGTGCGTGCGTGCGTGCGTGTGTGTGTGTGTGTGTGTGTGTGTGTGTGTGTGTGTGTGTGTGTGTGTGTGTGTGTGTGTGTATCATTTTTCCCTTCCCTTCTTATCTCCCTCTCTCTTCCATCTTTGCTCCCCACCCCTGCCCGTCTCACCCCCTCCCCCTCCCTCCTTCATCTCACTGTCTTTCCTTTCCTCCTTCCGTCCTCCGTCTTGCCATTTGTATCTCTGACATTAGCAGTCATAAAACGGAATGGCGTAAGATCGACTGACTCTAGGAAACCGACCTTGCGCTCTTCAATTATACATAGTCTTACTAACCAGAGACCATTACACGCTTGGCCGTTGCACTAGCAGATATAGGGCCATGCAGGTTTTCTTGGGAGGTGAAAGACGGGGAGGGGGGGGGGAGATGGGTACAGATTGTCCGGATAATGGACCACAAGCAGAGTCCATCTCGTTCATGCTTTTTGCCTCTGCCTTTATCCCCATACAGCCTCCTCGACCACTGCGGAGTGGAATGGTGGGACAGGTCGGGGATTTGGCGAGGAATGGGCGGGATCGGGAACATCAATACGGCTTACCTCCATCATGGTCTGAATTATCCACCCTACAATATACACACATCCTGTCTGCTTCTCTCTCTCTCTCTCTCTCTCTCTCTCTCTCTCTTCTCCCATCGTTTCCTTTCACCACCCATCCCCTTTCTCCTGTCCCATTTCGCTCTTCCCTCTCAGTCTGTCTGTCTGTGTCTGTCTGTCTCTCTCTCTCTCTCTCTCTCTCTCTCTCTCTCTCTCTCTCTCTCTCTCTCTTTCTCTCCTTAAATAAAGTCTTACGACAAGCAGACAAACACAACAGACAGAGAGACAGACAGACAGACAGACATACAGGCAGACAGAAGCAGAGTCAAGAGTAAAAGACAGAGACAGACAGAGGGACGGAGAAAGGCTTACGAGAAGTTGTGGAGAAACTCAACTCAGTTCTCTCTCTCTCTCTCTCTCTCTCTCTCTCTCTCTCTCCTCTCTCTCTC
>CM065714.1:97789480-97801980 GCA_033310375.1 Conus canariensis | reverse complement strand
TCTCCGGTAACAGTTAAAACACACATTCAGCATTGACACTTGCGAGATGTTGAACATTCGAACAAAATGAAATTTCCATGTATTTACACCGAGTCTGACCTCAACAGGCGTGCGTAGCTGAGCAGAATAAAGAACATTGGCATTAGCACATTGGTGGGAATGGACTGCATCATTCAATGGAATGCAAAATGTGAAGTGCTCCAATTCATTCCCGTTTTTTCCCCCGCTCACGTCCAGACAACGGGGTCCGTCAAGATATGAAGAAAGACTAGCAGCAGCCCCGCGCACTCGCTCGCACAGGACACAGGTGTTCTCTGTCTGCCTGTCTGTCTGTCTGTCTCGATCTTTGTCTGTCTGTCTGTCTCTCTCTCTGTCTGTCTGTCTCTGTCTGTCTGTCTGCCTCTCTCTCTGTCTCTCTATCTCTGTCTCTGTCACTCACTCTCTCTCTCTCTCTCTCTCTCTCTCTCTCTCTCTCTCTCTTCCTCTCTCTTTCTCTCTCTTGTATCTTGACCATATGTAAATCTGTAAAAGGGAGAGTGAGATGTGGATCATCTCTAACAGACTACATAAACTGTACGTTGAGAGTTAAACAGGGGATGTCTGTAACCCCATTCTTTTTTCTATATTAATTAACGAATTAATTAACTTTAGAGGTAATGCATATCAGTAGGCACGGAGCTCAGCTTTTAAATGATGCTTTGGATATTTTCATCCTCCTGTTAGCTGATGACGTCGTATTAATATCAAAAACGATAGTTGTTCATCAAAATCAGTTAAACAGTTTCGAAAGAGCTTCTGCATCTCTCCAGTTGAAGGTAAACATAGCAAAAAGTGATATTATAGTGTTTAGGAAAGATGGATATCTTGCTGCACGGGAAAAATGGATTTATAAGGGAATACCTATGCCAGTGGTGAATGTTTTAAAGTACTTAGGCATATATTTTTCAACCCGTTTAAGTTTCAGTTTTGCTTGCAAAGATCTTGTAAGCAGAGCTAAACAATGCTTACTTTGAATCTTAAAGAAACTGCGTCTGCTCAATAACAGATTCAACCCATGGTACAGTGTGGAGCTGACTTATGGGGGCCTTGATTCTGCCTCGATACAAATCGAAAAGATTCCTTTGTATGCATTAAAAAAGTTTCTCGATGTTTCATTACAAACACCAAATGACCTGGTCTATGGGGAGACTAACAGATATCCAAATCATGTACTCTCAGTGGTTAGATGCATTCGTTACTGGCTAAAAAGATAACTCGAATGTCATCAGAAAGATTACCACATAAAGCGTACAAAATATTTGTAGAGCTAGACTCTAGAGGAAAGAGCAATTGGGCTTCTAAAATAAGGTTGAAATTGTACGAATGTGGTTTTGGTTTTGTGTGGGAATATCATGGTGTAGAGGACATACATAATTTTATCCGTGTATTTCAGCAAAGGTTAATCGATTGTAACTGGCAAAGATGGAATTCCCATGTTGACGACAGTCACCGATTTGATATTTACAGAGTATTAAATCCTGCACATGGTATTCCAAGATACTTGTCTATGCAGATTAACAGACATATCAAATATACTGTCAAAAAATTCAGATTTGGTGTATTGGATATTTGTATACATCCTAACCGTTACAGGCCGGTGAATGATCGTAATTTGACATGTCCACTCTGTCATGAAGATGATGAAACTGAAGTTTGTTTTGTTCTCTCTTGTCCTGAACTACAAGTTGTTAGACAACAATTAATCTCACCCAAGTACTTAAGAAAGCCTTGTCTGTTCAAACTGATTGTGTTAATGAAAATACAATCAAACAGCTCGCTTTGTATTTGTATAAAGCGTTTAGAATGCGAAATAATGTGTTAAGATAGTAAATATGTTTTAGTAAGGTTTAATGAGTTAAACTGCGCAGTTTGATATCTATTTATCCCCTTCAAAGGGGCTATGGCTTTTGCGAATAAATGTCTGCGTCTGCGTCTCTCTCTCTCTCTCTCTCTCTCTCTCTCTCTCTCTCTCTCTCTCTCTCTCTCTCTCTCTCTCTCTCTCTCTGATACGCAGTCTTGCTTGTGTACAATGCGATCTCTTTCCGTCCGTCCGTCCGTCCTTCCCTCTCTCTCTACCCTCCCTCCCTCCCTCACCCTGTGTGTGTGTGTGTGTGTGTGTGTGTGTGTGTGTGTGTGTGTGTGTGTGTGTGTGTGTGTGTGTGTGATCTGTGTGTGTGTGTGTGTGTGTGTGTGTGTGTGTGTGTGTGTGTGTATAATTAGACAGATACATAGATAGATGAGTATATAGATATATCCCCCACGTGTACACACACACACACACACACACACACACACACACACACACACACACACACACACACAGAGAGAGAGAGAGAGAGAGAGGAGAGAGAGAGAGAGAGAGAGAGAGAGAGAGAGAGAGAGAGAGAGAGAGCGATGTGTATGCTCGGCAATGTATCTGAGATAAAGGGAGAGTGAGAAAAAAGATAATGTGGTAGTGCCGGGAATTATTTCAAATAGCGCGCGTGCTCTCTCTCTCTCTTTCTGTGTGTGTGTGTGTGTGTGTGTGTGTGTGTGTGTGTGTGTGTGTGTGTGTGTGTGCGTGTATGTGTGTGTGTGTGTGCGTGTATGTGTGTGTGTGTGTGTGTGTGTGTGTGCGTGTATGTGTGTGTGTGTGTGTGTGTGTGTGTGTGTGTGTGTGTGTGTGTGTGTGTGTGTGTGTGTGTGTGTGCCACGCATCTAATTGATGAACTGTCAGCACATGCAAAGGCGAAAACGGCGCTTATACGCTCGCACTATTGTGTTCTAGCGCCGTTACATTAGTCAGTACTCCCCCGAGCCCGGAGAGCCATATCCGTAAGGAAGACTCACGCGGGCAGACGCACCGAAGCACATGAATACTAATATTATATCAAGATTAATTGTGCAGTACACACCCGAGCATGGGGGTGATAAAAGAACAACAAACAAACAAGACGCACGCGGGCGCACGCACCTAACTCCTAAGTACATGAAAATACATCTTACCGTATGCAGTTGATCCACCAACGCTGTCCCGCTCTCTAAAACTTCTCGCATGTTTTGCATCTTCCAGTGCACCTGCTTACGTTCATTTCTTTATGAGTACGATTGCCTTTACATCAAGAAAAATGCGACCCAGCATGCGATTGTATGTGCATACACGTTAACTTACACCGTTTGCTGTCTCTCTCTCTTTGCCTGCGAGCCTGTCTTACGTGTGTATGTGCATGTGTTCAAAACAGAGCCATTTGTATCTTCTGTCTACGGTCGACTTTAGCCCCCTTTTGTAAAATTAGTAGAAGCCGGTTGCTTATGCAAATGCCCCTTTGGTATCCTGTCATTCTACCGTATTCTCCCCACCAAGGGCACGAAAAGAAAAGGCCACGGGAAAATAAGGGGCACAAAAATATGTAAGTAAGTAAATACACAAATAGATATAGAGTAGTCTTTATAAGAGAAAATCTTTGAGCCGATGGTTGAGGAGCCATCATGGGGTGAAATGGAGGTCAGCCTGTGGCAACAGACAGAGTGGTCAGCTCTATTGTTTCATAATCCAAGCATGATCAGTCTGTTCAGTGCTGACAGCAGCTACCTGTCTCTCTCCCTCCCTCCCTCTCTCTCTCTCTCTCTCTCTCTCTCTCTCTCTCTCTGTCACTACCTACCTACCTACCTACCTATCTGTCTGTCTGTCTATCTATCTATCTATCTATCTATCTATCTATCTATCTGTATGTATGTCTGTCCTTCAGTCTACCTAGCTGTCTATCAATCTATAATCAAAGCATTATCAGCAACAACAGTGTGACAGCAGCTAGGAGTATACGTCTATTTTTCTTCTCCCCCAACAGGCCTGCTTGTGCAGACACAAACGAGCGATCGCCTTGTTCAGCTGTTCTTTTAGACCGACAAGCTTCATGTTGGCCTACCTGTGCAGACACAAACGAGCGATCACCTTGCTCAGCTGTTCTTTTAGACCGACAAGCTTCATGCATGTGATCTGATCGACCACACTGCGTTTCCTCGTGACAAATGGCCAGGTCGAAATGTCAATCGTCACAGAGCGAAGGAGCGCCGCTCTTTGATCTGCCTGTTTGGTAAGGTTTTGTATAGAAGAGTACCCTGGATATTTGAGATATTTTAGTTCCTGTACGTCGATCCTTTCTTCTTCTTCTTCTTCTTCTTCTCTTCTTCTTCTAGTTTTTGTCTGTTTCTTTTCTTTTTTTTTTTTCTTTTTTTTTTTTAGATAAATATGGCTGTGTGGAAATCTCTTCGTAGCCGTATCTTGATTGCTACAATGCATCGATTGCGAAATTGTCTCGTCCGTTTTTATCTGTTACATCTGTTAAAGAATCAATTTTTCTGTTTTTTTTTTTTTTAGGTAGGTGCGTGTGTGTGTGTGTGGGGGGGGCGGGGGGGAGGGGAGGGGGAGGGAGAGACGGGGGTTCTTTTGTTTGTTTGTTTTTTTTTACACCGTACACTTCATGACTCTGCAATACATTTGTGGTATTCACATGACCATGAGTACAAAGTTCCAAATGACCTGAGTTGCCAATCTTCAAATCCCAGATATGGATTGTTGCGGCACGGCTGGTGACGTCCTGACAACAATTCTCCATCTGTAGTGGTTTTGCGTGGCCCCATGGAAGCTGTAGAAGGATACATTGTGGCTTTGTTCTCCAGCCTCCTCTTCCTTCTGCCTCTTCTTTGTCCACCTTGCACCGCCCTGCAGGATGCCTTTCGCCTGGCGGGATGATCTCGAAACACACCCTACCGTTTTCACCCTTCTCTTCTTGGCAGTGGTGAGGAGGTACTATAATATTTCATAACTCGTCCGACTCCATTTCTAGTTTGATCTTTGTCCAAGATCGTTCAATATTTGGATTGCAGATCTACTGTCAAGATCCTGTTTCAATGCGTACAGAAATAGGGATGAGCAGCGGAACGGATGAAGCTGATGTTGACATGAAGGAGATGTCTTTGTCACGCCTGATGATATTCAGGTTTGTTAGCCCTGCTTTTGTCTACGCTATTCTGGGCACAACATCTGGTTCGGATCCTTCACCCGTGACTGCGGTACCCACGTACTTGAAGCACTTGACAGTTAAAGTCTGGCCTTGCGCTTTTCTCTCCCCTTTGGGGGTGTCGAGGGCTCTGTCAGTATTGATAACTCCGCCTTCTAGAAGTCTTGTGCCAGTAACTTCCTTATTTATATGACTCTCTGACTGCCTTTTTTCTTTTTCTTTTTCTTATTTTACACAATGGAGACTGTGTGTCTGTTCTACGCCCTGTAATGCATTTGATCTATTTTTTTGTTATATTTAGATATGTTTTTCCTGTTCTTTTACGCTTTTTTAAATTAGGCTGAGAGCGAGAAATGAATCAGAAAGGCTGACGCTCTCCGTACGGCTAAGTCTTATTCGACTTGAGAACATCAATAATGTATTTGCCATGTCATGAATTGTTTTTGTTATTTGTTTGCTTGTTTCGTTTTCTTTTTTTTTTAAGGTTGTGCCATTTTTCCATACCGGGTTGACAGCCCTGAAAACTACTTGTGTGGTCCATTAACCATAACAGTAATGGTGATGGTATTAACAATAATGATAACTTTGAATTCTAATTCGTTGCCCTCAGGGCTGCAGGTCATTATCTTTGTCTTCTGGGGGCTGATATTCATGACGTCAGAGCTCTTGTCGTGGCACTCAACAAGATTGGTCGCCTCTTGCTTCAGCTGGCAGGTTATCGATGATCGATGCTGCCAGCACAAACCGCAAGATGATGATTGCCCTGTCACAGTTGCTGACCTGTCCTTCGGGATCTTCCTCTGCGTTGGTCTTTATCCTCTGTATGACCATGTTAGGGGGCGGGAACCAGTAGGCTTTGACTGTAGGCGCATTCTGCACTGGACGGCTGACGTGCAGCATGTAAGCGCGCATGTGATGTTTGCGCACACGCACACACACACACGCACACACACACACATACACACACACACACACACACACACACACACACACACACACACACACACACACACTTGCATACACGAACGGTCGCACGCGCACACGCACTCACACACAAAATCACGCGCGCGTACACCTGAATTACAGAGAGAGAGAGAGAGAGAGAGAGAGAGAGAGAGAGAGAGAGGAGGACTGTGTGTGTGTGTGTGTGTGTGTGTGTGTGTGTGTGTGTGTGTGTGTGTGTGTGTGTGGTGTGCGCGCGTGTGCATTCTTTAACCTATTTTAGTCTTCTGATGTTCACATTTCATCCTCAATATGCACAGATTTTTTTTTTCTCTCCAAACATCGACCGACCCCAGTCCTTGTAATTTGTAGAAACACCGCAGAATGGTGGTGATGAAGAACGATTCGGTTTTTTTGTTTGTTTGTTTTCTCTCTCTCTCTCTCTCTCTCTCTCTCTCTCTCTCTCTCTCTCTCTCTCTCTCTGTCTGTGTATCTGTCTGTCTGTCTGTCTCCTCTCTCTGTCTCTCTTAGATAACAATCTTATAAGAACACACACGCTGTACTGATCAAGTCTGCTGTTATTCTCATGCCAGTCGATAGCATTGGTAGACTGTTTACTCTAGATGACTCACCTCATAAAGAATACTTCCGATGAAATTGGAAGACCTTAACAACAAAATATGTAGACTGACACACTGGTTGGAACTTGCTGTTGCTGGGCTCTCATTTATACTACACGCCTACAGTATTCGGAGGCGTATTATTTAATTCTTGAAAATTACATATGGCAATTTCTGATAGATTCTGCTGAAGCAAGTCATAATTATATTCGTTAAAGAATTCACTAAAAAGAACTAAAACAAACATAGGGTATGCACAGCGATGATGTATTGTTCATGTGATTGCCACGTCATTAATTTAAAAGTGATTAATGATGAAAAAAATAGTTACAACATTGAATTTGAAGCCTGGCGTAGCTATCTATCTGAGGGTGAAATATTTGCGCGAGTTTTATTCACAGAATCTTTGGGGGAAAATCGTTTACTCTTTTTTGTGTATATTTCAGCAAGTCTGAATATTCATATTTTATAAACTGCATTTATTCATATTTGATTTATGAAATTTCGTGATTTTTTTTCCTTAGGCTTTTCCCCGTTTACCTTATCTGCCTTCCTTTCACTCTCTTTCTCTGCTTCCGCCTGTCCGTTTTCTGTTTTCTTCAATGCCTTCCAACACGTGAGCCCTGAGAATCAGTAATGGTCTAGTAGAAACTTCTTCGCCGCAGGAAGCAATTCCGGAGGCTCCAAGTGAGGTTATAGTAAGTCGTCGACTGTCCAAGAGTCCAAAGAGCTTGTTCCTCACCTGCACGTCAGCACGTGAGATGCCTTCTCTGGGTGTCTGGTGTGATGGACAGTCCTGGAAAGAGCGTTCCATGATGTGCTGCAAGGACACACTGCGGAATCCCCCATCAGAAACGTTGTTCACGTGTGATGACTTCATTTGCAGTGCCCTGTCACCGGTTTTACATTGTTGCAAATCAGTCCGGGGGGGTGCTAAAGGTGCGAGACTCTAAAACCGTTTACGGTTGAGAATGGACCTTAAGAAACTGTCCGTAATAAATCGCTGTAGAAGTCCGTGACGCAGATTGACATATGATTGAGAGGTTTTGTATACACAGGCGAAAGTAAAGTCTCCACCGTTTTGATCTATGATAAAAAAACAAACGAGAGAGAATGAGAAGGAAGGGAGCGAAGATGGAGTGGGGGGGGGGGGGGGAGGAGAAGAAAGACAGGTAGACATGGGTGTCTTTGTAGAAATATATTCCAGTTGCTTCTCTCTCTTGCTTTTGACTTGTCTTCCGTCAGGCCATACCTCTCCGCTTGTATGCTCCATCGCTGACACTCCCAACCCTTCTCACGTAACTCCACTTCTCCTTTTTCCCCATTCTTATCCGCTCACATCCCATGCCCTAATCTCGTGGGATGCCCAGCATTCACGGAAGCGTCGTCAGAGATTATGCCCTGAATACTGGCAATCTTCTCAAAGGTCAAGACTGCGGACCAAGGGTTTCCTGTGGGCGCATGCCTGTTGCTTCTTTATGGGTGGAGAGGGAGGGTGAAGAGGGCTTCAATCAGAATGCTCTGGCATTTTTGTGGGGGGAGGCGCCGAGTGCCTGTATTTACTCATACTTGTCTACGAAGGGATCGATAGAGGGAACTGCATTGGCGACTAATTGACACGTTCTGTCCCTCCCCTTCTCTCCCTCTTCTCTCTTTCTCTCTGTCTTTCTCTCCTCCTCCTTCTGTCTTTCTCTCTCTTTCTCTTTCCTCCCCCTTCCTCAAGCCCCTTTGCCTATTTTATGAGCTTCACAAGCAGAAGGCAGCGTGTTGCTTACTTCTGTGGTTATATTCGTGTATATATATATATATATACATATATATATATATATTATATATATATATATATATATGTATGTATTGAATTATAAACAAACCTTGCTCTTATGTCTTAGATTGAAGAAATAGGGGGAGATAAGCATTCATATCTGCAGTAGTAGATAATTCTGCCAAACTAACAGTATGTGCTTGAGTGGGTGAATGGGGAATAATAAATGCTTCTCAAAATGAGCCTTCAGCAAGCTTATAGTCTCCAATATAGCATACTTATACAAGTCGATAGACAGATGAATCGATCGATCGGCAGGCAGGCAGGCAGGCGGGCGGGCGGACAGGCAGGCGGGCAGGCGGGCGGGCGGGCAGGCAGGCAGGCAGGCAGGCAGGCAGTTAGTGCTGCTTGCTACCACCCTCCCCTCCTCTCTCTCTCTCTCTCTCTCTCTCTCTCTCTCTCTCTCTCTCTCTCTCTCTCTCTCTCTTTCTTCCACCTTTCGCCCACCTCTTTGATAATCCTCAGCTCCATTTGGAATCGTTGAAGGAGTGTTATTTGGCTAATAGGTTGTTATGATCCTCTGTGACTTTCTGAATTTAGACAAGTGCTTGTGAACTGGTGTTTTAGAAGTTGCTTGAAGTTGTCATTCAGATAGAGAACTTACATCGGTGGACATAGTCGTTGCCATCCATGACAATGGTAACACTCGTCTTCAGCCCAGAAAAGAGTTTGTAATTCGTAATCCTTCTTATTCCTTCCCTTGTCTCTCTGTCATCTTTTTCTGTTTGCTTTTCCTGTTAGCTGGAACAGACGTGAACCGATCCTCTGATTACGTGGAACGCTCTGAATTAATAGAAATATCGTCTAAGGATATGAGCATTGTCTGAGACTGTGTTATATGGAATACTGGGTATCATCTCAAAGATCAAAACCAAGGAGTCCTGTCTGGTGCATGACTATTACTTGTTAATGCGCTAAACGACAGAGCTGGAGGAAAGACGGACCTGGTTCAGAATTCCTTGAAATCTTATGAAGGGAGGCGCGGGGGTCCGGGATTTCCCTGTGTCAGGATAGGCATCGATCGAGAGAACTCCGTTGATGAGTAAGCAACTGCGTTAAGTGGGCGGATAAGGCACTGACACTATCTCTATCAGTCTGCCAGTCTGTGTCTGTCCATCTTCTGTCTGTCTGCATGTCTGTCTGTCTGAATATCTCTTCTTTAGTCCCCTTTCCTTACCCACACTATGAGGTCCTGAAGTGCAAACCAAACTAAGTTTTACTTTTCGGCTTATTTTATCGGTTGGCGTACTGGGGTCGTCGTACGTTTTCTCTTCTATTCGCTAAAAGATCATGTAAGTGGACCAACAGATTGAATGAACGACTGGCCATTTTGATCCATAACAGAGTGGCTTTTTGTGCAGAACTAAGTCATGATTATTAGTAAGAGTTCTGATGTTGTTTGGATTGATGCAGTTGAGACGCAGTTGAAAAAAAAATCAATATTCATTTTGACAAAGTGGATATATTTTTCAGTCTTGGCAAACCTATATTTAGCAGACGTCGGTACACGTGGGCGCGTGAAGGAGGGAGGGGGGGAGAGAGAGAGAGAGAGAGAGAGAGAGAGAGAGAGAGAGAGAGAGAGAGAGAGCTCTTGTAGGCAAAGTCATAGACATGAGCACGCTAAAACATAGACACAGATTCACAAAATAATAGAAAAGTTCTAAACGTTCAGAATGCTTTATAAACATAAATAGCTTAAAGCTTTTTAAAATCTGAATCAGGAAAGACATTTTGAATAGAAACTTCGTCTTCTTTGTCTCTCTCTTCTCTCTCTCTCTCTCTCGAGAGAGAGAGAGAGAGAGAGAGAGAGAAAGCGACGAGAGAGAGAGAGAGAGAGAGGAGAGAGAGAGAGAGATTTGAGTTTATGTTCTATCTCCCCGTTTGCCCTCGCTGGATGTTGTCACCACCATGAATCAAGACCGCCCTCCACTCCCTGACAGACGATCTCCATTCGTTCACTCCATCCTTCACACTTCCAACTCTTCTTCCACATCTTCCCTTCTTTCGCCCATTCCTCTCCGGACAAAACCCTCTCTCCGATCTCGTAGGATGGCCGACATTCACGAGAGCATCGCCTGTAATTATGACTTGAATACTCGCAATCTTCTGGAAGATAAGGCTGCGGGCCCAGGGCATCCTGTATGTGCATGTCTGTTGCTTCGTTAAGGACTGAAGGGTGGAGAGGAGGCGTGAAGCTGGCTTGGTTGAGAACTCACTGGCATTTTGTGCAGGGAGGCGCCGAGTATCGAGATTCATTCGTAGCTGCTTGCGGAAAGGTCAATCGTTGAAAATCTCGCTCTCCCTGCCCGTCTATCTCCATCACTTTTCCTTCCCGTACAGTGTCTATTCCTCCCTCTTATCTCTCCCCACTCTCCTTCGCTCTCTTACTTCGTCTTCGCATATATAACCAGCTAAAGACTTAAGAGTGCTTTCTTTTCATGGCGTGAATAAGCTCAAAATGAACATCGTCTTCAAAGTGGGGGGGAAGGGCGTGAGAGAGAGAGAAAAAAAAAAAGAAAGAAAGGGAGAGAAAAGAAACGGATATGGAAACTTAAAAATGGGTGTCTTTTATAGACTCATCTTCCAGCTGCCCCTGTCTTTATTTCATCACGAGCACAAATTAAGACCGACATCGTATGCGTGACAGATAAAATCTGTACTTATGCTCCCTTTTCTACACTCTCAACTCTGTCCTCTACGTCTTCTTTTCCTTTTTTACCCCACATTATCTTCCCTTCTTTTGACCATTCCCATTTGCACAAAACTCTTCCCTTGATCTTTCCGGCTGCCCAGCATTTACGAAAGCATCGTGAGAGATTATGTCTTGAATTCTCACAGTCTTCTCAAAGGTCAAGACTGCGGGCCAAGGGTTTCCTGTGGATGCATGTCTGTTGCTTCTTTGTAAAGTAAACAGTGGAGAGGGAGGGAGGCTGAAGTGAGCTTGGTTCCGAATTCTCTGACAGTTTGTGGAGAAAGGCACTCAGTGCAGGGATTTACTCGTATCTGCCTGCAGAGAGATGGACAGTGTGAACTACACTGTTGACTGATGAACTGACGCTCGCTCGCTCGCGTTCTCTCTCTCTCTATATATATATATATATATAATGTTGAACAATTAAGTAGTGGGAGGAAACAAGTGCAAGCTAACAATTCTTCTGTTATTAGAGTAATGACTTGACAAAATTTGAATTAAAAAAAAAATTGAAGATGAAGGGAATATATTATATCAGAAACCCTTCACCAGCTGCCTGAGGAAACCATCGTACTCCCCTTCAAAGGCAGATTTATTTGTATTGCCTGTTCCTAGGCTTTTCGTCCGCTGGATCGGACTCATCAGAGAGAGACGGCTGATTGTGTCTGCGCTCTTGGTGTCAAATAGAGACACACCACAGTCCGTAACTCTGTGGTGTTCTCACCACCAAGGGTTCAAAAAAGAATCCAACAGCACCCCAAAGCAGCCAGCGGAGGGTAGTAAATGGAACAAAACGAAAATATGGAGAGGAAAAAAGTTGCTGAAAAACTAAAAGCACTATGCAAACAGTATAAAATGTAGGGGACAATCTTTGAGCCTATGCTTGAGGATCCATTCAAGGATGCAAGGGAGATCAAAAGATATATATATATATATATATATATAATTGTTTTATATTACACCCTGTTCAGTATGGGGCTTTGGACTTATACCAAAGAAATGTTCTTTTTCGAATTCTTATTTTTACTCTGTCTGTCTGTCTGTCTGTCTGTCTGTTTCTCTCTCTCTCTCTCACTCTCTCTCTCTCTCTCTCTCTCTCTCTCTCTCTCTCTCTCTCTCTCTCTCTCTCTCTCTCTCTCTCCCCTCCTCTATTCTTTTAATGAGCTCAACAAGCATAAGACTGTGTTTCGATTTCATTTTTGCGATTATTCTGGCAGTACACAGACAGACAGACAGACAGACAGACAGACAGACACACGCGCGTGCGCGCACACACACACACGCACACACTCATGCACGCACGCATGCAAACACTCGCGAGCGCGCACACAATCCTATGACAAGATACTGGAAACAAACGTAAGTAGTATGTTTTCCCATTA
>CM065714.1:97774480-97786980 GCA_033310375.1 Conus canariensis | reverse complement strand
ATATTGTCTGGAGCACTCGGAAGCTTCCCAAAGGTCAGGACTTGAGGCCAAGGTCGCCCCTTCGATGCATGGCTCTTGCTTCTTTATGGGTCAGACGATGGAGAGGGAGGACAAAGTGGGCCTGTTTAGAATTCCCCGGCATCTTCAGGAAAGAGGCGCAGAGTGCCCGGATTTTCCAGAGTCGGGACAGGGATCGATCAGGGGAAACTATGCTGGTGACTCTCTCTCTCTCTCTCTCTCTCTCTCTCTCTCTCTCTCTCTCTCTCTCTCTCTCTTACCATGAAGAATCAGATTTGGATTATTGATTCTTTGATTTGTATATGCCATTTGATTCCTCTCCCTGCCTCCCTCCGTCCCTCCATCTCTCTCTGTCTCATACCATGACGAATTATATTTAGATTATCGATTCTTTAATTTGTATATTCCATTGGATCCTTTTTCTTGTTTAGTTAAATATACACCCCCTCCTTTCGGTAAGGCGCCTAGGCCTTTATCTGAATAAAAAATTTTGAGTTTCTCTCTCTCTCTCTCTCTCTCTCTCTCTCTCTCTCTCTCTCTCTCATGAAAGGCACTGTCAACAGTTAAAACAAACCAAAACTACATTGTTGAAAGGAATACGGAATCTCCTCAATAAATGCGGGTTTCAAAAGTATAAACATTTCACACATACATAGTTTAATCGCCTCAAAACCAGCAACAACAGAACTCAGAATTATCAATGGCATCATGATTCAGAGTTCTGCACTAAAACCAAACACATTATGGATCAAAACAACCATTTATTCATTGAAGTTGTAAGCCAGTTTACGAAACTGTTTAGCAAGTTGAGCTAGAAACATACCAAGAGCCCAGTTACCTATTAATGATAATAATGAATACTTATATCGCGCCTATTCTCGGCTAGAGACCAAGCTCTAAGCGCTTTACAATCCACACTCGTTTACACAACGGGCTGCCTACCTGGGTAGTGCCGACTGAAGAGCTGCCAGCTGGCGCTTCATTCAGTCGTTTCCCGTGTCATCCAGTCAATATCGTTCAATATCGCTCACTGAATTTCCTTACTTCCCTCATTCTTGCCATTTCTCACGCAGGGTGCATGCTATGTGTAACGTGTCATCTATACCAACGGCCAAACTGGCCTACTCTTCCGAAAGTTGGTGATGGGATTTTACGTGTGTGCAAGATGTTATGCGTGCGTTCACACATAGAACCTCGGTTCATAGTCTCATTCGAAGGACTGTATGGGAAATGGAGTCAGAACCAATGTTAACTCCGAGGGAAAAATCCCCCTGTACCGAAACGGCCCGGCGGAGATTCGAACCCGCATCCCCAGGATCACGAGTCCGGCGCTCTACCAACTGAGCTATTCCGGCTCCCCTAAAGCTATTCCGGCTCCCCTAGAGCTATTCCGGCTCCCCTTTTAAGTTAAGAAATGACAGGATAAGCCACAGTATACACAGTCCATGTCCCCTCATACTTTCTGTTCGATTCTACTGTCCTTTTTAGGAACTTGGCCACATTTAAGACCCTTTGTCTGATCCCTGGGGTTGCCCAGCATTCGCAAAAGCGTCGTCTTGCGTTATGTCTTCGATGCTGGCAAGCTCTTCAAAATCAAGCTGAAAGCCAAATTGCTGCAGGCTCGCTGAGTATTTGCTGCTTACGTATTGGCTACACGTCAGAAGCGGGCATAGAGGTTATTTTTTTTCAGAATCCTTTGTCATTTTGCCGGGGTTTATCAGTCTGATGAGAAGAATCGATCATGGGGAACTGCGCTCATGTCTGTCTGTCTGTCTGCCTGCCTGTCAGCTTGTCTGTCTGTCTGTCTATCGGTCTGTCTGTCTGTCTGTCTGTCTGTCTGTCTGTCTTTTCTACACCTCTCTCTCTCTTTCTCTTTCGCGTCCTTGTACACAAACTGTCTCTCTCTGTCAGTGTGTGTATGTGTGCGTGCGTACGTGTGCGCATATGTGTGTGTTGTGTGTGTGTGTGTGTGTGTGTGTGTGTGTGTGTGTGTGTGTGTGTGTGTGTGTGTGTAACTTAAGAGAGAGAGAGAGAGAGAGAGAGAGAGAGGGGAGGGAGGAAGGAACTGAATTGTAATACATTCGTCGGAGAGCCTTTTCAGTAACTGCGCACGATAACATTTTGCCCTGTCTCAAAACTGGTTAAAAAAAATTGCAAGTTGTACACAAAACAGGTGAAATGAGACTTTGATGGAAGGCAAACAGGACAAATAGTCAAAACTCCATAGACGTCGACAGTCATCAAAGGTAGCGGCACCATCAAAGAGTAGGCGAGTAGGGAATAGACAAATCGGACCTACTGCACTCCAAGAAATCACCTCCAGTCGCACGCATTCTATCCATCCCTGACACTCCCAAGATTTGTCCCCCTTCATCTCTTCTTTCCGATCTCGTCCGGACAAAGCCCTTTTCCCTGATCAGGTGGGATGCCCGTCATTATGTCAGGAACACTCACAATCTTCTTAAAGGACAAGTCCAGTGGTCAGGGGGTCTTCTGCAGGTGCATGTCTGTTGCTTCTTTATGGGCTACAGGGCTGGAGAGGGAGGGCTGCCTTGGCTTTGTTCGGAATTCTCTGGCATTTCGTGGAGGGAGGCGCTGAGTGGCGGGATTTACTCGTACCTACCTGCCTGGGTGGGGATCGATCGTGGGAAGTACGTTGCCGACTCAACTCTCTGTCTCTGTCTCTGTCTCTGTCTCTGTCTCTCTCTCTCTCTCTCTCTCTCTCTCTCTCTCTCTCTCTCTCTCTCTCTTCTCTCTCTTCTCACACACACAGAGAACCCGCAAAGGTACACCCGCGCCCACACGCAAACACATGGAGAAGAGAGAGAGAGAGAGAGAGGGAGAGAGAGAGAGAGAGAGAGAGAGAGAGAGAGGTCGGAATAGATCAATCAGCCGAAGAATTAATAAAACAAGATGCATAAAACTATGCACATAATGTGTTCTCTTGTCCTAACACTACTATGACCTTTTTCTAATTTGTTAACCAGTTGCTTTCATACAACTGATTTGTATGTGCACATTAATGTGTTCATGGATGGATTTTAGTTGTAGTTGAAGTTTGTGTGTTTGTCGATCTCTTACTCTTGTCTCTCTGTTTCTATCTGTCTCTGTCTCTGTCTGTCTGTCTGTCTGTCTGTCTGTCTGTCTGTCTGTCTGTCTCCCTCTCTCTCTCTCTCTCTCTCTCTCTCTCTCTCTCTCTCTGTGGTGTGGTGTGATGTGGTGTGGTGTGGTGTGGTGTGGTGTTGGGTGGTGTGGTGTGGTGTGGTATGGTGTGGTGTGGTGTGGTGTGTGTGTGTGTGTGTGTGTGTGTGTGTGTGTGTGTGTGTGTGTGTGTGTGTGTTCATGCACTTAAATGGACCACGTACATTATTATCATTACATGATTCCGATTTGCATTCTCTTATCCTTCCAGGTGCTAAAGAAGTGCGAAAGAAAGTGGAGATTGAGTTGTTCTGATATTTGGCTAGTTGACATGGTTGTTAGATGAATAGAGTTTCTCTCTATCTATCCATTCTTGTTATTTCTTACGGGTGTTTGGCAGGATAATAGTTTTAATGTAGAAGTGTTGATTGTTGTGACCTACTGGGGATGTCTGACTTTAAAACCATCATGTTATTTGTGAATCAGGTTTTTTTTTTAAGATGCTGTACATTTTCAGGAAGTATCATTGTAAATCATTTAAAGTACGTAAATCAGTTGTCATGATTTTTTTTTTGAAGACTTAGCCTGTACATTGGTTTTAAATCTTGGTCGAGTCTAACAAACACACGCACTCACGCACGCACGCACGCTTACGCACATATGCACGCACGCACGCACAGACAGACAGAAGAGAGAGAGAGAGAGAGAGAGAGAGAGAGAGAGAGAGAGAGGAGGTGTTGAAACTGATCCCTCAGTTGAAGAATTAATGCCCCCCCCCCACCCACCCACCCAACCACCCACGCCCCCTTCCACGCCCTTACCATTCACATACACAGTTTGTGACCCTTCTGCTTTTTTTTTCCTTTGGAACTCCGCTTTTTGTGTTTGTTTGTTTGTCCAACCAGACTAACCTTCTCGTTGGTCTCATGGGACGTTTGACATTCAGCGAAGCATCGCTGGAGATCATACCCAGACCACTCAAAACCTTCTCGATGATCAAAACCGGGGAACGGGGAACGAAGATTTCCTGCTAGGGCGTGCCAGTGGCTTGCCTATGGGCAATATGATTCAGATGGAACATATTCTAGAGCTTCTTCAGATTTTCCGGGCATCTTGTAGAGTGCCAGGAGTTACATGTCTAGGCCAGTGATCGATCCTACGAACTGCGTTTCTGACTTACACACGTGCACACATGCAATCTCTCTCTCTCTCTCTCTCTCTCTCTCTCTCTCTCTCTCTCTCTCTCTCTCTCTCTCTCTGTACTTTTGCCATGAACTCAAAAAATACCAAACAATGTGTATATTAGTCATGCTGTTTGCTGTATCATTAATCTGGCTGATGTAGGTGTTTGGGGAGCCCGGTGGTATATCTTTAGACTCAATACAGTCGTGCAATCTTTAAACAATATTCAAATAATGGAGAACAAGCAAACTTGTGGTTTCTATAGTTCTTTGTTGTTGTTGTTGTAAATTTTAAACCCTCTTTTGAAATTCTGTGAAAGACCGATGCTTTGGATGGTTCATTGGAACTGTTATTGAATGAGGTATTATGAAAGCTTTGCGCCTTGGGAACAAATTCTGTCTGGAACGGTGTATTCACTTTGTCCGTTTCTGTGCCCTCTCTGTGGCATAACCTTACATCGCTAATCGCGCCTATCCCGGCCTGGGATAAAAAGCGACCTCCACGTGTGTCCTGTTATAGCACTAGCATCGACTCTCCATGGACTGCAGACAGTATCAGGCTGTTATCAGGCTACCCACCAGAGGAGACGCTACATTGCAGCTGAGTCACTTCTTAAGTCTTAATTTTATGCCCAGCATTATGCAAGTCACTGATTGCTTGGTCGCGGAGCGTCCCCCTTCCGGAGGGCACCACAATGTCCATCCAGCAACAGTACCCAGAAACTTATCGATATCGACGAACTCAGCACAGACACGGATGTGGAGAAGAAATCGAAAGTCAGACCGATGTGCTGTTTACTGTTCCCTGCCTCATTTCAGATTTCCTTTAATTCGAAACTAAGGTCATCCATCATGAGAGCGAAGCGTTAAAGGCCACAGAATTTTATTTTCTGACAGACAGCAATCAATTGGGATGCAGATGTCTCTGGTGAGGTACTTTTTATTTTGACATTATGCTCTGACAAAGTGTGCAGACTGTCTTGAAAAGTCGACAGTATATTGTTTCTCGACTTTAGTTCTACAGTCAAGCAAAAGTTCAACATGAAGCCGATCATACAAAAATCCAGACGAAGCATCCATATGATTTTTACAAATGAAATCTGATAACGCAGCATTGCATATGGTCCGAAGGTCAGAAAACCGCTGATGATAGCTTGTTAGAGGTCAGTTTTAATGTCCAGTCACACGTAAATGGTCTTTCAATCTCACAAACCGCAGGGGAACATACGTATGCATCACTTTATTACATATCATTACATGTTGTAGGTGTTGTTCAACGACACGGCAATGTGCAATATTTTTCCGCATCACGACATGACATTCAGTATTTGAAGAGCACTGATCCATCATCAGAGAGAATACCTGTTGTTTTTAAGTGAGCGGAAGAGCTGTGATTAGTCCCCGGAATCACTCCGGTCTTATCTGTTATATACTGATATGTATTGGTTGATATTGCTTCCAGCCTGCATTACAGCTTTTTGTTTTTCGCTGTATTGTTCGATCTTGATATGTATAGCAGCATGTTCAATCTTAATCAGGATAGCAACATCTTCTGAAAAGTTAGTATATTTAGCGCTCTCTTCTACTTTACATCTCTATGTGCACACTTTTGCAAAAATAATATTTAAATTAAATGTAATCTCCGGTTTTTATATGTTCATCCACAGCGGAGACTACCAACCACGTGAAATTTTAACATTGAATAACACTTGCTTTTTATATAGATGAGCATTTACTCTCATCCAAAACCTCCATGTATGATGACATTGAAAAAAAAATTGCAGACGCTGAAATGAAATAATACCTATTCCTCACAGTATCTTTTTGATGCTATCATTTACATTAAAACAGGGACGTGGTGGTAATCATAGAGAGAGAGTTAGGCTAGATAGTGGAGGAAGTGAGACAACGGCTTGTGAATAAAATTGTATTGATTTATTTCTTCTTTCTCAATTTTGTTGTGTCTTTTAACTTGCTGTTTGTTCTAGATTGAAAAGAAAGAATATCCGCTGGTTAACAAAATGGTTATCTACTTTTATATCGTCATGATCGTATGGGAGTAACGATCGGGATCGGCTGGCCAGACTGATCATGGTGTTGATTTCTGGCTGATTGGTTTTTCTTCTTCTGCGTCGTTCACTCAGACAGGAACCTCAGAGGCGCTGACGGAGGCTGCTGTTTGGTGGAAGCACTCCCGATGTCCACAAAGGTCCTCTCTCATCGATGTGTCTGCAGGCCAGGGCTGTGCTGGGAGCTTTTTGTGTGTTGGACAGTCCTGCAGGAAGTGCTCCACAGTCACTGGAGCTATAAAAGAGACTTATCAATGTGAACATGTGGTGCTTGCGTCTAGAGTACCTCATCCTCAGTCTCACTATGCTCACTTGGTTTTGGTCCGGGTAGGAGTTGACAGGGATCCTTTCTGGTGTAGTTGGAGTGCTGTTGAAACCATTCTTTTTTCTGCTTCCCTTTGATAATGGGTTGGTTCTGTTCGTGCACTGCATGATTGATCTTTTCCACATTCTGACATTTTATTGATTTGATTTGTATATCCAAACTGACATCACAAACGCAAGTTATACACAAAGTTTATTCTTCGTAGACACTGGTCCCGTGTTAATATTGGTTTAGTTTGGAAAGCCTGACCTGTCACTGGCTGATTTTCAACATTATTAGACACAGATGAAAATCGTTTATATAAACGCTCCCTCCCAACTCCCATCCTCACTCTTACCTTCCTCTCTTCAGACCCTTCCTGCCTTGCTTCCTTAGACAGACAGACAGACAGACAGACAGACACACAGACACACACACACACACACACACACACACACACACACACACACACAAACTCACTCACTCCACTCACTCTGTCACGCACACACACATACACAGACACATACAGAGAGAGAGAGAGAGAGAAGAGAGAGAGAGAAGAGAGAGAGGAGAGAGAGAGAGAGAGATGTTGAGCCACACGAGAAAGATTTTTGTATTATTCATAACAAAATCATTTGAAGGCCTATTTTTGTCATATCTTTGGATTTTGTTTTTCAATACTAGGATCTAAAGTGGAAAGTAAATCTTTAGCAGCGCTATGTAGTGAAAAAAGGGCGGATTTAATTCACGTGGTCAGAAAGGGTGAGGAGGATAGAGGGGGAGGGAGAGGATGTACAAAACAGACTTTCACTACAGCATTAATTCCTGTCTCTGACCTGTTCGAACACATGACGGCGCCATAATTTTGTCTGCAGTTGCACGCGCTTGAACCTTGTGTCCTTAGGGAGAACTCTCATGTGTTAAAGATCTACATTCACACTCGCCGATTTAAGAGTTTGTGTCCAATCTAGTCCTTTATGTCACTGTTTGGTACTTGTCTTTCTGCGTCCTGCGGTGACGTCAAAAGTTAATAAGGAGAATCATCTCAATGGTCAAAAGCACAGGCGGAGGGGAGTGGGGGGTGGGGAGGATGGAGGGGGGGGGGGGGGGTTGACTGTGCAAGGGGCCAATGTTTTGAAGGCAGTTCGTAAATTCTAAGAGGGGTGAGAGAGTTGAGTTCATTCAGACATCTTGTGGGGCAAAGACGCTGACCTGGGGATTTGTCCGTCTCGGGAGGATCAAGAATTTCTTGGGGGGGGGGGGGGGGGGGGACGAAAAATAAATAATATGATATCTGTTCTGTTCTAGGGTTGTGCATTGCGGTACATTTTCATCATTCTCTACAAACATCAGAAACCGGGGGGAAAGAGAGAGAGAGAGAGAGAGAGAGAGAGAGAGAGAGAGAGAGAGAGAGAGAGAGAGAGAGAGATTAACATTTATTCAGTTATAGCCCATGGTCTTTTATGAAAGGCATGTCAGCATCACGATATATACAAGAGTTATAAACATAAAACCACAAAAGAGTAGATGGACAAAAGCAAGCACACAAAACTATATCAAAGTAAGAGATTGTCTCCTATCTGAAATCAAACATATGATGAAAAGTAGAGCACGAGAGAGACAGAGAGAGAGAGAGAGAGAGAGAGAGAGAGAGAGAGAGAGAGAGAGAGACAGACAGACAGACAGACAGACAGACAGACAGAGATTACCAGATCAATAATCCCACCGATTTTTCTATCCTCAAGGGACAATAAGCTCAATCAGGGTATCATCCATGCGTGGCAAGATCTTCTATTTTCAAATCTTGTTTTTCAGTCTGTCCTTTTTTTTCTTTTTTACATCACCCCCATCACACCCATTCCCCCATTAACCCCATCCTTTCTACTCCTTCCCCCTCCATTTTCCATACTCTGCAGAAAGACCGGCAGCCAGACAGACCGACCACTTCTTTCTAATGCTGAAAGATGCTTGGTATTCACCGGAGGGTATAAGGTCAGAGATCATCTCCTGCACTAATGCTGCTGACAAGCATCTCTAAGGTCACAAGGCCAACCGGTGATCAGGGGACAGCTTTGCTGGGGATGCAAGAGTGCAGCCCCTTCAGACGGCTGAGCGAGGGGGGAAGAAGCTGAGAATGTTGTCTGGTGTTTGTTACCGGCGAGTGTGGCTCGCACAGGGATTTAACTTCTGAGAAGAGGGGGCTAGCTGGTGGGGTCGATTGTGGGGATGCTCAATGTCTGTATGTCTCTGTCGGCCTGTGTGTATATCTGTCGCGCGCGTGCGCACGTGTGCGCACGCACGCACGCACACACAGACACACTCACACATACGCGCGCGTGTGCGGAGAGTTAGAGAGAGAGAGAGAGACAGAGAGAGAGAGAGAGAGAGAGAGAGAGAGAGAGAGACAAAGATAGAGAGAGAGATAGAGAGAAAGAGCATAACTAAATATTTGTACGCTGACTCTCTCTCTCTCTCTCTCTCTCTCTCTCTCTCTCTCTCTCTCTCTGTGTCTCGGCCTGTCTGTCTCTGTCTACGTCTCTCTCTCTCTCTCTTTTTCTGTCACACTCACACACACACACACACACACACACACACACACACACACACACACACACACATGTACGCAGCACGCTCGCAAACACTCACCCACGCACACACACTTTCACGCACGTACATAGGTATGCAGTCACATCCATGTACAAAGACGGTTGTTCACCACTCCACACATATTTCCCGACCATTATTCCGTCCTTTCTCCTCCCTGCTATCTGCACCACCCTCTTCCGCCCTCCCTCGTCACCCTTGTCTGTCTCTTGAATGCAAGTGGAGAGCACGTGCATCATAATGAAATATGGTCCGTGCCTTGGAAAATGTCACAAAAAGAGCTCCGACGTAATAACAAACCCGCGAGAGACGCCTTGAATGTTGGAGTTTGGAACAGCAAAAAAAGAAAAAAGAAAAAAAAAAGAAAAAGAAAAACCTTGAACCCACGGTTAAGTGGGGCTATTGAAGAGACAGTGGGGAGAGGAAGGTGAAGGATGGGAGGGGAGGGGGGGTGGGCACTCAGTCTTATTTATGCATTCACACCTTTTTGCCGTTGTTTTCCAAAACACAGCGTAACCCGCGACAGATGTCTGGAAAGAGCGGAGATAATGAGATCGTTCAGGATGTTGGGCGACAGTCCAAGGTCCCTGTGCTTCATGGCATCTGTCACAGATAGCCCGACACATGGAATATTCCAGGGAAGCGAACTGTTACAGCCACCCACCACCCTCTCCCAGTTCCCGTCCCTGCCTACCACCCTCCCTTACTCTCTCCCTCACACGTCATCGCCACAGTTTTACATTTTAACCTACAGTGCAGAGCTAGTGAGTAACAACAAACTGTTCTCGTGCGTCATGTCGGAAATGATGTGTCAGAGGTCAGCCATGACGATGCGGTCATTTCATCACCAGCTGACCATGGAATGCCTCACAGATGCGTAAACAACGCTGAACAGTGCTGCTGTTGTGTTGGACACGGCGATTCACTGGGCACAGGGGATTGTTGGGCGGTGCGCATCTCCTGGCCAATCAGCCGACTTTGGTGCATACTGGGTATTTTTGTTTTGTTTCCATGACTCGAGTATGAAGCCCCCCAAATGTATTTCTCCCAATCAGAGGCTGTTTCTGTTTAGGATGTACTGGAAACCAACAGGAACGGTAAATGGCCGGAAGAAAATGTTGTGACCTTCGGCCCTTAAAGACACAACTCATCTGGTTGTATGTCCACATTTGATGGATTATAAACCAAAAGACAGTGAATCAGAGACGGTGTTCTCCTCTCTCTCTCTCTCTCTCTCTCTCTCTCTCTCTCTCTCTCTCCCATATTTACATTTATGAAGTCAAGTGTCGAGCTGGGTAATTCGCTGCTTACTCTAACATTATTGCCATCGGTAGCCACTTTGCGCAATGTTTACATGTTGGATGAACCAGCGTGTAGGCATGATGGCTTAAACTAAATGACACAAAGCTTTCGTCGGTCGAATATTTGAAATACCAGACTTCTGCGGAATGTTTTTTTTTTTTCAGGATGATCCTGTTGGTATGGAAGAACGAAGTTCAGCTTTTGTCCAAACCTCCTGCTTGTCATCATTAAGTCCACAGCCTAGAGAACTGAGTTTCGAATTCTTTTGTATCAGTATTCTCTCTTCACCGAGTCTTTAGTTCTCTACATGGACGGCTAACCTTTCTGTAAGTCTTCTGTTTGATAACATTAAGTTCATCGCATAAAGGAAATCGGTTTAATTTTGTTTTTAATTTCAGAGAATCTTCCATCATTCAGTGTGTCCCGAGCAACATTTAACCTGAGCTATAACCCACACCTACTGTTTGTCACGATAAGTTTACAGCGTAGAGAAATCGGTTTGATATTCTTTTGTCCAGACATTCCCATCACTGAGTCTGGAGTTTTCTACCACGAGAAATGGCTAACTTCAACCTCTGCCAAAACCTTCCGTATTTTTTTTTTTCTAACTTTGAGTCCAATGCAAAAAAACAAAGGTCGATTTCATACTCTTCTGTCCTCAGTCTCCATCATGGAGTCTAGAGTTCTCTGCCACGAGAACAGATGAGTTCAGCCTCTGCCCACACCTTCTATATATCTAATTGTGAATTCTACGTCCAGTGTGTAAAGAAACAAGCTTAATATTCTTTTCCATCGAGTGTCTCCCATCCCTCTGTCCGGAGCTCTGTGCCACGGGCTGCACATTACTTCAGCCTTTGCCCAGACATTCTGTTTGTCAACAGTAAGTCAACGGCGCGAGGAAATCAGTTTAATATTTTTCTCTCTCGAGGTTCTCTCATATCATTCAGTTTGGCGCTCTCTGCCAAAGGGAAACGCTAACCTCAGCCTTTGGCCAAGCGTTTCGGTGTTTGAACTGGAAGCTCACTGAGAAAGGAAATGAATTTCATATCAATTTCTTTGGAGAAAAAGCTCGCATCACTGAGTTTGGAATTTACAGCCGCAAGGAACACCTAACTTCAGCTTTTAACCCGACCTTCTCTTTGGGAGCTACAAGTGCAGCGCGTAAGGAAACCAGTTCAATATTCATTTTTCTTGCAAATCTCCCATCACATCAGTCTTGAATTCTCTGCCACAAGAAAACCATCGTGTAAGCCTACAGTTTATTTCATCTTTTCTAAAGCATGTCTTAAACAGTGTTTCAAATCCATCTCAGGGCAAGCTGTGTTCATTCCGTTTTCTAGAAAAATACGAGGTAATTATACCTCTGGTGAGAATGTTCTGGGTTACCGACTGAACTGAAACATAGATTCAGGGCTGCCGACGGACTGAGTGACCAGGCCTCAAAGTGGATTTTCCTCATTTTCCAGACCCGAAAATGAACGTATGGAGAGGGGGTGGGGGGTGGGTAAAAGGCGAAGGTTGCTCTTTCTTTTTCCAAGGGTTTGTAAAAGCGGGAGTTCGGTTGGGGGGAGGGGTCTGGACGACTTCGACCAGACGACAACATACTGTTTTACCGTCCTGTCCAACAGCAGGGATGTGGCAATGTGGAAAGTTTTGTGCGCGTGGCCATCACGGACACTTCCGCTCTTAGGTGAAGTGGAAACTTTCAAAGGGAGCATACTCTCGTGGTCCTGAACACAGTCATATGGTGTCAAGCTGCCGAGACCAGAGCGTTTCAATTTTTAAAAGTATTATAATGACTCCGCCGAATAACGTGGACAAACGAATCACAAGACAAAACGCGACGCGTTTCGATCTCTTAGGTCTTTTTCAGGCAAGAAA
>CM065714.1:97761980-97764480 GCA_033310375.1 Conus canariensis | reverse complement strand
GCGCACGTGTGTGTGTGTGTGTGTGTGTGTGTGTGTGTGTGTGTGTGTGTGTGTAGTGTGCATGTGCGCGTGCATGCGTGCGTGTGTTCGTGCGTGCGTGCGGGTTTTCCCTCCTACATTAAAAAGGGCTGAATATATTTCCATTCTGACGGAACTGCGGGCACATACAATCATGTGGACCACCTGGTTGTTTGATATCAACATATGTAGATACTTGTAACTTATTAACATCGTTTCTTCACCAAGGAGGTTATCTTTCATGTTTGTTAGATAATGGTTTACGGTGGCGTATGCTTCTTTGTCAATGATGGAGTCTGTTGGTGTTCCATAATAGCAACTGTCAATTGTCTGTCTATGAGCAAGACTACACAAAAAGCGCAGAACCTAGTGAAGTCAAACTTCGTCAAAAAATGGAAAGTACACCAGGGATAAACCCATCAATCATCTGGGTTGATCCACGGTGTCGGTGCAGATCAAATAGTGGAAAGAGGATGGTTATCATTTCTGTGTCGTACTACAGACTGGAAAGTTACGATAGGGTTGAAGACGTCACATTTACCGTGTAACATCTCAGAATTTAAACAAAGTACAGCTGTTAGCAGACTCTTGATGACAACACATTAAAAGTGACTTCGCACTTGCAACAGTTACGCTATCAAACTTGCAGTACGAGTCAACTACTGATGTGATTAGGACAATTCGGAGGACTGTTCTATTGGCAGAGCTACGCTCTCCCATGTGCTTCTGTTTCATCTTTGTGTTTCCACCATCAACACACATACATCGAATCTCACACACACACACACACACACACACACACACACACACACACACACACACACACACACACACACACACACGCTCTCTCTCTCTCTCTCTCTCTCTCTCTCTCTCTCATGCTAGTGCTTGCATTATAACTGTCCATCTCTAAGTCTTTCTCTTGAACGTCTCTCTCTCCTCTCTCTCTCTCTCTCTGTTCTTGTTCGCTCTGATGACAACGTTTCCTTGGTTCCCCTTCACCCCTCTCCCTCCTAAGCCTCCCCCCCTTCACCCGCTACCCCGCGTTTTCCCTTCACTAACTTCCTGACACGTAGTCCGCTTGAATGTAATGTGGCCTGAGGGATATGTACATTAAAGCATTTCTGTGCTCTCTCTCTCTCGCGCTCTCTCTCTCGCTCTCTCTCTCTCTCTCTCTCTCTCTCTCTCTCCTCTCTCTCTCTCCATCGTTACAATCCGTCTCCATCTCTCCCGTTTTCATTCTGTATCTATCTCTACGTTCTGTTTGACGACAACCTCTCCTTGATCCCCTTACCCCCCCCCCCCCAACCTTCATTCTTGATAAGCCCGTTCGCTACCTCGTGTTCATTCTCTATCAACTTCCCGACTCCAGGCCCTCCTCAGTGCATTGTGGCCTGTGCGCATTAACACGTTTCTGAGTTCTCAGTTTGTGTGGCCTAAGGCCTATGCACATTCACATATTTCTTTCTCTCCTGCCTGCTGTCTGTCTGTCTGTCTGTCTGTCTGTCTCTCATTCTCTGTCTGTATGTCTGTCCGTCTGCTTCTGCCTCTCTCTCTCTCTCTCTCTCTCTCTCTCTCTCTATCCCCATCATTTTCGATTTATCATGCCATTCCAGCATCCCTCGCCTGAGGAGTGAGTTGAGGGGAATCGATAACATCTGTAATAACAAACCGCTAGCATTCAGCCACTTAACTAGGCCCTTGCCAGTTCAATTAGAACTCGACAGTCGCGTTTCAGCCAACCCTATTCAATGTAAACAGCAAGTGTTTCCAATCTGGGAACCGTAAGTGCCTTATCGTTCAACACTCAATGATCAGACCTTGGCCATTATGGATTTAACACACACGAGTGAAAGAGATTTGAGGGTGATCTGTGGACACTCCTTTCGGCAAGATGGTCGGTTTGACAACGAAGGTAGTGTGCCGAGCACTGTGTTGTTTTGTTGCTTTCTTTTCATCCTGTGTCTCTGGCGGTGTGTGTGTGTGTGTTGTGTGTGTGTGGTGTGTGTGTGTTGTGTGTGTGTGTGTGTGTGTGTGTGAGCGCAGTAGAACGCGTGCACATGAGTGCGTGAGTGTGCGTGCGTGCGCGAGTGCATGCCTGTGTGTGTGGTGGTGTGGTGGTGGTGCGTGGTGGTGTGTGTGTGTGTGTGTGTGTGATGAGTGGGGAGAGAGAAGAGAGAGAGAGAGAGCGTTGTTTCTTTTAGTTTAATGTCCAAAAGGGTAGAGTATTTTTATTGTAGCAAATACGCATGCACTTGTAATCATATTAACCACCTGGCTTTTTTTACATCAACATTTGTAAATACTTGTAACTCATTAACATCATTTCCTCCATCATGGGTGGTATGTTTTCTGTTTGGCATCTGTCAGTTCGTCTGTCAGCCAGCTGGATTACACAAACACTATGGAACTTAGCAGAACGAAAGTTTTTTAAAAGATGAAATGTAGAATAGGGACAAAGCCATTAAACTATGGGGTGGAT
>CM065714.1:97744480-97754480 GCA_033310375.1 Conus canariensis | reverse complement strand
AGAGGGGAGAGAGAGAGAGAGAGAGAGAGAGAGAGAGAGAGAGAGAGAGAGAGAGACAGAGACAGAGACAGAGAGAGTGAGAGAGAGAATTTTCCGAGGGGGAGGTGGGGGGACACACAGGCTCTTGTCGTTTATTTGTTTACTTTTGGGGTGTGTATGTGTCAAGAGAGACCAGATACAATATTTCTGAAGGAACGAAACAGCAGTCTTAAGGCTTTTAGTTTCTAAATCCAAGGTCGTTACATAGTGAAAATCAGCAATGAACACACAGTTAAATACTCACAAGAGAGAGAGAGAGAGAGAGAGAGAGAGAGAGAGAGAGAGAGCAGAAATCTCCTTTGCCACCTACACCCTCCCCAGACTCCACTGTTTCTCTCCACTCCTTCTTTCTCGCTTTCATATTCCTCTACCCTGTCCAAAAGTGATTCACTTTAAAAAAAAAAAGAAAAAAAGAAAACAAAACAAAAGAAGAATGGAAAAAAAAGGGGGTGGGTGGGTTGGGGGGTTGATGGATAGGGGTGTACTTAAAAGATAAATTAAGATAAGAGGAAAACCAAGTTGTTATCAATCCATCAAAAACCAGTCAAAATGTACAAAGAACCCTTCTAACGTCACCTACACCAACAATATTACCACAAGGGAATTAGCTCCCTTAGAAAGCAAATTCATTGTCTTCAGGATCCAGAAATCCTATGTTAAGCAATGTGGAGACACGGTGTTTTCACGTTCACCCACGCTTTCTTTTGCCGATCTTTGAAGAATGTAGTCATCTTCATCTTGTCTTTCTACCATCGTCTTCGTGTCTTGTGGGGTCAGCGGCGTGCGGCTGGGAGTGGGAGCAAGATAGGCCGGATTAGGAAGGTTCAGATTGACATCTGTCTTGATATTCTCTCTCTCTCTCTCTCTCTCTCTCTCTCTCTCTCTCTCTCTCTCTCTCTCTCTCTCTCTCTCTCTCCCGCTTGTGCGCATTTAACTGTGTATTCATTGCTGATTTTCACTATGTAACGACCTCGGATTTAGAAACTAAAAACCTTAAGACTGCTGTTTCGTTCCTTCAGAAAGTGTGTGTGTGTGTGGTGTGTGTGTGTGTGTGTGTGTGTGTGTGTGTGTGTGTGTGTGTGTGTGTTTATTTAAAGTCTTTTCATCGTGTCGATAATTTTAGACTCTAGTATCAAAAACAGCAAAACGTTAATTATTTTTAACAACATCAATTTTTTTTTTAAACGGGGAGAAGAAGAAAAAGAAAAAGAAGAAGAAGAATAAGATGGAGAGAGAGAGAGAGAGAGAGAGAGAGAGAGAGAGAGAGAGAGAGAGAGAGAGAGAGACAGACAGACAGACAGACAGACAGAGAGACAGACAGAGAAAGAGAGTTACAAGAAACGAGCAATAGGACTACATAACAAATAACTAGCTAATCTAAACATTGAGAGGTTGAAAAGATTAAGCTGGTCCCAAAGTAACTTAACATTAGAAACAGGCAAAATACATTCTTCGTCTTCTGGTGGTAGGAAAGTTTTCATTGAAGCACACTTAACCAGTATATGCTGTGTGTGTGTGTGTGTGTGTGTGTGTGTGTGTGTGTGTGTGTGTGTGTGTGTGTGTGTGTGTGTGTGAGAGAGAGAGAGAGGGGGGGGGGATTGTCAGAGGTGGCGTGGAGGAAAGAAACAGAGAAGGGTTAGGATGGGGCAGAAGGGGTAAGGTGGTCAGGCCCACGGTGTGTAAAGCCGATAATGATTTGGTGGTCCAACCAAGCGACTGGTAAGATAGGTTAGGATATTGCCTAGTGTGTATCAACAGCGTCAGCTTGGGTCCATGGTGTACGTGTGTGTGTGTGTGTGTGTGTGTGTGTGTGTGTGTGTGTATGTGTGTGCGTGCGCGCGCGCGTGCGTGTTGTGTGTGTGTGTGTGTGTGTGTGTGTGTGCGTGCGTGCGTGTGTGCGTGTGTGTGTGTGCATGCTCTCTCTCTCTCTCTCTCTCTCTCTCTCTCTCTCTCTCTCTCTCTCTCTCTCTCGGAAAAGAACGCAGAAGAAAGAAGAAAACGTCGATTCAAAATTCATTGTTGAATAATGTTGATTGATATCTGACACCTGGAAGACAGAAGAAGAGATATTTTTTTCCGTCCATGGTTATCGGAAGATTAGTGGGGGAGGGGGGGGGGGGTGGGGGGGGGGGCCTACATCAAACAAACCTCCGCGTTTTCTGTTTCTACCCTTACTCCGGTCCTTGGTCTATCAACCACTTCATCCATTAACATAATCAGACAGGAAGAGACAGAGGAGAAAGGGGACGTAACAAGCAGCTGTCTTTGAGAGTCTGGCCATTCCCGGTTAAAGAGAGGAAGAATGGGGTCATTATTATCATGATGTCTACCAATTAGGGGAGGGGTTCACGGCGATGGAACAAAGTCATGACGCCACAAAGTGAGAACGCAGTGCCTTTCAGACCTTCAGCTATGCAAGGCAGCGTTTGTGTGGTGTGGGTCGATGATTTAGGTGGATTTGATGGTAATAATGATGATAATAATAATAATAATACAACAATAATAATAACGATGATAATGATAATAGTAATAACAACAACAATAATAATGATAATAAAGAGAAGAAGAAGAATAGTAGTAGTAGTAGTAGTAGTAGTAGTAGTAGTAGTAGTAGTAGTAGTAGTAGTAGTAGCAGCAGCAGCAGCAGCAGTAGTAGTAGTAGTAGTAAAAATACAAATAATAATAATGAAAACAACAGTAATAATAACAATGATGATGATGATGATGATGATGATGATCGCGTATGTAAATAGACTATCAGTGACACACGGCTCTAAATGCTTTACAAAAAAAGTAACTTTTTTTTCATGAAAAATATTTTCAACGTATGTATACACGCACACAAACTGCACTATACTAAAGCTGCGATGACTTTTTACGCAGCCACCCGCGCCCCTCCTCTCCCTTCAACACACGCATACCCGCATAGTCACCTGAAAGCAGTCATCTTTCTATAACACACACACACACACACACACACACACACACACACACACACACACACACACACACACACACATGTACACAAGACATCGCCCATCACACGTGAGCGCGTACAACACACACACACACACCACACACACACACACACACACACACACACAGAGAGAGAGAGAGAGAGAGAGAGAGAGAGAGAGAGAGAGAGAGAGAGAGAGAGAGCGCTAAGGTTACATTTTATGAAAGACCGCTTGCGTGATGTAAACGTTTAAAGAGGTCATATTGTTCAGACTAATCATAGACAAGGTTGTGAAAACTGTGCTGAGCTGCTCGAGTCGTCCAATTCTGCAGTCTTTCGGGCGACTGTTGCTCATCAGATCTTAAGTCACTAAGTGCACGATTAGATGCTTCAGACCTTTTCCACACAAGTCATACTCATCATGCGTCACCTTTCAGCACGTTGGCAGATAATGTGATGAGCGAAACTACTTACCCCCTGTCCCTCTCCCGCGACCCCGCCTCCCCTATCTTAATGCGGTCGATAGATATCCACTAAGCTGATACTGTAGTACTGTGGAGATCTATTGACACTGGTCTTCCTGAGCAGCGCAGGATGAGCAGGAAGACCGGTGTCAACAGATCTCCAGCTGCTGCCACCATCCCCTGTCCGTACTGTGATAGATCTTTCCGGGCGCAGATCGGCCTGACCAGCTATCTACGCACTCACCCCCGATCCCAGGATGACTAGATGGTCTTGATCGTCTCGACGGACAACAAACAACAACAAACTGTAGTCTTAACAGATCAGGGCTAGAATGACTTAAAATGGGCTTAGGATAGGAGGTAGCAAGAGACGCCAGCATTGTAGTTAATAAAACAGGTGGGCAACGTCATGTGACTTGTCACTTGTGCATTGAAAGTTGAGGACTGAAAGAACACTATCGGAGACCGAAATGGCCTGGACTTGTGCATCATCCTGGGAACAGACGTAGGCGTGTGCAGTAGTAGCTGTCTTTCTTCAACATTTCACAAGGGCTTTCTCCGTTGACTGCTTTGGAGGCTTTCTCATGACAGTCTATCTTATGTTATGTTTATTTTCGTGAATTAATAGAATATGCCTCGTAAAGAAATGCCGTACGTGGATGAAGATGCGTGTGAGTGAGTGAGTGAGTGAGTGAGTGAGAGAGAGAGATAGAGAGAGAGAGAGAGTGAGTGAGTGAGTGTGTGTGAGTGTGTGTGTGTGTGTGTGTGTGTGTGTGTGTGTGTGTGTGTGTGTGTGTGTGTGTGTGTGTGACAATGGAAGATGGAGAGAGAGAGAAGAAGAAGAAGAAGAAGAAGAAGAAGAGATCACGACAGTTGTAAATCTTTCGTCTTTAGAGATGGAAATGAAATCACCGCGCTCGCGCGGTCATCCGATCCGTGCTCTGAAGCCGTTTGAGGAGAAAGAGAGAGAGAGAGAGAGAGAGAGAGGAGAGAGAGAGAGAGAGAGAGAGAGGAGAGAGAGAGAGAGAGAGAGAGGAATGATAATGATCCTTCAGAGAGAGAGAGAGAGAGAGAGAGAGAGAGAGAGAGAGAGAAGATCTGAGAGAGGAGAGAGAGAGAGAGAGAGATGATAATGATCCTTCAGAGAGAGAGAGAGAGAGAGAGAGAGAGAGAGAGAGAGAGAGAGAGAGAAATGATAATGATCCTTCAGAGAGAGAGAGAGAGAGAGAGAGAGAGAGAATGATAATGATCCTTCAGAGAGAGAGAGAGAGAGAGAGAGAGAGAATGATAATGATCCTTCAGAGAGAGAGAGAGAGAGAGAGAGAGAGAGAGAGAGAGAGAATGTAATGATCCTTCGAGAGAGAGAGAGAGAGAGAGAGAGAGGAGAGAGAGAGAGAATGATAATGATCCTTCATTGCCCCCCAGCTAAAACGCAAGCCATACATCCAAGGTTACGGGCATTAATTTTGTACATTGCATCGATTTTCTTTTCTCTTCTTCCTGTCTTTCTGTTTTCTTCCTTTCTTTCTATTTGTAAGAGAGGCAAAGTACGAAGAAGAAAAAAAAAACACGAAAGCAAAACATAACTCAATATCATTAAAAAAAACAACAAAAAAAACCAACATCAGTTGTAGAAAAATTTCAGTTGAACAAATTATTTTTGAGAGAGAGAGAGAGAGAGAGGGGAGAGAGAGAGAGAGAGAGAGAGAGAGAGAGAGAGCACCCAACGACAGCTAATGGGACTTAACTGCTGCCAAACTGCATTGACAAGATCAATAACTCGCTCGCTCTCTTTCCCTCGCTCGGTAGCTGCCCCTGAACCGGCCTGGGTCTTACCCCCACCCCACCCCCCCTTCCCCACCCCTTGCTCCCTTCTTACCTCCTCCTTCCCGTCCTGCCCACCCTGTCAAAGGAAACGAGCACGTGCACTGCACACGCCCTGACCTTGCATAAACCAATGAGAGCCGGGCTCCTACAGGGCAAGACACGATGAAGAAGCGCTGCTGCCCTGCAATTACTTTGATTTGCATTCTGTGACAGGAACGAAGCGTGTGTGGTGTGTGTGTGTGTGTGTGTGTGTGTGTGTGTGTGTGTGTGTGTGTGTGTGAGAGAGAGAGAGAGAGAGAGAGAGAGAGAGCACATGCACGCACAGCTCGCACCCAATACACTTGCAATTATGCAGAATTGCAGAACTAAATCTATTAAGAAAAAAAACAACAACAACAAAAACAACAGAAAACGCACAAAAAAACAACCCCAAACAAACAAAAAGATTGGCAGTAATCCTTCGCCATAGCTAAGCAATCACCCAGACGACCTCACCCATCCACCCGACCAACAAATCAACAAAATCCAAAACAAACAACGTGACAGCTGCTTTGACATATTGCACATCGGGAGCATTTAAGTTGTCTTTAAAACTGGGGGGGGGGGGGGGGGGGGGGGGCTCTGCCGACTTGATAGCATTCCCTTCTGATCCTCTCTCCCTACCCCCCCCCCCCCCCCCCACCTCATTCCCTCTCTTGACCTATTTGGCTTATTTATTCATTTACAAAAAAGTCTTTGGTTTATTCTGGTTGTTTTTTTTATTTGGCCTGCAATAATCACAGATTAGATATTATTTGTTACATGCACTAGGGGATTTTTTTTTTTTTTACATTTTCTTATCGTTTTTTTTTTTCGTTTTTTTTTAATTTTTTTTCTAATTTGTCCTTATTTCATTTATTTGTTATTGTTTCTTTTCGCTTGGGTTGAGCTCAGCGTGTCAAAGAATCGAGTCCTTGTTTCAAGAGAAATATCGTTACCTCTTTGGTATTCTTCATGTGCTATTTCACATGAAATCTGGAGTGAAAAAAAAAAAAACGCGAGCCTTCACCAATTCGGACATTTAGACACTACGCACACACAGCACACGACACACACACCACACACACACACAGCACACACACACACACACACACACACACACACAACACACACACACACCACACCACACACACACACACACACACACACACACACACCACAACACACACACACACATCACACACATCACATCACACGCGCGCACACAGACACACACACACACACACACATCACAACACACACACACACACACACACACACACATATAAATTCACATGCACAACACACATAACCATCGGAACACACACACACACACACACACACACACACACACACACACACACAACTCACGCACACGCACGCACGCACACACACACACACGCACGCACGCACGCACGCACGCACGCACGCACGCACGCACACACACACACACACACACACACACACACACACACACCGGTAGACAGCTGTTGCGTAACAACAGCCGCTTGACATCTTCGTACACAAGTCTGGGACTGTACAGTGTCCGGCAATGTGCAGCTCGTCATCATTAACTCAAGTAAAGGCTTGTAAATATTCCAGACAATACGTGGCTGTTTCAGGCTGGATGTTCCCTGGCTGTCTAATCGCCTCAAAGGACTGATTATAAAGCTGCTTTCTCACGCAAAGCTTTATTACTGGGATGGAGGTTCCATTTCCCCCCGAGGGATTAATTTGCGATGCTTTCTTTGGCTCATGTTTATAAAGTGTTTCCTTCTTAGCCAGAATTAGGCTTATTTCTCTCGTGTAACGTGTAACTTCTTTCCCTTGCAGCCAAAATGCAACATATTTCCCCATAGCCTGCGTGTAACTTTTTCCCTTGCAGCAATGCACATTTCCCCATTGCCTGCGTGTAACTTATTTCACTCGTATCCAGTATGTAACGTATTCCTGTCGGAGCCAGTATGTAACATTTCTTTCGTAGCCCACATGTTGCTTATTTCCTTTGTAGCTTGTATTGTTTCCCTTGTTGCTCATTTGTTTCGGTTCCTTTGTAGCCTGTTTGTAACTTAATTCCCTCAAAATCTGTATGTAACTTTGTTCTATCGTAAATTTGTAACACTCCGTTATCTTGTAAACAACATGTAACGTATTTTCTATGTAGACTATTTATGAACACACAACACACACACACACACACACACACACACACACACACACACACACACACACACACAACACCGCACGCACGCACGCACGCACGCACTGCACGCACGCACGCACGCACGCACGCATATGTTGTTGTGATTTCTCGAAGCCTACATTACCCGTCTGGCGTATGTTTTGAACTCGGTTGTAAAAATGAGAAACACGGCACAGCGAAACTATCGATACAGTTTTGCACTGAATGTAGGCCTCACATTGTAACGCGGAACAGATTAATGTGGCGTCTGTAAACAAATAAAAGGAGAAGGAGATACACGGATATTTTTATCTTCTGACCGCTGCTCCCAATAGAAAAATGTTGTCCTTTAAATATAAAAGGTAGATTTCGAGAGATAATATGTTGTCTTGATCGTCACAGCATTTTTCTCTTCGGCAGTAAATTTGACAGTTTGACATAGTTACCTCGATTGAATATCCCCATCTCGCCACCTTAACACAACAAATAAGCAGAGATGCAATAACATGCGCACAAACGGCGGTGCCAGTCGCGTCAAGCTGGACACACTCAGGAACTTGCAGCGGGTCTTCCGAACAGGCGTTCACAAGCCAGTTACTTCCCTTGTAACACTTACCGTTTCGCCTGCACCGTCGCTGCATAAATCCGGATAGTGGCCATGTCGGAAACCTGTATTTTCTGGACTGCTTCCGATGCAAATGGCAATAACAACATCGATTTTTTTTTCTTTGTATTTATTTTTAAGGCCATGTTCAGGAAGCACTGAACCGACAATCGCGTGGCGTTATTACATCCTTTTCTTTTCTTTTTTTTCTCTTTTTTGTTGTTGTATTGTTGAAAAATCAAGGAAGCCGGCAAAGCGACCAGCTAAGGAAAGGAAGAAAGGAAGAAAAGAGAAAATGTTAATCAAAATATAAAAGAGAGAGTAACCTGTCAAGCATGAAGAAGTGAGGAAAGATTAAAAAAAAAATAAAGAGGAAAAGACAGAATTCGAAGAAGAAATGGAAAAAATAAAACAAGGGGTGAAAAAAACAACTAATATAAAGCGATATTGAATGCATGCAATTTTAAGGTAATCGCGCAGAGGAGTGGGCAAGAAGAAGGAAGAGGGGGGGGGGGGGGGTTGGGGGTGGGAGGGGATCTAGTTAGCGGTCGACTCGTTCCTTTTTGCAACCTTTTTTTCCATGTCCCTTTTTCTTCTCCCTCTCTCTCTCTCTCTCTCTCTCTCTCTCTCTCTCTCTCTCTGAGTTGAGGGGGGGGGGAGGGGGGAGTTCCAAATTGTACAAGAAAATATGGGTATGGCTTCGTCTTGACCGACTGTTCCCCCCACATAAGGTCTTTCAAATCTCTGTCTCTCTGTCTCTCCGTCTGTCTGTCTGTCTGTCTCACTCTCTCTCTCTCCGTGTGTGTGTGTGTGTGTGTGTGTGTGTGTGTGTGTGTGTGTGTGTGTGTGTGTGTGTGTGCTGGTGCACGCGCGCACCCACATTGTGCATGTGAAGTGTAGCATGTGTAAATTGTCTTATGTATTTTCTAGTTTTTACGTTGGGTCTAGACAAGTCTTTGCTCTTGCTTTCACTCTTTGCGGTTTTGATGTTATTTGCTTTTTGTTTTTTAAATCATGATGTAAGATTTCTTACTTTAAGGTTTTCGGTTAGATAAACACGCAATCATGCAACAGCAAACATTGAGCTATATACTGTAACACATACTCGTCCAAAACAGATCTTAAACAGAACGCATTGGAACACAGGCTAATGGTAGTTTAAATTTAGGATGTTTTCTGCATTCCAGTATGTGAGCGTGCATTTCAGTTGGTGTTGTAAAGCACTTTGTAGTGTCAGAGTGCGCTGTTGATATGTCCTATTATTACTAACCATATAGGAGTAAGCGACTTAACGTAAACTGCTGGACTTTAAATTTGGCGAGTAGTTGGATCTTGAACCTGTTCACACTAACAGCTCGGCCTTATGGTCATATTTTCGGCGAGTTGCAAGTAGGACTTGTTTATAATGTTTTTCCCTGCACGTCTCAAAACCTCAACTATAAACACCTTACGACCTGCAGTTAATCAGGATCTCAAGCCACGCCAACTAGCAGAAGTGAAAAGTAGCACCAAGGCTTCAGAGTTTGGCCGGTCAAATCTAGACACGGTTTTAAATCACGATACTCATTGTGTTTCAATTTCGTTATATCAAGCAATGCTGTCTGAAGATTGCGAGGTCGTTACACATGCATTGGGGCGTTTTCCTCCTTTAATTTAAATTCAGAGAGAGAGAGAGAGAGAGAGAGAGAGAGAGAGAGAGAGAGAGTTTCTTTTAATTGACATGTTTCACATGACATCAAATATCTTAATACGTATTGCCTTAGCTCGTCCATCGGTGAGATCACTATTGCCCTCAATCCTCTTCTCTCCGTGCCCCTGCGGGAGTGGATTATACTAGTTATAATAGGAAGGAAAATATTGTTTGTTTATTTTACCCGTCTCCCTTGTTTGTTTGTCTGGCTGTCACGCGT
>CM065714.1:97724480-97726980 GCA_033310375.1 Conus canariensis | reverse complement strand
TAATTAGCTTTTGCCCCATAAATCCATGAACTATTTCAGTGTACTTTGTTTGAAAGCGTCAGTTTTCCATCTTTACGCAAGAGACAGTATTCTTCTGTTTATAGTCTTCTGTTCGTTTATGTCACACAAGTCTCAGACTTTATGTCATTTTTTAAATATTCATTTCATGGTGCTTTGAATCTTTGTCCAAACATATGATTGAATTAAAATACAGGTTTCTTGTAATGAAAGGTTCACGTGAAGGTGTAGTGATTCTGAACAAGGTTTTGCACCTCTCTTCGCTGCTCTGTCAACTTTTAGTGTTAAAGTAAACTGAACAGTGAAATGAAACCCAGCAGAAAGTGATCTATATATACCTCTCAAAGATAGGATATGAACTAAATGACTGATTTCACTGTTCATTTCAGGTTTAGTTGGAAGATTGTTATGCCTGGAGAAGTGATCTTGAGTCAGCACAAAATACGAGACGAAATTTAGAACCTTCAGAATGGAAGCAAGTCCTGCCGTGAAAATGGAAATGTTTGACCAAAGATAAAGTTTTTTTTTTTTTTTAATTCTCAGTTCAGGTAACAACAATGCTGAGTTTACATGTTTCTCAGTTAAAGATCAATCCGTGTATCCTTTTGATAATTAGATGAGGGGTTTGGCATGCCTTGCTATATTGCTAGTCTTCTTTTATATATCTGAATGACAAATATCAAACTTTGCCTTTTTAATTGGTGTTGGAAAGAAAACAGGTCTCGTGTGTGGAACTTCTTCATTTAAATGAACGTTGGTCTCTCTCTCTTCTCTCTCCTCTCTCTCTCTCTCTCTCTCTCTCTCTTTTGTGGTGTGTGTGTGTGTGTGTGTGTGTTGTGTGTGTGTGTGTGTGTGTGTGTTTGGTGTGGAGAATCTTGACTTCAAAACGAATGCCGCTTACGACACCGAGTCCGGGATGTGTCCTTCTTTGTTCTGTGTGCTCTGTGACGTCATTTCTTCTAGGCGATTCCGTGTCGTAAGCGCCATTCGTTTGGAATTATTGGCGTTGTATTTCTTTCATCATGGGGGGAGCAAGGGTTACCCTACTTGTTCGTTATTAACTGTTTACTGTTCTCTGCCTCATTTAAGAGTCCCTTTCATGACGACAGGAGATCGGTAGTAAATAATGACAACTGGAGATCGAGCCATCTCCATAGAACGGCGGTTCGCCATGGGTCCGTATTTCTGTGAGATTTGTGATTGTTTATAGGTATGGCAGCCTTTAACGGTGTGACCACGTGAACTGCAGGAGGAAAATAACGTTGTCTTGCTGGGTTGTATCTTGCAAAGAGTATATTACGCATACAAAACAAAATGACGCTTTCTGAACCTAAACAAGTTGCTGGAATTGCCTAGGTAGAAAAAAAATTTGCCTAAGTTATAATAAAAAAAGAATGTACGGAAAGATAGGGGGGGGGGGGGGGGGGGATGGGATGAAAAAAAAACAAAGTATTGAAAAATTGGAGAAAGAAGAAGGTTGCAGTCAACTGTAGTGAAAGGAAGGGAAAATGCACTGACTGAACGGGCCGGAGATGGGTGGTCGAATCTGTGGGCCTATCTTGCTGCCAGGAGATGGGACACGGAAGGTTGGGTCTGTGCGGCCCCCACAAGCAGATCAGGCTGCTCGAGTGGAAATTAATGTCTTCACAGTGTGGTGGCCCCGCCAGCTGATCGAGTGCTTCTGTGGAACGCGTTACACGCAGTCCCTCCTATGTGTGCCTCAGGCCGTAGCGCCACCCACACTTCCCAAACCACTTCGCTACACATCCTTCCGCATTTCTTTTTTTGTGAATGAATTTAATTGGATATCAAGATATGAGGTCTGTGTAGAGCCTTTTTTGTTCTGCAGAAAAATTCGCACGTGTGTGTGTGTGTGTGTGTGTGTGTGTGTGTGTGTGTGTGTGTGTGGAGAGAGAGAGAGAGAGAGAGAGAGAGATATCTACGTTTATATCTATGAATAGACAAAACTGGATGTCAGTATGTGAAGCGTGTGCGGTGCTTTTTTCTAAACTGCAAAAATCAGAGAGAGAGAGAGAGAGAGAGAGAGAGAGAGAGAGAGATGTGGATGTGTGTGTGTGTGTGTGTGTGTGTGTGTGTGTGTGTGTGTGTGTGTGTGTGTGTGAACAGAATTCTCTTGTAGTCGCCAAAATTCTAAGACATTGTTATGGAGGTATGTTAAAAACAAAAACAAACAAAAACAAGCAAACAAACAAACAAAACAGATTGAGCTAAGCTCGTACAGGGGTTACAATATATGAGACTAGAGAGCAATGCCCACATTGACACCCCCCCCCCCCTCCCTTTTTTCTTTTTTGTTTTGTTTTGAAAGTGTGTATGGATTATTCAAAAAACGGATCGGATCATGTGCAGCAACAGCTGAAGTGCGAGTTTGTCTGGCGCTAATCACAAGAACGGTCACAAGATTGTGCAAGTTACTTGCCCAGACACAGTGGCCCTGGCAATGGCGGGCATTGCCAGTTCC
>CM065714.1:97711980-97719480 GCA_033310375.1 Conus canariensis | reverse complement strand
GGAGTACGATGGTTCCCTCAGGCAGCTAGTGAAGGCTTTCTCATATTTATATTATATACCCCCATTTTCTTCATCTTCAATTTTTTTTTTTTTAATTCAGATCTTTGTAAAGTCATTACTATAATGACTGAAGAATTGTTAGCCTGCACTTGTTTTCTCCCACTACTTAATTGTTCAGCATTATATATATATATATATATATATATATATATATAACACACACATATGTATGAATGTGTGTAGACGAATAGATAGACTGACAGACAAACTGACGGACAGACAGACAGATAGATAGACAGACAGAGAAAGACACGGATACATTCATACATGTAGACCGTGTGCATGTGTGTGTGTGTGTGTGTGTGTGTGTACGTGCGCGCCCGTGCGTTTTTACATATGTACGAGTGTGTCTGTGTGTAATTGAGCAGAAGACCTGGATGAGGTAGACTAATGGACGCAGCGGAGGCAGGTTTTAAATGTACATCATGTTTTAAAGGATTCGTTGTTAACCAAATGTCAGACTGTTTTTCCGTTTTGCAACTGGAGTATGCATACCCCTTCCACCACCTCCCACCCCACCTTTCCCCACCCAGACTCTCTCGTCCCACTCCCATCTCACCCACCTTCCCTCCAAACTCCTCCCTCTCTTTTCTTACTCCCCCCCCCCCCTTCTCTCTACTCTTTACCTTGTCAAAACAGTCAGGCCTAGTGTTTCGTAGGTTTGGAAGGGGGGAAAAAAAGTTGAACTGGCTGGCTTTGTTTGACTGACGTGTTGTCTTCTGTTCTTATTATGTTTGTCCTTGTGAGTTATTTTCCCCCACGTCTTTCAGAAGGTCTGTGTGTCTCTGTCTATCTCTTTCTTTCTATTTTCTGTGTGTCATCATGAACTGCAGTTAGTACTCACCCGCTCAGTCACAGACACAGTCCACACAGACACACACAGACAACACAGACACACAACAACACACACACACACACACACACACACACACACACAACACACACACACACGCACATACAGACAGACAGACAGCCAGACACACATACACAAACACTCACAGTCACACACACACACACACACACACACTCTCTCTCTCTCTCTCTCACTCTCTCTCTCTCTTACACACACACACGGCACACACACACACACACACACACACACATACACACACACACACACACACACACACACACACACACACACACACACGTATGGACGCTACACTGTTCGTGCTCGGAAATACGCGCACGCACGCACACACACACACACACACACACACACACACACACACACACACACACACACACACACACACACACACATATGTGTATGTATATATATATATATATATATATATATGCATGCACAAACACACACACACACACAACGCGCGCGCACGCACGCGCGCACGCACACACACACAGAGAGAGAGAGAGAGAGAGAGAGAGAGAGAGAGAGAGAAGGAGGTAATGCTCAGGTAATGGAGAGGAGGGGGGGGGGGGGGGGTGGCGGTAGAAAATAGACACACAGCGTGAACACTAATCAACCTAAAAAACAAGACTGCAGGTGACAGATGTCAGTATAACTTCGGCGATGCAGATCGAAAAAAAAAGGGGGAAACAAAACAAAGCAAAAGGAGAAAACAAACAAAGCAGCCACACCAGCCAAATCCCTGACATACACCGAAGGTTACAGGGAAGCAAGTCTTGTTTGTCTCCCACCCCCGGTGTCTTCCCAAACCCTCGCTGCACCCTATCCGCCCCCTCTCTCTCTCTCTCTCTCTCTCTCTCTCTCTCTCTCTCTCTCTCCTCTGTGTCCTTGAACTGAAAACCGTTTGTCTGTCTGTCTGTCTGGCCGTCTGGCCGACTGTCTGGTCGTCTGCGTGCGTCGGGAAGCCTTGTAAAATCATTAGGCATCTGTTTGACAGAACAACACATATAAACATGAAATATGACTCATGCAAGTCAGGCACGCGTTCATGTATGTACAGCACCCACGCATGCGTACACATACACTCGCACGCACACACACGCACTCACGCGCGTATGCGCGCGCGCGCACACACACACACACACACACACACACACACACACACACGTACGCACGCATGTACGCACGCGCGTGCACGTGCACACCACACACACACACACACACACACACACACACACACACACACACACACACACACACACACACACACAGGCGCGTGCCTTTATAACAATCATTCACAGAAACATAAGCTAAAAAGTATGGAACATCAACCAGAGAGAGAGAGAGAGAGAGAGAGAGAGAGAGAGAGAGAGAGAGAGACAGAGACAGAGACAGAGACAGAGACAGAGATGGATTAAAGCGCTGGTGTGATAACCTGGGCTGGGATCATTGGTAAGCATGACACCGGATATTGACGAACCACACAATTGTACGACGCTCTGGCCCGGTAACCTTGGAACCCCCACCCCTCTTTTTCTTCTCCATTCCTTTCTTCTTATTCTTTCGTCTCGCTTGTGTGGACAGTGTTCGATTTTGTTATTGCATTGTAAGAAACCCTTTTTCTCTGTCGTCCTTTCCAGCCAGACAAGTATCGATTCTCTGAGCTTTTCTCTGTGTGTGTGTCAGATGAACAGATAATTGCATTGGGAGGAGGAGCACACGGAGAGATAGAAAGACATCGAGGTAGTCAGTGAAAGACCGTCAGAAAACATAAGAGCATTATGGCGACCGCGATGAAAAGGAAGTAATCAAAACCAGTCTACTCTTCATCTGCAAAATTAATTGACGAGTGCAATGATCGAAACGACTTCGTGTCCAATCGATTTGAACCTGCTGGAATCGAACGTCGTGTCTGGCGTCCAGCAGACCACGACGCCCATATCAGGATTTCAGTAGCCTGTCACATCAGTAAGCCGGGCAACAATGAAAGCATCATGCAACATAATCCACGTCACAAGCAAACCCCCATAAGAACAATAAAAAAAAAAAAAACCAGTAAACCAGATTCAGGTGAAAGCAGCATATCGATCTCTCTTGAATAAATCCTCGCCGATCTCCACGTGTAAAGAGCTTTTGTTTGTAAAGGTCAATATGAATAATGCACGTTGAAATGGAGCAAAACTGTCGTGTGTTTTGGATACCCAGCTTTCCGTGACCAAACGTCGGCATCACGTACACTGCGTTTTCTCTGTTTTAGTCACAGTTTTTAGTCACATGCATTGCATCTTCTTGTTTCGTATTGCATTGGATTGTATCATATCAAATTGTGTTGCGTTCAGTTCTGTTCTATTGTGCTCTGTTATATTCTATTACCTTCTGTTATATGGCATTGCACTACACTGCATTGCATTGCATTGGTTTGTACTGTTTTGTGTTATATTGTGCTGTATTGTATCATCTTATCGTCTCGACAGTTTTCTCTGTCAGAATTCGGGCTGATCTCTCATGGAAGAGCGCGTGGCAACAGTACAAGGACACCCATAGTTTTTTTTTTTTTCTCTGTCCCTGTGTTTTGTTTTTTCCCGTGGTGCTTGCTGACGAGGTTGAGACTCCAACTCCTACGAAAATTTTTGCCAGGGACAGCAACTTCATCGTCGTGGGTTCTTTTACCAGCTCTGAAATCATGCTGTACACGGGAACCTCGATGGATCATCTCATCAGTAAAAATTAGGGTTCAAATCATCGAGTCGAAAGGGTGGGGGTAGGGGGGGGGGGAGAGAGAGAGAGAGAGAGAGAGAGAGAGAGGGGAGAGAGAGAGAGAGAGAGGGATCTTGTTCGAGACTGGAACCATTAACCCGGGATTCTCTGGCTTCTGAGACGAGGGCATCGTCCACTAAGCCCCCCCTATTTTGTGTGCATTTGTTCGCAGAAGGTCGGTTAAGCACGTCAAAAATCCCACTACCCATCAGTACAGGGAAAATGTGCGAGTGCGGAGGAGATCACATCTCTTATCAGATTCAACCAATGGCTTCTCTGCACAATTCTTAGCTTGTGTAGCACTGATGTGACTGAGAGTTTCGTTAGGGTATTAGACGGTTGAGCTGACTGTTCAGGCTGTTGTCACATGTGGGCCTCCCTTGCATCCTCTTCCCATTCTCAAGCATAAGATCTGGTTTTCTCACGAAAAGTCGTGTGCCTGCGATTGTTTCGTCCCCAGAGTGTATTTGTTCAACACACACGCACGCACGCGCGTTCGCATGCGCGCGCATACACCTCTCTCTCTCTCTCTCTCTCTCTCTCTCTCTCTCTCTTCTCTGTCTGTCTCTCTCTGTATGTATATATATATGTGTGTGTATGTATTCTCTCTCTTCTCTTCTCTCTCTGTCTCTGTCTCTGTCTCTGTCCTCTCTCTCTCTATATATATATATATATATATGATAAGGCCACCGCTGGCACCATGCCACTATACGAAGCTGATGATGAAAAGCCTATCTGATAAAATGTGACGGGAAAAAAAACGCACCCTGCGTTCGCTCATAAAATATTTATACGAAAATATGATGATGGCATATCTCGGTGGAATTTATGCATGCTTTTTTGTATGTGCTTTTTGGATTCGGTCCCTGACGACGCCTCTGTGAAGCGACCACTGGGATTTTGAAATAGATGTTTTATGAGTGGACAGCGAGTACTTTGTTGTTACACTAGGTAAGGTTGATACATTGGTAGGTGGGTGAGGTAGGCAGACAGGCAGGCAGGCAAATGAGTAGGGTTGTAGACAGGTAGGTAAACAGATTGATACACACACACAACACACACACACACACACACACACACACCACACACACACACACAACACACGCACGCACGCACGCACGCATGTACACACGCACACACACACGGATCCGCAGGTACATACATACATATATACAGAGAGAGAGAGAGAGAGAGAGAGAGAGAGAGAGAGAGAGAGAGAGAGAGAGAGAATCGCTACATCACACTAAATATTTGTATGGACTCACAAAAAAGTGTGACGACATTTGGATAATATACATCTTTCAAACCTATTGAGACAGATCATTTTGCATGCTTATTTTAGTCTAGCATACATTTAAAACTGAAACCTACTCTACAGTGTGTAGTTGCCTGTTTATCTCTCCCATTCTTTTTCGATTTTGTGAAAGGTCGAGAGTTCATCGTGTTTTGTCTTGTTTGTTTGTTTTTTTTTACTTGTACTCACAACAAATTTTGAGAAGTATGTGAATGAGACAGACCCGACGGATGCGATAGTTGAGTGACTAGTTGTTAACTCTGAGGAGTGCCAAGTGGGTGAAGTTTGACTGGGTTTTTCCAAAGACGTAGAATAGGATGGATCGGTATCCCGTTTCACTGTACACCTTTGTCGGAGTCCTGTTCGCTGGCGCGAGTAGTTAGTTACCCACTTCCTGGCGAGAGAATCATTCAGTTGGCTAGGCTACCCTCTACGGTAAGCACGCATGCCAGCTGCGTGTTGTCCGCTGTTCAGCGAGGTCAGTCTACTACCTGCACGTAGCCTTTGCCCGCGAGCGAATCACCGTGCGTGTGCTTCAAACTGGACAGTTTGATACTATCATCTGTGGAGTGTGGTGAACTGCCAACCAATCCAAAACAGGCAGCAGACACAACAGGAGGGGACACATGCCTTCGGTGTGCGCAATGGGGCTCTAACTAGCGACAAGCGAAGAAGTAAAAACATACACCCGAAGGTGGCAGGGACCCGAGAAGCACTGTCCTCAAGTGCCAAACCAACAAGCCTGGAGCAATCCTGCACCCACCCTTGGAAGCCTGCACTGTGTTCACACAGGCTGCAAGCACTCATTGGGCATTCCATTAAGACGTCAAGGGATCGAGACTGATTGAGACTGATACTGGTCCTATCCTGTCTACATTTTATTTCCCATCACCGGGTCAGCATAAATGCAGACTGCCGAGTGGTTCCTTGCTATGTATATGCACACTGAAGAACAGATAACGCATGCTACATGTCTGGACCCCGTCAGTCTCAGCGCTATGCGGACACCAAAATACCCGGCACGCACGGGGGTACTTGGGCAGGAGATGGCTATCGGCAGGCATTTCCTCCACTGCCCACTGAAACGCCGTGACGAGCATTCAGCGGCAATATCGTGGCTCGTATGTCTCTGGCAGCATCTCTATAATCTACTGTTTGTAGGTGAGAGAGAGAGAGAGAGAGAGAGAGAGAGAGAGAGAGAGAGAGAGAGAGAGAGAGGGGGGAGGGAGAGCGAGAGAGAGAGAGAGGGGGAGGGAGGGAGGGAGGGAGAGAGAGAGAGAGAGAGAGAGAGAGAGAGAGAGAGAGAGAGAACGATCACGATTTTTACATAACACTAAAACAACAAAAAAACTGCAGACACATTGGATCGCTTGTCCAGTGTGAACGCACCTCTTGGATATATAAGCTATAAAACAAAAACGAGCCAGAAAATGGAGAAAAGACTGCTTGCCAATCTAAAGAGAGATGAAAATAACGAGGTTGAAAAAGGAGAGAGGACTCGCTTAAAAACAAATAAGATAAAACAGGTGAGGGGCGTCATTAAAAAAAAAAAAAAGATGAAGAGAGAGAGAGAGAGAGAGAGAGAAGAGAGAGAGACACAGAGAGAGAGAAGAGAGAGGAGAGAGAGAGAGAGAGAGAGAGAGAGAGAGGAGAGGCCTGGGTGAAGTAAGGATGGCATATTATTGTCTGGCCACACACGCGAAAGGGAGATAAGGTAAAAACCACCAAGTGTCCTTCACTTCCCCAAGACCTTTCGTGAACACCGAAGGCTTTTCCTGCCAATCGGAAGAAAGTTTACAGAATTCAGCAAATCACGTCTTTCGACCTATGTGTTCATACTTTATATATAAAAGAGACAGGTATTTCACTCCACTCGGCCCACCCGTCCCCCCCCCCCTCCCCCCACCGCTCCCCCCTCCTGCTTTCTCCCGGGAAGCCAATAAATGCCGTGATAGAGTCAACAAGCATGTGGACGAGGACGTCACACTTCTATAGTAGACCATCAGATGAAGGTCGGATTGGGGAGGGGATTCATTACACATCGGCCCGAACAGTCAGTGTGTGTGTGTGTAGTAGTAGTAGTAGTAGTAGTAGTAGTAGTAGTAGTGAGGAGGAGGAGGAGGAGGAGGAGGAGGAGGAGGAGGAAGAGGAGGAGGAGTAGCAGTATTTTCATTTTGCACGACTTTTTAAGAAATTATGTGATATTAGACGAGAGAGAGAGAGAGAGAGAGAGAGAGAGAGAGAGAGAGAGAGAGAGAGAGAGAGAGAGAGAGAGAGAGAGCGTACATGCATTAGTGCGTGAGTGCACGTATGTGTGCGTGTTTGTGTGAATGGGTGCGTGCGTGCGTTGTTGTTGTTCTTCAATTTAACGTCTTCCCACTAAAGTGATTACAGACGAATTGTGTAATAGTGTGTGTGTGTGTGTGTGTGTGTGTGTGTTGTGTGTGTGTGTGTGTGTGTGTGTGTGTGTGTTGTGTGGATGCACGCGCGTGTGTGTGTGTGTTGTGGATGCGTGCGT
>CM065714.1:97686980-97691980 GCA_033310375.1 Conus canariensis | reverse complement strand
GTCAAGCTGCGTCCGGTTATCTAGTTTAATGGACGAACACCGATGAAATTGTTCAACGACAGCATGTATGCAGCTTATCTCTATTTCACAGTGTGTACTGCTGTACTGCGATAACGACTTTCCACACATCCCAGAATGGAGCAAACTATCAGAAAATGTGGTGACGGCGGAGACCCTGGACCGCTTCAGGTGCAGACTCGTCTCTCACCAATAACACCAACGACAACATCCTCCCCCCCCACCCCCCACCCCCCGCCTCCTCCTACACCATACAACATATAAAATGAAAGATATAGCTGTCACCCTCTTTAATTTTTTTTTTTTTAGAATTTCCATATTTCAGAAACATTTCCCGAAATCCCGACTTTAGTGGGAAAAGAAAATGAAAACATTTAAAAGTTTGTTTGAAAAGGGGAAGAGGGATGGCATTTTGGAAGTGGGATAATTAAGTATCACAGCATGGAACCCGAAGTGGTACGTGAATGTTGGCAGTTTTATGTATGGAAAATCCCCCCATTCATCTACTGACACCTAAGGGTTAACGAAGATAGGCCCATCAAGCACCGTGGCGAGGATGTGGGAGGAGGAAAAGGAACAGTGCTGAACAGATGGTTTACCGGATGACAGAGACTCCAGCAGACAGATGTCAAATGTCAGCAAACACATGTATCCTGTCAGTATAGTAAACAAATGTAAGATGTCAGCAAACGGATCAAAACGCTGATATTTGACTAACAAACATGTGCGCGCGGACGCGCGCTCGCGCGCGCGCGCGTATGTATGTTGTGTGTGTGTGTGTGTGTTGTGTGTGTGTGTGTGTGTGGTGTGTGTGTGTGTGTGTTGTGTGTGTGTGTGTGTCTCAATCTGTGTAAGCGTACGCGCTCTTATGTTTGTGTGTATGTTGGTGTGAATGTATGTACATGAACGTGTATATTTGTCTGTATCATGCGCAAGTCTTGGTCTGTATACAATGTTTGTATTTGAAATGTGTGATGGGAGTAGCTACGTGCTGTGTGCACATGGACATTTGTTTATCTATATGATATTTCTCTTTGATGCCATAAACGTACTCCCAGACTGACCTGGCGTTCGTTGATCCTGATAATACTTGAACTGCTGATGTACTTGTCACTGCTGACTCCTCTGTTTCTGCTCCTGCCATTCAGCATAGTGACTTTTATGATACATCTGAAAAAGAAGTTGTGAAAGGTACTAGTCTGTCTTCCAAGACCTGCCAGAGTAACTTGTTCATTAAAAGCCGTGTGTGTGTGTGTGTGTGTGTGTGTGTGTGTGTGTGTGTGTGTGTGTGTGTGTGGGGTGTGTGCGTGTTCCCCTTTAGACCTTAAATTCAGTGCAACCCATAAGTTGCCACTTCCAAAAGGTTTACACCAGACTATATTATTTTCAACATCCGATGATCTGACAAAGTCCGCAGCGAGGAGTTGGGCAAAGGGCGCGGCAGGGGTCAGCCTCCGAACAGATCCTGAAGTGGAAGTGGGGCTGGAAGGGACACACCCATCGGGGGCCAGCCCAACTCCAACGTTGCCCGTTAGGCTCTGTCCTAGAACCATAGGGAACAATATTAGAAAAGTAGTTAAAGACTCAGAATCAAAACTTACTTGGAGAATATTTCGACAATCAGATCCTGACAACCGTTCACCCCACACAACAGTTGCCCCACCAGGCCTCGCTGCCTGTGCACAGCAACAGTGAGCTGATGAAGACAGGGCGACCCTGTCGAAATATTCTCCAAGTAAGTTTTGATTCTGAGTCTTTAACTACTTTTCTAATGTTGAATCCAGAATCCAGAAACCTATGTTCTTATTTACATAGGGAAGAAGGACGAGTAGACGATCCAGAAACAGTCCCAGAAGAGGCATGTAGGCAGCCAACTGGGCAGAGGTGAAAAAGATAGCTCAGGTTCGTGTTCACTGGACAGTTATCTATGACATATGCTCCTTTGGGTAGTTAACGGCCTAATTAAGGGACTAATTAAGTGATTAAGTGATTGTGAAAGCGGAGATCACGGCAGCAAAGCGGGTGAACAACACGATCTTGTTATATATCGCCCACTTTGATGGGCCTGAATGCAGAAACGCCTTTTGCAGTAAGATTACTATGTTGAAGTTTCAGTCTAAACTGCACTGGGAGATGTAATCTTGCCATGGAATATAAAAGCGTTCTCAGCTTTGTTGTTGTTGTTGCTGCTGTCGCTGTTGTTCTGTTGTGTTTTTCTTTTTTCTTTTGCTCTGTTCTGTGTTTGGTTCTTTGTTTCAAAACATGTGTTTTGAGATGAGGGAAGGGATATGGGAGTGGGGGATGGAATGGAGTGGAGGCTCCTTATCTGCTCTTTTCGCTTTTCAACTGGTATTTTGGTGACCGGGCAATGAGATCAAAGCAGACTACGTGGGGAAGTCGGGGGCTTTTTTAGTATTGATTGTATCCCCGCCTTCCGGAAATCCTGTGCCGGTCACTCCCTCTTTTCTGTCACTATTTGGCGCTGCCCTCATCCCCACCCTCACCTTTTTCTGATTTCTGTCTTTCTTTTCCTGCCGTATCTATTTACTCATGTCCCATTTTGAGGTATGTATTTTTAACATTTGAATTTTTTTTCAAAATTTTGTTTTACAAAATTGGAGCAAAACATGAGGCGGAATCGTTGGCGCTGTCAGCATGGCATCGTCCAGTTCGCCTTAGGGATGTGAACAGTTTCGCTGTTATTAACTGATGTGTATATGTGCATGGTCTTTAAACTTTGTTTCCTTTCCCTCACGGTACTGACGTTTTTCCCCCTGCGTGTTGATAGCCATGAAAAGGCCTTGTGTGATTGGTTGAGCTACATTGATCAAAATAAACTAAGCCAAAGAGCAAACCAACACCAAAACTTCTCGTGTACGTGCGATACTTCAGTTTATTTCTCCGTCTTCTCCTGTCTTGTTGTCAAAAGACACACATCATCCGTCTCTCCTACCGCTGCCCGAATTGTGTGGAGTGCCTGGTTTAACTCCGTGGTAGAGCGCAGTGCGTGTGCGTGCGCTCTCGGTTGGACGTTGAGTGTTCGAATTCCGCAACTAGCATCCGACCCCCCAAATTGCCGTTTTCGCTGGACACCTATACCTTGTTGTGGTTCTGGTGGTATGGTTGTAGTGTTAAGTAGGTGCCACCACCCCCCCCCCCCCCCCCTCTCCTCTCTGTCCCGGGATAGTTATCACTGCCTGTCATATTACCAGTGACAGGTACGTGTGCACGTTAAACATGAATGCAGTTAACACTCAACCTGTCCTCCTCACATCCCCACGGCTACCAACCTCCCCACCGCCCTAACGACCTCTCCCCCCCCCCCACATCTCTTTCATCTCCACCCCCACCCCCCCACCCTTCCACCCTCGATCTCCTGCTGCCGACAGGAGAGCCACCCGCCCGGCAGACGTCTAAAGATAATAACGAACACGCTCGATTTAGACTGACACCGGCCCGTGAACATGCATGCGTCTTCCGCGGCCCCGTTGCCGCACTTAACCCTGTTCGCCAATCTGTCATGTTTCGTTAACGTTTCCTTCACTTCTCCCTCAACCACCACACCCTCGGGGCTCGGCCCTGCTGGGAACACACGGAATGGGGGGAGGCAGGTATGGCGGCAGGGAAGGTGGAGGTAAAGGATCGGGATTAGGGAAGAGGGTCGAAGTGATGGTACCTAATTTGCGCTCTCTCTCTCTCTCTCTCTCTCTCTCTCTCTCTCTCTCTCTCTCTCTCCATCATCAGCCCTCCGAGCGCTTCTCCCTCCATTGCCTCTCAAAACTTAGACAGACCATCTCTTTCCCCCTCTCTCTCTCTCTCTCTTTCTCTCTCTGTGTGTGTCTCTCTCTCTCCTTAGCCCTCCTAACCGAACCCTCCCTTCCCTCCCGTTCCTGAGTCTTTCAAAGCAGAAACAAATTAATGATAACAAACCACCCAATTGGGGGGAAAGGGAGGCTACCTGTGATTGAGACCTTTTGAATGATGGAATCGGCCAGAGGCCATGCCATTCGTTAATGTGTGTGTGTGTGTGTGTGTGTGTGTGTGTGTGTGTGTGTGTGTGTGTGTGTGTGTGTGTGTGTGAAGGGAGGGAAGTGGGGCAGGGAAATGAGGGATGGAAGGGGATGAGGTTCATCGGTGATGGTGGTGATGGTGATGGTGTGTGTGGTGTGTGTGTGTGTGTGTGTGTGTTAGTGAATCATGTGACTGCTTAAGTCGGTCATCCCCTGTGGGAATGCCAGCGTGTCTTTCAGCGTAAATTGTATTTCCACCATCTGGAAATTGTGCGTCAGTAATTCCTCTCCTTTATCCTCTGCCTCAGTCGCCCACTGTTTCCTGTCTTTATGGTCCAGTCGCTCGTCTATCCTGCAAAGTCTTTACTCCTTTTTCTGCTCTCGTTTACCACAGCTTTTATGTTGAAATCAGAGAGTGATGCTGTAAACAGTCTCTTGTGGACACTAGCTCTGCATTTGGCAGTGTAAATTACTATTTCTCTGAATATCTACCTATCTAACTATATCTATATCTCCTTCCCTCTCTCTCTCTCTCTCATATATATATATATATATATATATACACACAATAAACTAATAAATTCCAAGGATAAATACTGAGCACCATTCCAGCAACTTACAGAGCAGCTTGGTGTTGCAGTGACTGCAAGAAATATTCAATTATAAACAAAGCTTGTTCTTATGTCTTAGATCGAAGAAATAGGGGGAAATAAGCATTCATATCTGCAAAAACTCCTGGTCAGATACCGATATTTCGAAAGCTGATTGTCTGGTGTGCAATACCGTAATTTAGTCCCTTGCGGATTCATTCCAAGAACTGGCCCTCAGCACTTGTGTCTTAAGAGGTTATCTTTTTATATTTTCTACTTTTCATAAGAAAATGTAGCTTGTTTTGCTCTTTCGTGATTTTCTTTTGCTTCTTGGGTGGCACCTTTGGTTGGTTTTTTGAAAACTCAACAAACATACTACGGT
>CM065714.1:97674480-97676980 GCA_033310375.1 Conus canariensis | reverse complement strand
GTGTGTGTGTGTGTGGTGTGTGTGTGTGTGTGTGTGTGTGTGTGTGTGTGTGTGTGTGTGTCTGTGTGTTGTACGTGTGTGTTGTACGCGCGCGCGCGCGCGCGCGGCGCGCGTTTGGGTGTGTGTGTGTGTGTGTGTGTGTGTGTTGTTGTAAAATAAAAACCCTGACCAGTTAAATATTAACATTACGAGGCATGAACAAAGAGTGTGAAGCCGATCTTAGCTCCGGGTAAATGCAAAATGTTGATGTTATTTCGGCCTTTTTTTCTTGTCTGTGTTACTATTGTTATTATTCATTTTCCTTCTCCTTTCATAAGCACCCCTGAAATGTAAATCATGCACTAGAATTTTGTTTCGCAAGTAAATGTTCTGTGTCTGTATGTCCGTTCGCCTATCTTCTCTCTCTCTTTCTCTCTCTCTCTCTCTCTCTCTCTCTCTCCTCTCTCTCTCTCTCTCTCTCTCTAACAGAGAAACCTTCAGACTCTGTACTTCGAAGCGCAGAGCCCAAACTCACAGAGAGTCTTTTACCATGGCCACTGACTGACAGGTCACCTGCCACAGATGGACATATCCACGTGGGCATATAACCATGGGCATGTGCGTTCTTGTGCGTGTATGTACCTGTGCATGTGTCTGTCTGTCAGGGTACGTGTAAATTACTATGTATGTATGCATGTACGTGTGTCTGCATGCAAAACACGAGAGAGGCAGTTGAAATGAGCATACCCTGGGCTAATTAAGCCATGAGATCATGCGTGTTAATGTGTATTATTATGCTCACACGGCATCATGAGCGTGTTAATGTATATTATTATGCTCACACGGCATCATGAGCATACCCTGGGCTAATTAAGCCATGAGATCATGCGTGTTAATGTGTATTATTATGCTCACAACGGCATCATGAGCATACCCTGGGCTAATTAAGCCATGAGATCATGCGTGTTAATGTATATTATTATGCTCACAACGGCATCATGAGCATACCCTGGGCTAATTAAGCCATGAGATCATGCGTGTTAATGTATATTATTATGCTCACACGGCATCATGAGCATACCCTGGGCTAATTAAGCCATGAGATCATGCGTGTCAATGTGTATTATTATGCTCACACGGCATAAATGAGCATACCCTGGGCTAATTAAGCCATGAGATCATGCGTGTTCAATGTATATTATTATGCTCACACGGCATAATGAGCATACCCTGGGCTAATTAAGCCATGAGATCATGCGTGTCAATGTATATTATTATGCTCACACGGCATAATGAGCATACCCTGGGCTAATTAAGCCATGAGATCATGCGTGTCAATGTGTATTATTATGCATCACACGGCATAATGAGCATACCCTGGGCTAATTAAGCCATGAGATCATGCGTGTTAATGTGTATTATTATGCTCACACGGCATAATGAGCATACCTGGGCTAATTAAGCCATGAGATCATGCGTGTTAATGTGTATTATTATGCTCACACGGCATAATGAGCATACCCTGGGCTAATTAAGCCATGAGATCATGCGTGTTAATGTGTATTATTATGCTCACACGGCATAATGAGCATACCCTGGGCTAATTAAGCCATGAGATCATGCGTGTCAATGTATATCATTATGCTCACACGGCATAATGAGCATACCCTGGGCTAATTAAGCCATGAGATCATGCGTGTCAATGTATATTATTATGCTCACACGGCATCAGGGCGAGAAACTGTCTTTATTGTGCCACTCGCGTTTCAAAGTCTTTAAAATGACAACTCAGTAGTTCATGAAATTGGGAAGATAAAGACAGGGCGGAAACAAACGAAGAGTTCAGGAGTGGCGGGAGGGGGCGGGGGGCGGGGGGGGGGGGGGGGGGCAGAAAGAGGGGTGGTGGGGAGGTGGTGTGAAGGGGGAAGGGAATGATGCCAGGTGAGAGAATGAGGGAGGGACAGGATGGGGTGGGAGTCACGTTGTAGTCAGTTATTTCGTTACTTAGCTCAGAGAGAGAGAGAGAGAAGTTGTTAAGTACCTTGCTAATTTATTGGTTTGTCGGCTAATCAGGTTCATAGGAAGGTAGGTAGTCGGCTAGTGGCTGCCATGTTCAGACAGTGCGTCAAGATGCCCCTCATTATGTCAGCCCGTTACTGTACTTAGTTTGAGAGTTAGGTAACTTGGTTGGTCGCTGGTTGGACAGACAGTTGGCTAGGTGACTCAATTAACATCATGGATGTGTAGTGTAACTGAGAGAAAGAGAGGGCGGGGAGATGGAGGGGGAGGAAAAGAGAGAAGTGGAGCGCAGACGAGAGAGAGAAGAAGAGAGAGAGAGAGAGAGAGAGAGAGAGAGAGAGAGAGAGAGAGAGAGAGAGAGAGAAACGGGGAAATAGGTAAATGAGCAGCTGATGTAGCGAGTACCTGAGAAACATTTAGCTAGCTTGCGACCTTTCTAAGAGAGAGAGAGAGAGAGAGAGAGAGAGAGAGAGAGAGAGAGAGAGAGAGAGAGAGAGAGAGA
>CM065714.1:97659480-97669480 GCA_033310375.1 Conus canariensis | reverse complement strand
AAGATAAAGAATGAAAAAGGCTGAGTCTGGGGCTCACAAGTTAGACGGACGAACAGATGCCTGGTTTCTCCACGTATCCAACACGATGATCAGCCCTTGAGTGCCAGATCCGGTCTTTATTACAACGTCCACGTCCACGACAGTCTGTGTGCACGAATATCTGCAGGTGCATCATAGAGTAAGGATATGGACGGGATATCTATACAGGAACGTACTTCGGCAGACAGACAAAGACATAGACAGATAGGTAGATTTTGGTGGAAAAGGCTGCAAATGAATGGAAAAGGCAGCAATGACAAAGTGCAATATATCTGATCAGCAGAGTCCAGAGAGACCCAGGGGCACTGGCTGTCGGCTGCAGCTCGTCACAACAGTAGAACTGATGCCAACTGTGCCAGACAGAGGAGTGCGTATTGATAAAATGATCGGAGGAAAATGAGCGATATTGGAGAGAGAGTGAGTGTGTATTGACTTAGTGAGTGTGTGTTGACTTCGCCCAGGTAAAAGAATGACAAGATTAAGTGCGGTGTGAAAGCCTGGGCACTGTAGTTGAATGAGTGTACAGCTCACGAATTGAATCTGGATTTGTTTAACAAATTCCAGTTCTTCCTGATTCTCTCTCTCTCTCTCTCTCTCTCTCTCTCTCTCTCTCTCTATTTCTCTCTCTCTCTCTCTCTCCCTCCCTCTCTCCCTCCCGCTCTCTCTCTCTCTCTCTGTTCTCGCATCTTCTCTTTCCCTTTCCATTCTTCCACCCCTCTCCTTCCATCTCTCTCGCTCTTCTCTCTCTCTCTCTCTCTCTCTCTCTCTCTCTCTCTCACATACACACACGCGCGCGCGTGCGCGCACACATTTATGCACGCCCACGCCCACTAAACTTGACGCCCACAACTTCTAAACTGAGGCGTGCAGCGAGTCTTAAAAACACAGAAACTCCCAGCTAGTGAACCCAGGCACACACTGTAGTGTCTCACACTCCCAACAGTAGGTGGCCAGTTACTTAAATATTTCTTCACCATGTCTGACTTTTTTCTTTATACAAATATACAATTTGAAGAAGTTCGTGATCAGCAGGATCTGCGAAGCTTATGACATCTGTAAACAGAAGAAACGGTAGAGATCCTCATCAGCATCATGCCTTTCGTTTTGTGGTGTTCATCTTTAACGAGATAATCCTCTCCAAGAGTACTGTTCCTCAACAGTGAGGTTATCCGTTTCGTTCAGCGGCGTTCCTGAGTAATAAGATTATCCACTCAGTGAGCAATGTTAGCAACAGCGAGATGATCCCTTTCGGTTAGCGGGCATTCCTCTTTACTAGATTACCCTCTAACTGAGCAGTGCTTCTCAGCGACAAGATGATCCCCTTGGTTTAGTAGTGTTCTTTAATAATAATGTTATTTCTTCGCTAAGGTCTGTTCCTCAAAAAAAAAGATTAGACCTGATCCACTTCATGTAACGGTGCTGATCAGTTATCAGAATGTCTTCTCATTGAGTTGTGTCCTCCCAAAAACAAGTTTATCCGTCATGGTTTTAGTCATATTTCTAAACAGCTAGATTTGTCTGCTCTTGAGCAGAGTTCCCGCATAGCAAGAATATCCCCACAGTAAGCAGTGGCTTAAAAGAAAAATAACTGCCCCGTCCTGAGTAACTGTTGTTAATTGATGATTGTCAGTGAATGGATTATCCCAGTATTGAACTGTGATCCTCACAGATTAGATTTCCACCCCTCACCCACCTTTCAGCGGTGAGCTTTAATGACTGGACTGGTTTCTCCTCGTTGAGCAAAACGCTATTTCAATGGTTCCCGCAACATGTTCATTGAAAACTGTATATTACTCTCCTCGTTAAGCAATGATTCTAACAAGAATATTTTCTCTCTTGTTGGACATTCATTCCCAGTAACTTAAGAAGCAATCCCCAAGAAATAAACGTTATCCGCACGTTAAATCAATATCCTCATTGATTTTAAACATCCCTCCTTGTTGAGTAGTAATTCTAAATAACTATATCTAATCCCGTTGGTAGCGAGCGATTCTTAGGAACAGTGTTGTATTCCGTCCTTAAGCAGTGATCATCATTACCTCTAGAGCATCCACATGTTGATTAAGCCGCGATTCTTGATGATTGGATTATCTCCTCGTTGTGCAGCCACTCCCAACAAAAGAGTTTGTTGATTGATAAGTAAGCAGCGATTCCCAATAACCGGGTTACCCTGACGTTAACCAGCGATCTTCAATATCTGTCAAGTTTCCTCTTGATTAAGCAGCGATTCCTAATAACCGGGTTACCCTGACGTTAACCAGCGATCTTCAATATGTCAAGTTTCCTCTTGATTAAGCAGCGATTCCTAATAACCGGGTTACCCTGACGTTAACCAGCGATCTTCAATATGTCAAGTTTCCTCTTGATTAAGCAGCGATTCCTAATAACCGGGTTACCCTGACGTTAACCAGCGATCTTCAATATCTGTAAAGTTTCCTCTTGATTAAGCAGCGATTCCTAATAACCGGGTTACCCTAACGTTAACCAGCGATCTTCAATATCTGTCAAGTTTCCTCTTGATTAAGCAGCGATTCCTAATAGTGAGATTATCGGCTTGTGTAGCAGCCAGCCTCATGACCTAGATCACCCTATCTTTGGATAAAATGCTCAAGAACGGTTAACTTCATCCCACGTTAAGCAGCGTTCCTCTCTTACTAGATGGTCTTTTCCTCGAGCAACGATTCTCATCTGCTAGATGACCCCCGCCTTTCCCTCTCCCCATCCACAAAATCACGCTCAGTGGTCAAGCCGTATTTTTTTTCATTAACTAAATTATCCCCGTGTTATAAAGCAGAGATGCTGTGTGAGTGGCTGGGTGTGTAGGTGGAATAGAGGGAAGGCAGAACAGCGGGTCATTGGCAGGGATGGACGTGACGTATCTGTCAGCTTCCATTACGGCGATGCGTGTCGAGGGGTTGACATCTAACTTTATTACGGTGGAAACTAACGTGAGGGGTTGGCAGGGCACTTCTCTTAGGGACCCTTTGTGTGCACTGACGGAAAGGTTGAGGGTCATGCCGGAATGCCATAACAGTCTGTCTCCCCATCGGCCCATCTACCCCTGCTTATCTGTCGGTTTGTCCGTAATAAATTGCGTAGGGTAGCGATGATGACGACGATGATTTATATACTTGTTTTGATTTATATGTCTACACATCTGAGTCGTCTGTCGCACATACTACTACAAATAATGCTTGTTCGGTTTTTCACAGTTACAACCCCACTCTTAATATAATTGTCAGGCTCACTATGGCCTAAACTGACCTACAGAGTGATAGACAGCCTTAAAGACCTAGCTAAACTACTTTCCCCTACACACAATGCAGTCCTAATATCGAGTCAAGTTCGCACGCATTTATTCTTCATCTATCCGACGACACATATGTATATTTTACACTTAACTGCACACTCTCCAGACTGACAAGCACGACAATTGCACACACCATCAAGCACTCATAGGCTCAATACATAGGCACACTTAACACGTCCGACCTTGGAAAAGGTAATGTCCAACCGTATATTCTTCTTGGGTGCAATGTCGCACGACACGCAACAATGCACTCCCGGCTAATATCACTATGGACCTTAGCCTACAGATACCATTAATCACAATCGATGCGGCGAAATTCACATAGTAATAATTGCTGTAAATTACTCACATCTTCAAATTAGCCAACTTCCACTAAAAATCAGCGGCAACCAATTACAGCGTGGAACGAACCTCTGTCCCTTCCCTGCTAAATCGATCTAGCCATCACAGTTACATACAAATAGAAACAATTCACGGGCAAACACTTTTAACCAGATCAGATTCGAGTTCAGCTATCCATTCTGGACACAAAAATTGAACTCAGTTCTGACGACGTACCGATGTAGTCCAAATGCACAGCAGGAAAAACAGTACACGAAGAGCAGATAGACAAACGTATATTCTCCTTAGAACAGCAGAATACAACGACGACTCATCTTGTACACAACTCCAGAAAACACTCCAAGTAAGTCCCGACGACGTACCAATGTAATCCAGAGACACTAGTAGGAAAACAGTTCACGAAGAGCAGACGCACAAACGTGTATTCTCCTTAGAACAGCAGAATACAACGACGATTCCTCTTGTACACGACCTTAGAAAACACTCCAGGTAAGTCCCGACGACGTACCAATGTTGTCCGGAGGCACAAGTAGGAAAAACAGTACACGAAGAGCAGACAGACAAACGTGTATTCTCCCTAGAACAGCAGAATACAACGACGACTCATCTTGTACACAACTCCAGAAAACACTCCAGGTAAGTCCCGACGACGTACCAATGTAGTCCAGAGGCACAAGCAGAAAAAATAATCCACGAAGAGCAAACAGACAAACTAGAACAAAACACAGTTCTCCTCTGTACCATCTACAACCATAGAAGAACTACACGTATCTACATAGAGCACCGGCCATTTCTATAGCAATGCAATTTAGCAACTAGGCTACAGACATACCATTAGACTAGAAGCCCAACAGTACCACTCCCGTTATCATAACCACCCAAAATCAAAGAATGCATCATAAAAAAAACACGTCACGCCTATGACGTAAACGGCTACTTTTTTCAAAACAACATAAGAACTATGCGCACACTCCGTATACCTGCGCATCTAAAATAGTCTCGCTGTTTCACAGCAGCGCTCAACCGTGTGAATTTTACCGGGTGCAACATGGTTTATTTAGATAAAATTTAAATAAAATGATTTACTGATTCACCCACCATTCAAGCCACTGGGTACTGCAGGCAACAACAACACACCGTCCGAAAGGACATCTACGAAGAACATAGAAATACAAACACATGTATGACTCTTGCTTTGCACACACAACAGAAACATCTCTCATCGCGCGTGCCGAATGAAAATACATCTTCTGCTACCACGAAGTTTGTTCTCACGGTCACACAGACGAACACTCCCACACAGACACGCACACGCGACCCGAATCTTAACACAATAGTATAGGCACGCAGAATAAGTATACGGTGTGCCTGACAATGATCTTCTCCGATTGAGGTCGAGTTTCTTTGAGGATTTGAACCAGAAGGAAACTTTGGTTTCTGATTAATCTTCAAAAAATAAAGCAATAAACTAAGTGAATGAATAAAATATTTAGCGCGGCCATGTCTGACCATTGTTTTCCGATGTTCCTACCATGCAGTCAGTCTGCTCTGGGCACCAACCAGTTTATTCAGTCACTCCCTTTGGGTTTCAAGACTGAGCACGCTTCTCCCGATCCTCGGTCTGCCGTCCTTCGTTCTACCTAGATCGTGTATGCTTGCCTACTGTAGAGTTGGTATGCACTGTCTTTCTGGGAGTTGCTGTCTGTTCTTTCTTAACATTCGGACATAGACTGCCTTCACGGTGCAGAATTTCCAGATATCGTTCTCCCTTGGTAGTGGATTCTGCGCTGTTTCCCTGCCGCTTTTGCTTCTTCACGGCTTGTTCCTCCTGCATTTCCTTGTCTTGGAAAGAGATCCGTTCTGAGTTGTGCATTTTGTTGAAGGCCTATCGTGGCCGTTCTCACTCAGGCATATTTTCAAGGTCTGGGTCCTTTCGGAGTGACTCGTCTGAAGGTGTCCCGAGGGGAGTTGAGTTTTCCCCCAGCCCGCTTTTCACTTGTCATCCCAAGTTCATCGATCCCGTCTTGTTCACGTTTCCCTTTTTTAGCTATTGTTTTTCCTCTCTTCGTCACCGTTGACGGGGAGCCTATGACTCGAAACGTCTGTGTGATGTCCCACTTGTGGATCACTTTTTTCAGCCTATTGTGTGTATTCCTTTCATATTTTGTGATCCGTTGGTCAACATACCTTTCTTCATTAGCGTAGGGTTTGTTCATAAAAGCCATTTTCAGATTCTTTGTGGAGCAATCAGTCTGCAAAGGAATTTGCTTTTTTTTTTTTAAATCGCACATATCAGCATATAAATGAACAGGAATCTATCAACACAGCGAATGCACGTAGATACTTTACCGTTATATCCTCTCTCTCTCTCTCTCTCTCTCTCTCTCTCTCTCTCTCTCTCTCTCCTCTCCTCTCCTCTCTCACACAACACACACACACACACACACACACACACACACACACACACACACACACACACACACACACACACACACACACACACACACACCACACACTCACTCGCGTGCCTACCCGCTCACATATCACCGAACACATACATATGGTTTCAGCCCTACGACCACAGCACAATGTGTAAATGAAGAAAGAAAGACGAAGACAGAGGGATGAGAGTCTTGCGACGGACAGAAACAGAAAAGGAAGGCCTGTGAGTTAACTTTTCATGCTCATGGGCTGGAAACGTTTCTTCGTATGGTTACACACGCACATTGCACAATGGAGTACCTTCTGCTACAAAGAAAAGGTTGAACAGCTGGCTGGCTGGGAGTGTATCGTCAGATACGATGAACCTTTAAATGCATTTTACGCACAGGTTGCAGAGTTTACTGCCGATGAGTTTGGAGGCGGATGGACATCAGTACTCTTTCTCCTGTCTTCCTCTTCCTTTGGGGAGTCGTTTGGGCACCACACTCCGGTTTTATAGGTTGTGTGCCAAGGCTTGGATCTGTACAATGTTTTCCCTGTGCATTTTGCAATGTCGTCCGGCTGTCGTGCACCTCCGCCGCCCTCCCTCTCTCTCTCTCTCTCTCTCTCTCTCTCTCTCTCTGTCTGTCTGTCTGTCTGTCTGTCTGTCTCTCTCTCTCTCTCTCTCTCTCTCTCTCTCTCTCTCTCTCTCTCTCTCTCTCTCTCTCCTCTCAACAGCTCCATAGAGGATCGTCGTGGCCAGACCATTGGATCGTGTTACAAGGCCATGCCAATGTCATTCTCTGTTCTTAACTGATGTCACTTGTCTCTAAGTGTGTAACTTTCGTACCGCACGATGATCGAGAACGCGGTGTGTACACTTTTACTTAAGGAGCTGTAGAACTGAATCATGACTGCAGCAAAAAAAAATCCATATTTTATCAGCTGGCGCAGTGAGTACAACACAGTCTTTGTCATGTTGTGCTTTCTTGTACTGTGGTGATGTGTGGAAATTTTGATATCCTAACTGAACGTGCTGGAGATGTGTTGGAAAATTTGTATAGAGGTGAAAAATATTTTTTAGAGCAGTAGGGTGAGTGGGGGACTGAAACATCGATTTCAAAGTTTTTCACAGAACACAACTCGGCCATTTTCTAACCTCCTCTTTGTATACAAAAATCGTTCCATTACTGTTTGACATGAGGCGAGCCGTTCCTTGGTAAAGGATAAATCTCACATTCCACTGTGGTGAAACCTTCATTGTTCAGCGACGAGCCCCTCTTTATACCTTTGTGAACCGTTTGTTGTACTATGACAATTTCTTCGTTGAACATTGATTGGATTTCGTTGTACAGTGATAAACCAATTGTCGCACCTCTAGAGACGAACTTTTTGTTATTCAATATTGAGCCCTTTCTCAGTCCGTATTGAACCCACCGTTACACAGTGGTGACCCTTTCGCTGTAGATCGATGAAACCCTCATCCAACTGGTTATACTCTTGTTGAACATTGATGAACTCCACGTTGTATGGACAAGAATCCCTCTTCTCTGTTTACTGATGCACTCCATCTTGGCCTGGGTGCGCCCTTCAATATACATTCATAGAACCTCTCGTACATGGGTGCAATCCATTGTTGCGCATTGATAGAGCTCTTGTACCGTGATCCCCTTCCCATCTATGGCGATGAACCCTCTGTCATAGAGTGAAAAAAACTCTCCCAGGACAATAGTGAATCCATGATTATGCTGTGAGGGAACTGTGCTTATACAATGATGAGCCCATCTCTTCATACCGTTGAAGCTGTTGTTATACAGTGATCAACCTTTATTTCTATAGCGATAAATTTTCGTTGTTTGTTACTGGACCCATCGTTGCGCAGTCACACATCCCTCACTGTTCACTGATGATATTCTTGTTGCACAGTGATAAACCCTGGGGTGTATATTACACACACACACACACACACACACACACACACACACACACACACACACACACACACACACACGTACACACACACACACACACACACACACACACACACACACACACACACACACACACACACACACACACCATTATGTCAGTGTTAGTATTAGCATCACAATGATGATGATGACGATGATGATGATGATGATCTGTTGCGCAACAGATCGTGGCACAGTAATCTGTCGCTTATCAGTAGGCGTTGTGCAGTGGGCCGTCGCACAAGAGGCCGTCTCGCAGTTGGTTCGCGCTTGTACACTGACGAACCCTTGCTGTACAGTGCTGTACCCTCGTTGTCCAATGATTGTCTGTTCGTTTTTTAATGAAAGATGTCTGGTTATGCAGCGACAAACCTATCCTAGTACAATAACCGACCTATCATTTCAGAGTGATGACCCCCCCCCCCCCCCCTCAATCCCCCCTCCCCCTCTCCCGATATACAGTGATGGACCTCTCGTTCTGCAATGATAAACCGTCGTTGTACAATGAACTCCTCGTTATTCAGAGACAAACTTTTCGTTATACAGTGATTTAGCATCGATCTGCTTTGATTAACGTCTTATTGTTCGGTAGTAAATGCCTCATTATAGAGTAATGACCCCTTGTTCTACCGTGATAAACTCTTCGTTGTTCTGCGCTAATTCACTCCTTATACGGTGTTTAATCGTTCGTTATATAGTGATGAACCGCTCAATGTACAATGCTGGACACTTAATTTTATACTGATGAGAACTTCGTTATTCTGTGATAAATCCCTCGTAATACAGTGATGAATTCCACGTAGTATGGTGCTGAACCGCTCGTCGTACAATGTGAACCCGTCAGAACACAGGGATTCAATCTTCGTTAAACAGTGATAAACCCATTTTTACACCGCGATAAAAACCCTGGTCATACCGTGAGAATCCCCTCATAATACAGTGATAACTCCCTGGTTATGCTGCGATAAAACCCTCGTTATACCGTGATAAACCCTGTTATATAGTGTTAATCCCTTGTTTAACAGTGACGAACCTCTTCGTTGTACAATAATAATCTCCCCCCCCCCCCACCCCCTTCCCCCGTTATATGGTAATGAGCCTCTCATTTTACAATGATAAACGCCTAGCCACACAGTCATGAACTTGTCATTTTTATAGTAATGAATATGTAGTGATAAACCCCTCGTGTGCTGTGATGAAACTCGTTATACAGTGACGAACCTTTGGTATACAGTGATAGACCCTTTGTTACACAGTGATAAACCTCTTGTCGTACAGTGAAAAACCCTTTGTAATAGAGTGATAAGCCCATTGTTATTCAATGAGAAACATTATTAAACAGTGATAAACCCCTTGTTACACAATGATAAATTCTTGTTCTACAGTGATAAACCCTTATCGCACAGTGACTAACCCCTTGTTATACTCTGATAAATCCCTTGTCACACAGTGATAAATCTTTGTTCTACAGCGATAAACCCCTTGTATACAGCGATAAACCCCTTGTTATACAGTGATAAACCCCTTCTTATACAGCGATAAACCCCTTGTTATACAGTGAAAAAAAACAACTAGTATACCGTGATAAACCGCTTGTTATACAGTGATAAACCCCTTATCACCCCTTGTTATACAGGGATAGACTCCTTGTTATAAGTGATAGACCCCTTGTGATAAACCCCTTGTTATACAGTGATAAACCCCTTGTTATACAGTGATAGACCCCTTGTTATACAGTGATAAACCCCTTGTTATACAGTGATAAACCCCTTCTTATACAGTGATAAACCCCTTGTTATACAGTGATAGGCCCCTTATTATACAGTGATAAACCCCTTGTTATACAGTAATAAACCCCTTGTTATACAGTGATAAACCCCTTGATATACAGTGATAAACCCCTTGTTATACAGTGATA
>CM065714.1:97649480-97654480 GCA_033310375.1 Conus canariensis | reverse complement strand
GGGCGTTGAATGCGCTGAGTTACTTGGAATTACTTTCAAAATCTTATACTTTTTTTTAGTTTTAAAAAGCAACTTTTGTCTCGATTCAATACAAGTGTAGGACAGTTTCATGACGAGGGAACTAACTGCTGGTACTTTTTTTTTCAATCCGAGGAAGCGATTAGTCTGAACAATTTTTTCTCATTTTTAATTGCTTTTATTTTTTTTTTGCATTCTCCTGTGCTTCACCCCACCCACCTAGCCCCACCTAGCCCAGTTGCTACACACCCAAGTTTATACCGTCGCAACTTTGCCATTGCAGTCCAGATGGAGCGATCACTATCAACACGGCTTTTTGGTGTTCACACGCGCCTATTCGGATCCAGTAGGCCTATAAGCAGGAAACATCTACTAAGACCCATTTTTCTCCCTCTAGCCCCTCCCACCTGACGACGATAACTGCCAGAGTGGACGTCCTCCTCCGGGGGACTCTCATTGTGAACGTGATCTACAAGACAGACGGGGGGTGGAGGTGGAGAAAGGAGGGGTTGCGGACTTCTTCTTCTTTCTTTTAGTGTCCACAATCATCATGTTGATTATTCTGACACTTTTGTGTGTATGACCATTTTTTATCCCGCCATTAAGGCAGTCATACTCCAACTTCGGGGAAGGTGCATGCTATGTGTAACGTGTCATCCATACCAACGGCCAAACTGGCCTTCTCTTCCGAAAGTTGGTGATGGGATTTTACGTGTGTGCAAGATGTTGTGCGTGCGTTCACACACGAAACCTCGGTTTATAGTCTCATTGGAAGGATTGTATGGGGAATGGAGTCAGAACCAATGTTAACTCCGAAGGTAAAATCCCCCTGTACCGAAACGGCTCGGCGGAGATGCGAACTCACGACCCCAAGATTACGAGTCCGGCGCTCTACCAAGTGAGCTATTCCTGCACTCCGACTTCATGAGCGTCCAGCCCGTGGAGAACGTTGACTTTTTTTTCTTTAAGTGCTACACATGTATCATTCTTCATTGGCTACAATGAGACACATCACATGTTTGATTCTTTTCTTCGTTGCTTTTTCTTTCTTTTCTTTTCTGCCTTTTTCTTCATTTTTGTTTCGGGTTCATAGACAGAACTGTCAATATTCATACACTTCACTAACAGTGGGTGATCTCTTACAAATCGACGAATGAGACAAGAACTTGCGTGTGTCTGGGGCTGTGTGCTGCTCCAGTCTCTGTGGGTGTATTGGTTGCGACTGCTGGTCTCTTGCTTTATTGCTCCGTTACACGCGAAGTCGTCAGGGTGTTTCGGCGTTTTGGTTTGTAGGGGTTTGTTAAATACGAATGACTGCAGATGTCTTGTTTTATTGTCGTCTGTTTGTGTCCCTGGCGGTTCCATGTCTGGGTGGAGTATGGCCATGAAGATTGGAGAAGGAGAAGACATAAAGAAAAACAACAAGTAGGATGTTTTTTTCTTTCAATCAAACAGGCAGCATTTACGACATCTCTTCAAGGCATCATTAAGTGTTTGTATTACATTTATGTACTTCAAAAAGAATGGATTTCAATTCTGACGGGAAACCCAAAATATTGATTACTTTTCTTGACGCTACAAACTGGAGATAGTATGGATATTCATACTTTTTGTTTGTTTTTGGTCACACGCATGTGCAAAACAAAGTGAATACTTGTAATGGCCGTATTTTCTATTGCTCGTGTTTTTTGGGTTTTTTTTTTGTATGTATGTGACAAACAATGAGAGGAACAAATAAGATTCCATGAAGATCCGTGAGATTTTCCACTTGATGTGATTTTTGTTTTATTTAAGGATGTAATGATTTCTCGTTTGGTCGGGTAATGAAGTGGCTGGTGAGAGACTTTGTGCTCGTGACCGGTCCATGACATTCAGAACTTGGCTTGGTTTGGTCTTTAGTCTTGGCATTTTAATGTCTACACGGGATTTTTTTTAAATGGCTTACAGACCTAACGTGGCGTCTGTGGTCGGTTGGACTTTCAACATCATGTTTAGATCGGACTTGACACCATAAGCATTGATATCAACTCTAACATTCCCTCTGAAAAGGTCAACTGTGGGAGAATCGAACTAAGTACATGATAGTTGCTGAGAGGACCATTCCAAAAGATGATTGTTGTTGACAGCACCACCACAGCAGTACTTTTTCTTGAAAACTTCGCACATAGAGAAATATCCAGAGAGCATTGACAAATATCTGCAATGTTTGAATTATTCATATTTTACAGGCTTACTGATTTTCTTCTACAATAATTTCCACATATTTGAACGCAGCAACAAGTTTCAAGATCATGCGGTTACTTTGCAAATATCTCCCGCTTGCTGTCGCAAATGAAGTGAATGTCAAATTTTGATTGGGCGAACTAGATATTACGTGCATGTTTTTAATACTACTATTATTATCATTACATTATTGTTGTTGTTGTTGTTATCACATATCATCATTATTATCGTTGTTATCAGTATTATTATTATTATTATCATCTGAAAAATGACTGTTTGTGACAGAATGTCTGGTAACAGGCCTGTATGCCTCAGCAGCTCAAAGCGAAAGCAAGGGGGGTGGGGGGGAACAACACAGGAAGAAAATGACAAAGGTCTAGTGCAACACAAGACGAAGAGGGCACGAAAACGGGTTCCGATGCCCACAAACATGAGCAAATCCACGTCTTGCGCTGGCTAAACGACATAACACCGCTAGATATCAGAGTAAATCGAATAACAAAAGAAAGATACGGGGTTACGTTGTCTGCCTGTTCCTGCTAGCTGTTGGACCAAAGCCATATGAGCACCGGATCTCAAACCACAGCCAGCGCTTGTCGTGAAACGCAGTTTAAAAAATGAACCACTAACAAGCAAACTGAAGACATGCAGCCAAACAAAACAAACTGATTTCATAGCCTTTTTTTTTCTTCCTCATGTTTATAATTTCTGTGAGTCTTACGTATGTGTCTGCTTATCTTTCTATTTATTTATTTATTTATTCATTTATTTATGTATTTATCGTGTGTGTGTGTATGCATGTGTGTGTGTGCGCGCGCATGCGTGCGTGCATGCGTGCGTGCGATGCGTGTGTGTGTGGTGTGTGTGTGTGTGTGTGTGTGTGTGTGTGTGTGTGAGAGAGAGAGAGAGAGAGAGAGAGAGAGAGAGAGAGAGAGAGAGAGAGAAGAGAGAAGAGAAGAGGAGAGAGAGCAAGCAACACTTCACGTTTCCAGCACAGACTTGATTTCCTCTTGTTCATGTAAGTGCGAGATATTTTTGGAGGAGAAAAATAAGTCATTGCGGATAAAGTTACATAGTTTTTTGGTTGAAGCAGCAGCAACAGCTGAATCAAACCTCTCCTTACGAGACGTTCACACTGTGCTCTGGCTTTCAATGTGCACGTGACATATCCCTTGACATATATTTCTGTGTTACCAGTTTGGGCGCCTTTCTCTACGTCTGATTATACACTCGAATCATACTGATTATTTTTCCGTCGCATATGAAGGCCAGATGACTGATAACTTAGTTTAGTTCTGTTACTTTCAGGTGAAACGCTACTCCCACCTCAAGTGATAATACAGATGAGACTGACTCTCCAGGAAGAGTCGGTAGGGAGACGTGAAAGGGGAAAAGCTATACAACACTATACCCTTACTACAAGAATGACTCCGGGTTAGGCTGGGCAGCGGATACGCCAGTTTGTTTCCTTAATAATTCGAGTTCACAACTTTCTAGTTTCGAGCTTTTTGCCCTAATTGTTGAGCTTTTCTTTAACACTCTCTCTCTCTCTCTCTCTCTCTCTCTCTCTCTCTCCCCTTAATGCCCCCCACCCCCCGCTCCCCACCCCCACCCCCACCATCTCCCACCCTTTCTGTCTGTGTTCCCTCTTGTACATTAGTTTTGTTTCATTTGGTGTTATTATATTTCAGAATTTGTATCTTTTTCTTTCTTTTCTTTTCTTTTGGCCCCGGAGGGCTGGATGTAAAAAAGCAGTTATGCTTACTCCACTACCCTCTGAAAATATAATTCGTTCGTTCGTACCTTTGATACCTTACCGAATAAGGAGATAGATGGATATGAGGAAAAACAGAACACTAGGTCAGTTGAGGCTCTGCCAGCGACCCGTATTTCAGCTTCCGTTACTGTACGCAGTGCATGTTTTGCGACCGGCGTGCAACTTTGTTACTGTGGGAAACACATGAGGGATGGACGGACCAGTTCTCTCTGGGATACTCAGGAGAATTGCCTCTGTGTATGTCTGTCAGCCTATCTATGAATTTTGCCTGTCTGTGTACTATCTGTTCGTCTAACTATTTATTCATCGTAAAGGAGGGACTTAATTTGTGACTGGAGGATCTACAGAAAACCCTTCAACGAAACATTCTGTTTGTCTGGAATCCTATCGGTTAATTGTTGATCTCCTTTGTTCCATGCTGTTCTCCCCAGCACAGAGTAAAATTCCGATCGACCATGATGTGGCTTCCATGATCGGTTTGGGTGTAAACGTGATCTGGCTACCCTATTGAAGATTCTGATCTCATAGCATTATGACAGCAAGCACTCAACAAAGTGACTTATCGAGTGGGAGAGTCGATGGATCATGACCCGTCCTACTGAACGGCGCGTATACTTTGTTCAACAAGACTGACCGCCACGTTGACCAACTGATACACCCTCTGTAGCAAAACGGACTGCCCAGTTGATAACCGTTCACTCTATCGAGCATGATTGACTGTTTTCACTCTGTCTTACTCCATTTATAGAGACTGCTTTACTGGCCAGTTGGCACACCCATCTGATGAAAGGCTGGCACACCAACAGACTGGTGACAGTAAGGTAAACGGACAGTCAAAACAACTTACAAGCAGAAATTCAACGTGGAAAGCAACTTTCGTTCTGATCTAAAACTTCGGTTTGTTCACGAAGCTGTTAAGAAAAATGTTGGATGTCACATTCAGCACCTGCCTGTCTGTCTGTCCGAGCAATGGGTGATCGGA
>CM065714.1:97631980-97644480 GCA_033310375.1 Conus canariensis | reverse complement strand
ATGATCATCATCATCATCATCATCATCATCATCATATCATCATCATCATCATCATCATCAGTATTGTTGTTATTATTATTACTATTATCGTTACCATCAACGTCAAGATTGTTATTATTATTATCATCATTATTATATCATTATCATTATTATCATCATTGTAATCATCATCATCATCATCATCATCATCATCGTCATCAGCACTCTGTTACATGCCAGTATTTGAAAGCAGTCAGTTGATGGTCAGCTTCCATGGATTCATTCAGTGTGCATGGTTGGCGATGTCTGAAGTTTTTCTTTGCTGCACGTGTGTGGTCCAAGCAGGTTCATGACTGGAAGGTAATCGTCACGATTGCTGAAGGAGGAAAAGAAAATGAAGGAAAACAACCAGAACAAAACGATTTTCTGATTTTCTTCTTCTTTTCTTTTAATCAAACAATCTTATTTTACAACTCTGTTTTCAAAATGCCAGCGCATTTCAATATCATATTCATAACTTTCGAAAAAAAAAATTGTTAAGGTTTTGAAAGGAAGCTAACTATAGTTATTTTTTTTCTGTCTGATAAAGATTCTGCGAATAGCATATTGTGTGAATACTTCGTTTATATCTATCCATCCATCTATCCATCCATCTATCTATCTATCTGTTTTTCTATCTATCTATCTATCTATCTATCTATCTATCTATCTATCTATCTAACTGTTTGTCTATTTATCCATCCATTCATCCATCTTTCTCTCGCTCTGTCTGTCTGTCTGTCAGTCTGTCTGTCTGTCTGTCTGTCTGTCTGTCTGTCTGTCTGTCTGTCTGTCTGTCTGTCTGTCTGTCTGTCTGTCAGTCTGTCTATCTATCTATCTATCTATGTCTACTGTCAAGTGAGTCCATATCATGACCCTGATTCTGTTCACGTGCTTTCTCGTCTGTGTGTTCCTGGCAAACGACAATAGGCATAAACATTTTCTTCTGGATTCAATGAAGGGCTTGTTCCAAGATGTTCTGCTTGAAAATGATTTTTGTTTCTTTTTGAATCTTCCCATTTGGCCTGATCATGATGTATGTCACGGTCGCTAAGCCGGACGGCCCTACCACCCTTACCCACGCCTATCACACACTAGGTCAGACAATACAGCACACTAACAGTTTTACAATCACGCACGCTTCTTTATTTCACACCCACTCCATGGCGCCACCACTCACGCACATCTACAACTGCACACAAGTATCCTAATTCCCGCTGACTCACCCTACTCTACTATAATGACCTGGAAGACCCTAACCTAACCTGAAACACCAGTTGCGGTATATCACTGTGACCTGGGGACACAGCGACAGCCCGCACACGTGGTGACTAACTACTAGGGACGAGGATTTACCAAAGGGACTCTAATCTCTTAACTACTGCTACCACCCACACCTCTCCCCAGGACTCACCCTTCTCTTTTAACCCGGGACCACTACCAAACTGGTCGCTGCGTCCCTAAGGGAGGCAACGACAAGTACCCTACACTGTGCCGGCCACTACGTCCTAAAAGGAGGCAGTAGCTAACGCCCCTAACCTACTGCCTAACGCTACACCCCTTCTATCACAAACATGGGACAACCCATCCCGGCCCGGAAAGCTCCAGTCCTCGGCGCTGTACGTGGCCCCTCACAGGCTGACACCTCCCCGGAAGACTCTGCACCCCGGCGCTGTCCGTGGCTCCTCCGCGGGCCGACACCCTCCCGGAAGACTCTGCACCCCGGCGCTGACCGTGGCTTCCCGCAGTCTGACTCCTCCCTGCGATGGGCACGACACCCAACGTACACACAACAGACGCCCTCTCGACGGGTCCGGGGCTCGTAGGACGCCTCCTCCTCTGAAGGCCCCGCCGGACACCAAGGGTGAAAAAGGCCTGGTGCAGCGCCCTCTCACAGGACGCCTGAACAGGGACGAGGAACCAGTGCCGGAGAACTCCCGGAAGAGCACCGGTAGCTGGAGGAGAGCTGCCCCACAGAAGGCAGACGGCCTGGGAGGTCTCCCTCTCCGGGAAAACAACAGGCACTGGAAAGCGCCGCTCACCTGCCGGCACGCGGCAGTAGACTGCGGTGATCTGGCCCCAGCCTCAGGACGGAACAGGATACCTGCTGACACAACTGTAGGCCACTACTGTAGTGTTGCTACTACCCGAGTTATCAAGGCACATAGGCTACTTGGTAAAGCTTTAACTCTCCATCTCCCTTGCCTACTTCCCACTCGGGCATGAGAGTGACCCCTTAAATTTCGAACACATCCCCCAACCCATTACTCATTTTGGGGTTATCAGACCCATTTCCTGCCAACCCTTACAACAGCGGTAAAACAATATTCTCCCTGAGCCCATCCACGCTATTACATATGAAATTATGAATCACACCCAATTCTCGGAGAAATAAACCAATCTAAGCGATCCAACACGGACTCCATGGGCCCCCTTAGGACATACTAAATAATCTAGGAAATGGCCAATTTCACAAGGAAATTCCACACAATAACCAGTAGTAATACACATCTCAGGAAAAAAAAAACTTATCAATTTTTAGCGGTTCACAGTTCCAGCATGTTCACACAAGAGAATCGGCTCGCAGCCACAATCCTTCACATTATTACCCCTCTTTGCACTGTCAATTATAATCATATATCAAAAACAACATGATTTGTTCGCCAAAATTTCCATCCAGCACCTCACTCTCATGTCATCTCTTGTCAGATAACCCAGTGCTTAATCTTTGTTATGCCAACACAACCACACTTCATACAATATTACATGCTGCACATCATCCGTTTTTATCCTTTCGACTGCTAAGCTACTCGCCTTAAACTTTACCTTTCCCTTCTTTCCGACTACTAAAATTCATAATGGGACAGTCTCCCCACCACCTAAGATATCTTTCTCCAACCCCGTTCTGTCACAAACACATACATCCCTGCATGTGTGACGACTGTCACTTGTATTACAAAAACTTCTACCCTATGGACTCACTGTCCTGTACCAAATGCGTACGTCACAGATACAGTCCGCACGCGCACGACACCCGCGTCGAGAACCCTGACTCGTAACGAAAGTGAAAAGACACCAATATAAGTTGAATGGTTACGACCGTACTCCAGTATAAACCACTCGACCACAAATTGGCCTTAGCCCTACTACACAGTTAACCGATTCCACTGCTGTGCAGGTCAACTCCGGAATCGTTAATCAATTTCAACGGACTCCTACTATTTACAATTGAGATTGAGCACAATCATCAAACCCCTCTATGATTCACGCAGACACATCTGCACCTGACATATTATGATCCTCAACCAAATGCAACCTCGTACTACCCTCTTATTGAACCACTGACATTAACATGAACTAACCCCAAACAATATCTACACCACCGTCCATCAACGGTTATTATATCGAACCCACATTGTCTAGCCAAACTGTCACATGACAATCGAACTCAGGAACCACTATGTACACTACTTACAGAATATACCGAAAAGAGGTAACAACACAAACCGGCTGACAACAAATTCCAATCACGGAACCAAGACAACATCATACCAGACAACCAGTATACGCAACGAACACCATACAACTAATCCCAACCTGAGACAACTACAGTACAACTCGCCATAATACAAGACAACACAACGAACTACAGCACAACGAACCTAACAGATCACCAACCTGGACATACAGACGATCAACCACACCAGTTCTGCAACTGGCTGACAGTGGCTGCCAACAAGGACGACACCGACTCAGCACAGGCCAAGGGCACCCAAACCCGACGAGGACCTGGCACTAACTATGACTCGAAGTCACTCTTCAAAAACTAACGGCGCTGCCGCCGCACCTACAAGGAGTACGTCCACTCCGACGAACACCAGGGACCGAAGTGAAGCTACCCCAACACATTCCGCCCTGGTCGGAATCAAGCGAACTCTACTCACCACACAAAACAACGATTGGTCAGAGCAGTGTATCCCTCCGCAGAGCTGACACGCCTGACCGACGGACTAGTTATTGCTCGTGCAACAACACGACAATTTACCACAACAACTCACAGACTTGACAACACAACAACCGATATCCTGCCCCGCCTTCTCTGGTATAGAACCAAAGTAATAAAAGGGTAACAATCGGGAACGAAACCAACTTCCTCCTACCACTCCCTCTATAAATGAAGACTGGAAGGCAAAAATACTGTATGTCCTTCACCTGCCCCCCTACCTAGCCTAACCTTACTACCTAGCCCCGAGGAACTTAGCCTAACCCCAGCTAACTAAACCCCAGTGTGTGTGTGTACACACACACACACACACACACACACACACACACACACACACACACACACACACACACACACAAGCACGCATACATGCACGCTCGCACGCATACGCGCACACGCTCTCTACCTTGAACCACCACTACTCTTAAACACATGGACATACTGATTTAGTACCGCCGATCGGTGACACACCCCCCTGCCTAAGTTTTAACTACAGATTAAAACAAACAACAACTTCTCACTCGATCGGCGTTTTAGCCACACCCTACCTATGAGAATCCAATTCCCCATCACTCATTCTGTCCTACTGTTACTTTTGATGCACGCCAAAACTTCCATCACAACAGCATCAACTTTTAAATACATCAACAATCACAGGTTACATAAATCAACCTGGTCTAACGTTGCCACATATGACCTTAATGCAGGCACTTACAGGCAGCCGTTACACTACGCACTACATATAAATTCCATAACTGAGGGGGCTCTGATTACGCACAACTGCTGTGTAACACGTGCTACAAATACCACACCTTCAGTAACACTTTGCTACGCCATTCTCTACCAAAGATAATAACACATGCATAGCTTCGACAATGTCAACCTCTCACGACACAGGTTAATGGAACCCTCAGGTTCTCTCTCTCTCTCTCTCTCTCTCTCTCTCTCTCTCTCTCTCTCTCTCTCTCTCTCTCTCTCTCTTTCTCTACGGCAAGCGACTCAAGAAGTCTGCCGCCACATTGTCCTTTCCAGACACTGCCTGCACCGTAAACTGAAATGGCTGCAGCTGCAGTGCCCACCTTGTGATTCTCCCACTAACAGACTTCATCTTTTCTAAGTATTGGAGTGGGGAATGATCTGTCTGGACAATAAAGGGAGTCCCATACAAATACACCTGGAACTTTTGTATTCCCCACACCACTGCCAGACACTCCTTCTCTACTATAGGGTAATTCTGCTCTGCAGGGCTTAATTTTCTACTGGGACATGCTACAGGGCGCATCTCTTCAGGGTACTGCTGACACAGTATAGCTCCCACTCCCATTTCTGATGCGTCAGTCTGGAGCACAAATGTCAAACCTGGTACCGGCAAATTACAGACGGGAGGTTGGCAGAAATGCTGCTTCAGAGCTTGGAACGCACGTTCGCACTCGTCGTCCCATTTCACCAGCCTGGTCGTTCCCTTAGTGAGATCAGTAAGGGGCTTGGCAATGTCAGCAAACCGGGGCACAAATTTCCTGTAGTACCCCACTAATCCCAGGAATCCCCGCACTTGTCGTTTGGTCTCAGGCCTAGGCGCATCCAAAATGCGGATCATTTTATCCTGCTCAGGCCATATCTTCCCTGCACCTATCCTGTGCCCCAAGTAGGTGATTTCCGTTCCTCCCAGCTCACACTTTGAAGGTCGGGCTGACAAAGAGCATTCCTTCAGTCTCTGGAACACACGCCTGAGAACCTCAATATGGCTGTCCTGATCAATTGTGGCCACCAGGATGTCATCAATGAAATTATCGACATCTGGGCTCTCAAGTGGTTGCAATAGCTTTCTCATCATGCGCGTGAACACTGCCCCTGAGGTACACAGTCCAAATGGCATAACCTTCCACTGGAATTGTCCTTCCGGTGTAGCAAAAGCAGTCTTCGCGCGGTCCTCTGTACTCATCGGGATCTGCCAATACCCCTTAGCGAGGTCGATCTTGCTGAACACCTTCTTCTCTCCAAGCTTGGCGAACAGGTATTCGATATCCGGCATGGGTTCAGCATCGAACTGTACGATGCGATTCAACCTCCTGAAGTCCACACAAAACCTGATCTTCCCATCCTTCTTCTTAACTAGTACGATGGGTGAGCAGTATGGCGACGTCGATGGCTCAATCGCACCCATCCTGATCATGGCTTTGACCTCCTCCCTAACTGTCTCTCGTTGCGCAAAAGGCACCGGGTATGGCCTAACCCCAGCTAACTAAACCCCAGTGTGTGTGTGTACACATACACACACACACACACACACACACACACACACACACACACACACACACACACACACACACACACAAGCACGCATACATGCACGCTCGCACGCATACGCGCACACGCTCTCTACCTTGAACCACCACTACTCTTAAACACATGGACATACTGATTTAGTACCGCCGATCGGTGACAATGTAGTTGGTGACAAAGCATAGTTGAGATCAGTCTTGTACATTCATGACTTCACATAGTTTTGACTTTTGTCTCAGACCTTTTGAGTTTGTGCACAGTTGTGTTTTTAGTTTGCTTGCAGCCCTAGTGTGATCTCATTGGTCGGCTGCACTATGAACAACTTGACCTAACAAACATGAATATTGAAAGTGATATTTCTTTTGAAACTACACACGCTGGAAGAATTACACTTTGCAGACGACAGTTGTTGGTAGGAACATTCCAGTTGTCCATTTCATGAAGATGCTGCGTGTAGAAAAATAATCATAAAGCTTTCATAATGTCTGCTGTGTTAGAATGTAAAGAAATATATTTCTGTTGGAACTGGTTTTGGTTCATGTGTATCGTTGGTATGCGGTGTGTGTGTGTGTGTGTGTGCGTGTGTGTGTGTGTGTGTGTGTGTGTGTGTGTGTGTGTGTGTGTGTGTGTGTGTGCGCGCGCGCGCGCGCGTGTGTGTGTGTGTGTGAAATTAGATACAACTGTTTCTGTTTTGAATATATATATATATATATATATATATATATATATATATATCTGATAGATCTTAATTCCAGTGTGTTGATGTGTTAGGAGCAAACAAAGAAACAGACAGTTTAATTTTTGTCCGTAGTAATTTCTACCGTTCGGACATGGCCACTAGTTTTCAAAGCCATGTGAATACTTTGCAAACAGTTCTCCGCCCCCACTTGCTGTCGCAGAGAAAGTAAAAGTCAAATGAATTACGACTGTGCAGACAGATAGTCTCGTATCCAACATTGTCCCTTCTGACAGAACTTTTCAAGACAGACCAGTGGCTCCGACCCCCCCCCCCCCCCCCCCCCCCCGACCCCAACCCCACCCCTGCCTCCGCAATTCAGACTGAGAACAAAGAAATACACAATCGCAAAAATAACACACACCAAGTGGAATACGAAATAAACCAGGTGTAAGAACGGGGTTCAGGTGACACAAACATGAGCAAATTTCCCCTTCCTCACACTGGTTAAAGTTCATAAAAACCCATTTATCTGCTTAAATCTAACCCCCCCCCAAAAAAAAAGCGAAAAAAAGATCCCGGCTTATGTTGCCTGCCAGTTCTTGTTTGTGGTTGGACCGACGCCATGTGAACACAGGGTCACCGCCTGTTCGCCAATGAAGAAAGCAAATATGCATTGAATTGAAAAATGCGCACAACTAACAAATATGCATTGAATTGAAAAATGCGCACAACTAACAAATATGCATTGAATTGAAAAATGCGCACAACTAACAAGTGAGCGAACTGAAAGCAAGCAAGCCAAATAAACTAATTACACAGCTTTTTTTCTCACCCGCATGTTATAGATAGTTTCGCGATTTGTTTCTATATATCTTCAAGTATTTCTTGAGAGAAGTTAGGACGTTTCGACACTTAGTGTTCTTCTTCTTCTTCTTCTTCTTCTTCTTCTTCTTCTTCTTCTTCTTTCTGTCTGTCACTAACTCGTTCTGCCGATGAAGACACTAATTGTCGAAACGTCCTAACTTCTTTTCCACCTGTAAGTTAACAATTTACCTTTTCTGCTGTTTCACCTGTTGTGTCAACATGCTGCAGTCAACCTCCAATTCTTTTTGCAAGTATTTCTTAGAGAGAGAGAGAGAGAGAGAGAGAGAGAGAGAGAGAGAGAGAGAGAGAGAGAGAGAGAGAGGTGAGAGAGAGAGAGAACTCAGGACTCAGAAAACCTTTCTTCGACCAGGGATTCAGATTTTAGGCAGAGTCTATTCTTCAGAACTGTCCTCGCTAAGCTGAATTATAAAATGAGATATAAGAAAAAAGACGAGAGGGAAAAAAATGATCAGCACACAGAATTATGGAGTAAATGACTCACACACAAGACACACACACACACACACACACACACACACACACACACACACACACACACACACACACACACACCTGTATGCAAACGCTTTGACAAAAAGCATTCTTGAGGAAGCTGGTAGGGGAGAGAGGGAAAGAGAAACAGACTGACAGACAGACAGAAGACAGACAGACACGCAGACTGAAAGACGGACAGGCAGACAGACGGGCAGGCAGACAGGAAAATCATTATTTCCAACATAGTCTTTTCAACGCAGTACATCTTTGGAGGTAAAAAAAAGAAATAGCTCAATCATGATCGTGACTGACAGATTTGGCTGGTTATACCAGCAACTGATTAAAACAGTGAGAACAGTTGAAATGAACCTCACGTTCAAAAGACTCCAACTCGTTCTTTGTCCCTCAGTGTACATATGATATATTACGTGACTATTGTTTTCATATGTATGACATGTTTTTCATTAAAATTTGGAAACTTTCTGTATGCGTAACTTTATATCCAGATCGTACGTTTCTCCCCACGTCAAGCGTGAATAGCTTCTATAGGTTAGTGTACAAATGTTACTTTCAGGTGTAACACCACTTCCACCACAAATGGTAATTCAGATGTAACATTACTCCCACCTCAAGTGATATGACAGGCGTGGATAACCTTCCTAGAAGAGAGAAATAACAAGAGAAGGCGGGAATCGTAATCCCACACCACACCATCAGAGTGACATCACCGTAAGATGGGTAACGAGCGTCCCTTTTTTGTTGTTAAGCACCCGGATACAGACTTGCAACCTTCTAGATTTGAACTTGTTGCTCAGACCAGCCCAGCTATGCAAGTGATGAAATACCCCTGTTAGGCAGAGGAGTTTAAACGCCTAGCCAAATGAGTATGCAGGTGGATGCAAGGACGGACAGGACATCAGGCCAGTGGAGGCTTTGGGAGCGAACTGTTTGGCTGCTTCTATTACTACGGTGCATGTTTCCGACTGGTCTGTAAGTTTGTTGCTTTGAGAAATATGTGAAGGGTGGACAGACCAGTTTCACGGGGATCCTTTGAAGAATCGTGCCGGTGTGTGCGTCTGGCTATGATCGATCTGTCTTCGAACTACGTCTAGCCTATCCTTCTATAATCTGTCTGTCTGTCAAAAGGGATTTTTGTTGTTACTGGATGATCCACGCACAGCTGGTGTGAACGTCAACCGTCCGAGAGGGAAGCTGTTTATCTGTACCTCTGTTTATTGTGGGTCCTTTTGGTGTACTGCCAGCACTGTTGAGAATTCTCTGCAGCCTCTGTGGGCGACTCGAGTATAAACTACATGATTTGACAACTCGCTTAAACGTTCTGGTCTCGCGGTGTTATGGAAGGAAAAGCAGTTAACAAATTGACTCATCGAGTCGGAGAGTCGGTGGATGATGGATGACCCGCCTTATTGAACCGTTCGTCTGTTTCACCTAGTTCAGCAACCGACTTGCTCTGTCTAGCCAAACCAGCCGTCTGCCCTATTGATTCTGATTCCTTCATTCCATCCAGCAACTTTAACTGAATGCCATATCAACACACTAACTGGCTTGCTCCATTTAAAAAGACACTTTAATGGCCCCTGGTTCACTCATTCGCTGAATGGCTGACAGACTGACAAAACGCGTAACGATAAGATAGAGTCAAAATGGCATACAAGCAGAACTTCGGTGAAGAAGACCAGCTTTCATTCCCGTTGAAAACTTCGATTTGTTCACGAAGTGTCCAGACTGGCATATAAAACTATAACACAAATACAGTCAGAAGACTGGATAACTTACCCATCTAGGAAACCAAAGGATTCCAGGTCTCAGGTTCGAATCCCGCAAGGTCAGATTTTCTCAGCATACTTGAGTGGATAATGTGAATGACTTTCGAATGAGACGAGAAACAAAGTTCCCGTGTGCATGATTCTCTCGACACACGTAAATGAACAGCTGGTAACAGATGCCCTGCCCCAGCAGTTTGTAGAAAACTCCATCTTGAAAAGAAAACTAATACACGCTCCGACAGAAAAAAGGAAAGGAAGTGGATAATGTGGAGCTATGCAAACTACAACGGGTTGTTCCTGGGTTGAACGAGGCCGTCTCACTAATCCAGATAGACAGAACATCAGGGTCGGATTGAGGCGGTTGCGAGCTCGAACCCGGTGCAGGCACAAAAAGCATATGTCCTTTTACTATTTCGGGGCTCCTATTTACATGTCGTAGTTCTGGTGGTAATGTGTGTTGTTAGATAGGTCCTTTCGTCCACTGTCCTGAGATGATTATTCGTGCCTGTCATTCATCTCAGGTTTGGAGGTCATCCTTTGATGTGACCTCTAAGAGTGCTGCTGATTTCACATACATAAATTTGTCGCGATGAGAAAAGTGTTGAAATAAGACAAAACGGTCGTATTCAACCATTAGACTATCCGACCAGTCAAGCAACGAGTTAATCAATTATCTGAACACACAAGACTGTCTGCAGTTGACACGAACTCAACTCACCGACTTCTTAACAGACCTACCAACGGACTAACCAACGAAATAACTAAGACTGTTTCTCGGTGGGTGATGGACAAGGCTTTGAGTACGCCTGGCCTTTGGTTCCGTTATCTACTCGCTGTAAATATCCCCAAAATTTCCTTTCTGTTGGATTTCCCATCCCCCCCCCCCCCCCGCCCCCTCCCGTCTCTGTCTTTGAATGAGTCCGGACGGAGCCGGCAGAGATGTGTTATCTTTTGATGGGAGTCTCGTGTCTCTCCAAAAACGACGTCGTGACATGGTACAGTGTTTCTCATGCTTGCTCCCTAGGCTGTCATTTTGAGGTCTGGCGGCTGGCTATCATGGCGTGCAACGGAGATGTGTGCGTGTGTGTGTGTGTGTGTGTGTGTGTGTGTGTGTGTGTGTGTGTGTGTGTGTGTGACAGGAGAGTGAGAGAGAGAGGAGAGAGAGAGAGAGAGAGATGGGGTGGGTGGAGGTGAATGGTGGTAGCGGTCAATGATAGACTGCCTGTCTAGAAAGTTAGCTCCCTGGACAGTATTCTTGTTGTAACAGTCCTCTTCCCCTTCGACCTCTGTCCGCGCAAATAACGAAAGAAGTGACAGGAGCGTCTGAGAGAGAGAGAGAGAGAGAGAGAGAGAGAGAGAGAGAGAGAGAGAGAGAGAGAGAGAGAGAGAGAGATGCTTAGTGCGCTTCAATCATTCCTTTCCACTTTATGAAACGATTCTGTTTATTTCCTTTCGATTGTGTGTGTGTGTGTGTGTGGGGGGGGGGGGGGGGGGGCATTTGAAATCGAATCTGTAGACTGACATGTGAATGATGTATACATAGATATTCCCTCTGTAAAAACTCCTCGCATACTCATACAATTTTGCTTCGTGGTATTTTGCTGGGAGAAACGCTGGCTTCTTGAAGGCTATCCGAAATTAGATTCACCTTAATGTTGCCTTGGTCTCACTCAGGTTGACCATATACAGTGGTGTCACGATGTGTCACAATATGAATTTATTAGTCTGTTTACCTGTTGGACTGGAAAGAGCATTCGTGCAGCGGAAAATAAATGGGGTCTCGTTCTTCAAACAATGCACGAGCTACGTGAATTAGTGTAGTGTCTGAAATCGTTAGGTAATGTTTAGATTTTATTTTCTCTAGCGGTTTACTTGTAACACACACACGCGCGCGCGCGCGTGTGTGTTTCTCTCTCTCTATCTCTCTCTCTGTATGTGTGTGCGTGCGTGCGTGTGTGTGTGCGTGCGTGCGTGCGTGTGTGTGTGTGTGTGTGTGTGTGTGTGTGTGTGTGTGTGTGTGTGTGTGTGTGTGTGTGTGTGTGCGCGCGCGTGCGTGCGTGCGTGTCCTTCCCACATATTTTGTTTTTAAAACTGCGACCAAATGTGACTTCGCTTAAATCTGTATGACATCCTGTTCTGTTGACGAATCACGATAAATGCAACTGATAAAGAATCATTTGAAAGATTGGGATATTTTTTTTAGAGTGATTAATGTTTTATATCATTTTAGTGGTAATCTCACCTCTGTTCCCGTTGGCGATCCCTAATTGGTCGCTTAATTAAAGGAAGGAAATAAGAAAGCTAAACTCATGCAAGCACACGCTCTGTGCCTGATTTGCCCATTACCGTGGCCCGAAAAGTGATGTCACAG
>CM065714.1:97614480-97624480 GCA_033310375.1 Conus canariensis | reverse complement strand
GGACACCACCTACTAAGCCCCCTACTGACGACAATAATTGCTTAGTCGCGGAGCCGGCGTGAGTGAGCTCTCCCTCCGGAGGGCGCCACCACGTCCGTCCAACGACAGCCCCCATGGACTCGCCGATACCGGTGACCCCGACGGAACCAAATCAAGGCCACAGACGTGGAGAGGACATCGAAATTGAGGTCACATGAGAGCAGGGCATGAAGGGTCACAGAATTTGAGACTTTTTTTATGCTGATCGATGAGAATGAGGATGATTAAGATGATGCTACGGATTTCCATTTCGGTCTGAGACGACATGACAGGGCTGTACTCTACGCTTCCTTTCATAATATATCCCGGCGTCAACCAGGCCCGAGAGATACAGGCACCTGCAGTGTTGGTCAGGAAATTTGAGCAACACTCTCAGAAACGCATCCATTAAGTGGATGAAACTCGACTGTGTGGTCCCAGTCTTCCCAACTGAGTCCGCAGCAACTCAACTCTGGGTAGGAGCCAGTCGGGGCAGAAAAACCCACATGACTCTGATGGGATTCGAACCCACGACCTCCCAGCCGGGAGTCCGCGACGCTAACCACTTCGCCACGGCGGCTGGTGTTGTTGCTGTTTCCCTTCCCTTTCATTATCCGTGGCAACACTTCAACGCCGCTCGTCACGGCTCCTCAAAACACAGACACACCCACACTAGTCCCGTCCTATTCTCAGCATCCCAAGTCCACGGGGAACTATCAGTGTCACACCTGTGCGAGGCTTCTCACCCACCAGAGGACATATGAAGTCACTTCGTTGATGTTCAGTGGTGCGTGTTCCGATCCAACATACGCAAAGGCATCACTACTGAGTCCCTACCGACCACAAAACTTTCTCAGTCGCGGAATCAGCATTAGCGAACACACCCCATCCCACCTCCCCGTGCCCTCCCACTCGCCGCCTTAGCGGGTGCCACCAAGTCCATCCAACGAATGCGCCCTCGGACCTGTCGGCACTGCAGACCGACACAAACACACGGGCATAAATGTGGGAGTGGTCATAGAAACTGAAGTTATCATGAGAGAATTCAGAATTTCAAAGCTTTTTATGTTAATTTTGATTTATTTCATCTTATTTTATTACATTAATTCGTTTGATTATTTTCGTTACTCGTTAGAATGAAGATGATTCTACTCATTTCATCGTGGGTCTTAGGCTATACAAGAAGTCTGTACTGTAAGCTGCCATTGGTAATTCCCAGCGTGAACCAGGCTTTAGAGATACCTGAAGTGTTGGTCAGGAATTTTAAGCGGCATTTTCATGTACGCTTTCTTTGTTCAGTTGATAACAGCTTGATCATTTGAGCCCGTAGCACAGTTAACAACGCTGGGCGGGAGGCGGTCAGGGTCGACAATTCCGCAAATAAAACTCGAACCCACAACCCCTCAGGCCGCATCCTGGACCGCGATCCTACCCACTGCACCACAGTGACTTGTGTAAAGACGATGATTTTCTGAATGGAGGCATGTATAGTTAAGACATTATTTCCGCGGATTCTTTTTCGTTTGCATTTTTGATCATAGCTCTTTATTTTAACAAGCGAAAACAAAACTTGATTTGGCTTTTGATCGATAGGCATGTTTGGAACCTCTAAACTTCTGAGATGAATTAAAAATCTGTAGTTTTAATGCTGTTAGGGGTTAACATCAATCTTGATTACATTTTTAAACATCTCTGCCGCGAGTGAGAAATACAGGGGGAAATGATTTTTAAAAGGTGGCGCTCATACTGACACAGTCGTTTCTTTAGGCCATGCAAGTCCCGTCACCTTCTCGTGAGAACGAAGAGAAGAATGGCGGGTAGAAGATGATGGAACCGGAAAATTAATTCCAGCCTTGTGTCAGTCTTCCAACCACAGTCCTGTCTGTCATGTTGACAAACGTGTTACAGAGTTCAGCTAGGAAGTCAGCAGGTACGACGATGGAATCGACAGTGAAAGTGCAGGCGACGTCTGCATCACAATTGGCACCACACACCATAAACCAAACTGAATTCAATTCCTCAGGCCTGACAGATTGGAGTAATCTTTGGTATAGTAAAACCAAGAGGCTTTGTTTTCAGGATAGACCATTTTTTCTTGCCCTTTGGGATTCAAAATGAGGATGTGACTGCTCATCATTGCAAAACCTAGCGCAATTGTGAATGTGCTAAGTGGGATGCATTCTTCCTGTGTTCTTTCAGTTGGATTCCTTGCTCTGTCTGTTTTTCTCTGTAGTACATTTATATATAATATTCTTCCGCTTAATCTTCCCTCATTTATAATTTCTCCACCCACCCACCCACCCTATCTCTCTGTCTCTGCCCACATCTCTCTCTCTCTCTCTCTCTCTCTCTCTCTCTCTCTCTCTCTCTCTCTCTCTCTCTCTCTCTCTCTCTCTCTCTGTGTCTTTCTGATACTGCTTCTCCGACTGTTTCCTCTTCACACGTTGCTGTTCTTGTTAATGCTGCTGCTGCTGTTTCTGCTATTACTATCACTTCTACTGCTTCTGCAGCTATTTTTGTCTCTCTTGCATTCATTATTCCGCCTTTTCTCTTATTATTACGATTACCGCTGCTGCTTCTGCAATACTGTCTCTGCTGCTGTTGCTCATGCTATAGTGCTACCGCTGCTGCTTCTGCAATACTGTTTCTGCTGCTGTTGCTCATACTATAGTGCTACCGCTGCTGACATCTCTACCACTACTCCCACCCAATACTGCTGCTGCCTCATTTATTGCTGCTGCTGCGATTACAACTACCACCACCACCACCACCACTACCACTACTGCTACTACAACTACTATACTACTACTACTACTACTGCTGCTGCTGCTGCTGCTGCTGCTACTACAACCACTTCTACAACTTCTTTCTTTCTTTCTTTCTTCTTCTTCTTCTTCTTCTTCTTCTTCTTCTTCTTCTTCTTCAACGTGGTGACCGCCCTGAAATGACTCTTTGCGGTCGGCTGGGCCATAAGCAACATTACCTTACCTTACCTTCTTCTTCTTCTTCTATGACTGCTTCTGCTACTACTATTGCTGCTGCTGATACTGCATGCCGCTACTTCAGTTCTCTAATCCTTCATCTTCCTGCTTCTCCTGCTTTCTGTTACCTCGAAATACAATAACGATCATCAAAAGACAACACAGCCATAGTAACTGACCTTTTTTTTTTTTTTAAAGAGTGATGACGATGACAACTACGACTATGGCGACGGCTGCGATAGTTACGTCAAGGATGCTTATGATGATGGTACATATGATAATAACGACGGTGATCACAAAATCTTTGATGAATGTAAGTGACGCAGTATGGTGGTCACGAGAACTAGTCAACAAAGCAAGCAGATGAAGAAATCGTTGATGACCGCAACGATGACGATGACTATGCTATTATGCTCTGCAGCTGGGCTCCCAAATGCCGGAGTACAAGGTGCAGGAGGTGAAGAAGTCCAAGCTGGTCATCGTGCACTACGGGATCTTCAAGATCGGCTGGGACTGGCTGATCCTGCTCTGCACCTTCTACATCGCCATCATGGTGCCTTTCAACGCCGCCTTCCGCCGACACAACCGCTACCGTGACTTCATGTACATTGACGCTGCTGTGGAGGTTCTCTTTGCCATCGGTGCGTGCGTTGTGTGTGTGTGTGTGTGTGTGTGTGTGTGTGTGTGTGTGTGTGTGTGTGTGTGTGTGTGTGTGTGTGTAAATTAAAACCGGGATTCACTTTTTTACAGCGGCGTTTTGCCTTCATTTTTTTTTAAATTCTTTTACTGTTCTTCTTTAATATACAAAGACAAACGTTTACCGGCGTCATAATCTTGTTTTAATTCGAAGATTGCTGCTCGCTGTTTGCTTCCGTATGTATTCCCCATTTTACTTGTAGGGACGAAGGAAAGAGGACTTTTTTCTGTGTTGCTAAGAAGACAAGAACACTCTTCCACTTCCTCTGGTCACTGCTATCATTGATAGTTGGATGATGAGATTATTGTCCTAGGAGCCGTAGGCTCTTGAGGACACTTCGTATGTTTCGGATACAACGTGCTTGGTTCTTGGCTACCACGACGTAGCATTGTGGCATCTGTCTGGCACTGTGGTAGGAACGTAGAGCTCCTGCAGGCTGGGGTCTCGTCCTTAGGAGGTTTCTGGGCCATTGTGGTCTTAGGTCAATGCGCTGAGGTTGTTCCCTTGCGATGCCGTCGTCAGAAGACGACAGTATCCATCTCTGTGTGTCCTCGTTGGCGCCTCAGGACCCTATCCAGGCTGTTGTCAGGGCCACCGGGTGGTCGGTCTTCATGCTGGAGCGACGGCAGTCTGGTCCCGCTTGAGGCCGACCGATTCAGGGGAGCAAGACGACCGTCGACGAGCATTGCTTCGCACCACTCGGTGGCCTCCTGCGCACAAGCTGGCCCTTTTGCCAGGTCTTCCATAGCCGGTACGTGCCGAACACAATCACGGATCGGAGCCAGACCCCGAAACTCTGTGCATTTCGGACATTCTTGAATCGCAGAGGTGCAGTGGAGAAGCGGACGTGAGAAAAGCAGAGTGGGGACGGCCGGAAGAATGGTTAATACATACAAACAAAAAATATTGGAGGGGGTGGGGACATCTTAAGGCCTATGCATTGGTGCCGCTGTGGAAGTCACTTTCACAAATAATGAGCTAATGAGAAAGAGGAAAGAATTGAGGGAGGGGGTGTAAGAAATGGAGCTGGTGTTAAATTGTTTGTTTCACCGTGTTTAGAAATATCACAGAAAAAAAACCACTGAATGAAAGAAAGAATGACGCCTTTCTTGGGCTGAACCGCAAGTGATCCGTCAAATGCTAAGTCGTTCACTGTCAGTGCGAAGGCGATTACACTTTTAGATGTGAACACGTGTGGAGTCAGCAGTACAAGCAGGCTCTATGCTACATACAGAAGAAAGTTTGAAACTTGGGGTGAGGAGAGAGAGAGAGAAAGAGAGAGAGAGAGAGGAGAGTTATTTTGTATGAGAGTTACTTTGTATGAGAGAGTTATTTTGTGTTAGAGAGAGAGGTAGGGAGAGAGAGACAGACAGAGAGGCGCCAAGAAAGACAGAATCAAGCCAGGCGTGTTTTTAGTTCGGCCGATCACGAAGGCCACACTGGGGCTGTAAGTAAGCTAAGAACAGAACTAAAGACATGTTACAGAGCTAAAACTTCAATTCAAAAGCAAGACAAGTCGCCAGCTAAAAGACTGATCTTAAAGTCTGTTACTTAAAAAGACAGAGTGACGGAAGGAGAAGGGGACACAGAAAGAAAGAAGGAGGAAAGGACGATGGTGGTGATGGCATACTGCTGTAAGAATCAGAAAACCAGGGTGGGAAGGCTGAAGTGGAATGCCCGCATAACACTAATGAACGGAATCAGCCCTACACTATGCAATGGAGTACATGCTACAGGGAGGGAAAAGGTTGGCACTGAGGATTGCAGGAGAGCGACAGAGAGAGAGAGAGACGGAGGGATTATTGTAGTGTCTGCGATGACTCCGAACGATGCTGCGAAGGAAGTCTTTTCCAACGTAAGGTGAATATATAAAGACGTTTTTGACAATCAGACAGTATTGTTATGTTTCGGGAATCGCCCCTGAGGCTATATCAAGACTTACAGCATGGAGAACAGAGAGGGAGGCCCAGGGGGAGGAAAGGAGTGGGGGGGGGGGGGGACTAGAGGCAGGAGGTGCCGGGGACAGAGAACAGAGGGAGATTTCGCTCAGAGTGCAAGCCAGGCAGACCCGTGTGCGAGAATCCATAAGCGAACCGCAACAGAAATGCAATCCGTCACTCTCATCAGCGAAATGCTGTCGTGCCATCGACGCGCAAATGACGTCTGTGCTGGTTGGCTGCCTGCTTGAGGCCGTGTCATTTGCATAATGACCGGTTTGGACAGTTCCGGAGTGGAACCTCGGAAAGCGATGGATCGACGCGGATTGACGCGTCGTTTCCGAGCTGCCATGATTTCCGTCGCTTTGTTAATTCATTTCATGGCGCTTTTGCTTTCACACGTGTAGGAGGGGAGGGGGGGGGGGGGAACTAGAAAGCGGATTGACTCAGGACAGTTGTATCTAAATGTGATAGTGTGTGTGTGTGTGTGTGTGTGTGTGTGTGTGTGTGTGTGTGTTGTGAGAGTGTGTGTGTGTGTGCTCGCGCGCGCCCTTACTCATGCGAGCGCACATCTATGTTTGATGACCTACGCGTCAGTCTTTTAATCAGTCAGGAGAAAGTGGGGAAAATTTGTCCACAGCTATGAGCTCGGCTTACAGTGATCATGGTTACAAAACAGCAGGGCTCATGGCCCATGAGCTGCAGACCTGAGGTTCAAATCTCTGGACGGCTGCTTGGAAACCTTTGTATTTGTATACCTTTTGGGTGTGGACCTAGTAGATGATCTAGGCTTGCACATACTGTTGTCCCCAGCCGCTGTTGATTAATGCAAGTACCAGCTTTACTGAGCGTGTAATTATGATGGCTAACCGTTCTTGCCCTTTATACATATGCCTGTTCTTCTTATGATGTTCCTAATATTCTCCTTCGCTAGTTTCGCTCATCGTTTTCTGTGTCTGTTCGTTTGGTTTTCATTTTTCTTCTGTTTGCTTTTTCCTAGTGTTCTCCATTCCGACCTTTATAGCATTCTACCTTTCATGACACGGAACTGTTTCAGCTATTTCTGTTTTGACCTGTTTTGCCTGTAGCTTTTTGATGAAACATTGAATGAAGAAGTCGAAAATACATTTCGACATTCGACTTAAATACTCTCTCTCTCTCTTCTCTCTCTCTCTCTCTCTCTCTCTCTCTCTCTCTCTCTGCATGTCTGTCTGTCTGTGTCTAGCTAGCTAGCTAGCTAGATGTCTATTCATCTATCTGTCTATCTACCTGTCTTCCTATGTGTCTATCTATCTGTCTGTCTTTTTGCATGTGTGTCTGTCTGGCTTGTGCCCGTTTATCCTGACGGATGTCTGTCTGCCCAACCACCAGGCCACGCACCTTTCTACACACCCGTCAATCTGTGTCATTCCAGATATCGTGCTGAATTTCCGCACCTCGTTTGTCAACAAGAACGGCCAGGTGTGTTACGATTCTCGGCTGATTGCCCTCAATTACCTGCGCGGGTGGTTCCTCTTGGATCTGCTCGCCGCCATTCCCTTTGACCTCCTCTACGCCTTTGAAGTCGACACGGTGAGTCGACGACTGGGTGAGTTGGCGCATTCTTGTCTCATGGCGTCATCCTTTGTGTGTGTGTGTGTGTGTGTGTGTGTGTGTGTGTGTGTCACGTGTGTGTCACGTGTGTTTACATTTGTTTGTGTGATGTGTGTGTGTGGAGCTTTTCTTTTAATGTATGACGTTTTGAACGATTTCGAATCAAAACCATTGCTGCAGTGTGGTTTGAATTTTGTTTCAGGCAAATAGGTTATCTGTGTGTGTGTGCGTGTGTGCGTGCGTGTGTGTGTGTGTGTGTGTGTGTGTGTGTGTGTGTGTGTGTGTGTGTGTGTGTGTGTGTGTGTTAATGAAGAAACAAATGATGCTTTCCTTTTTTTCATTTGGTTTTGTCTTTGTATAACACGTGGAATTTTCAACATCATTCTTTCCTTTTTTATGGAATAAAGATCAGGATCTTGTCATTTGTTTGATAGTTAATTCTTATTTTCAGGTATTTTAAATATCACTGTGGACATTATTCTAAAGAGAATAAGCCGACAGCGGCATAGCATGGGTTTTATGGGGTAGCAGCTTTTCTGTTTCTGATTTTTTTTTTAGTAAAAGAGAAATATGATTGTAATAATAATGATAATGATAAAAATCAACAGAGAAAGCAGAAAACCCACGCAAGCAATTTTCTCGTGACGTACTCTTTCTTACTTTTTAAAGATTTTTTTTTTAATTTTTGTTTCTAGCAGTTGTTCATATGCAAACGTAGTTCCAGAAATGCTATAACCAAGATTCTGTAGAGACACACAGGCCTACGGTCAGATTGGAGTGAGGGAGTGGGAGTAATGGGATTCGATCGACATGACCCAAATTAGCTGATGATTTCCATTCTGGCTGAGCCTCATCATGGTATATTGTTTAACTGCGTGACGCTCTCACGAATTGCAGATTTTATGTGCCGATGCTGACATCTCTCTCTCTCTCTGTCCGCGCGCTCGCGTATATATATATATATATATATATATATATATATATATATATATATATATATTTTATAAATTAAGGTTAAAAGACCTCTCAGTTTTCTAAAAATGCTCAACCAAGAATTGGGAGCGACACAACAGTTTAAAAGATTTAAAATATGGAAGTATAAAAACCACCCTACAAATTTGTTTCGAGCGGGAGCTCTCTTCAGGGAATGCGTAATCTGGGCCCGCCACCAATGTTATAATGTGTGGGTGTGTGAGCTCTGCACGTGTAGCACGTGGCCTGTAGATTTTCTTTTTTGGGGCGCGTTCAGGGGGGACGTGCCAAGGGATGGTGTATTGACAAAGATTTCCATTTGTGCCTGCAACTATTGATCATTTCTACTCTAGAGCTCAGGGATGCCAGATGGGGTTTACATAGTATCAGCCACTTTTCTGTAGTACATAAGTTGCATTTTTTTTTAAATGTTGTTGTATGGTGTTGCTCTTTTTATAATTTTCCATGATATGTTGTAATTTATTTTCTTATCTTTAAGCTTCCAAATATATTTACTTAGTTCTGTTTGGTTTTTATATTTTTCATTTTTAAAGGACTGTTTATGGTTTGCATATCTGGTTTTAAACAAGAAAAAAGAACTTTGTAAACTCTTTCAAAGCTACAACCTAAAAATCACAGTAGAAGCCAACAAAAAAATAGTAAATTATTTAGACATAACATTAGACCTTAAGGACCACACATATAAACCATACAAAAAACCAAATGACACGCCTGTCTATGTACACATCAAGAGCAACCATCCACCCTCCATTTTGAAAACCATACCTAATGGTATAAACAAAAGATTATCCAAACTGTCATGCAATGAGAAAGAATTTAACAGTGCAGCAGCCGAATACCAAGAGGCGCTGAAGAAAAGTGGCTACAACTACAAATTGCAATATAACCCAGATAACAACATGAACAGTAATAAGAAAAACAGGAAAAGAAAAATTATATGGTATAACCCTCCATATGATGGAAGAACAAAAACCAACGTAGGAAAAGAATTCCTCAAAATCCTTAAAACATCATTCCCAAAAGAACATGTACTATCTAAAATATTCAATAAAAACACTGTCAAGCTGTCGTACTCGTGTATGCCCAACCTTAGAAACATAATTGATTCTTCCAATAAAACCAAAATCAACACAACCAAAGAGGGTGACGAAAAGAAATCTTGCAATTGCACAAAAAAAGACCAGTGCCCTCTGAATAACAAATGTCTCTACAGCAACATTGTGTACCAAGCTACGGTAACAACAGACAGTGATAAAGAAACATACATAGGGATCACGGCAAACCAGTTTAAAACCAGATATGCAAACCATAAACAGTCCTTTAAAAATGAAAAATATAAAAACCAAAAAGAACTAAGTAAATATATTTGGAAGCTTAAAGATAAGAAAATAGATTACAACATATCATGGAAAATTATAAAAAGAGCAACACCATACAACAACATTTCAAAAAAATGCAACTTGTGTACTACAGAAAAGTGGCTGATACTATGTAAACCCCATCTGGCATCCCTGAACTCTAGAGTAGAAATGATCAATAGTTGCAGGCACAAATGGAAATCTTTGTCAATACACCATCCCTTGGCACGTCCCCCCTGAACGCGCCCCAAAAAAGAAAATCTACAGGCCACGTGCTACACGTGCAGAGCTCACACACCCACACATTATAACATTGGTGGCGGGCCCAGATTACGCATTCCCTGAAGAGAGCTCTCGCTCGAAACAAATTTGTAGGGTGGTTTTTATACTTCCATATTTTAAATCTTTTAAACTGGTATATGT
>CM065714.1:97604480-97606980 GCA_033310375.1 Conus canariensis | reverse complement strand
GATTAATTATGCGTGTATGGTAGACCTACGTAATTATGTTTTGATCTTATTACATGAACGCCTTTTAAACAGTACTGTTTGTAGCCCAAAGCAATTAAGAAGTATCATTTGTCATTCTTTAGCGATATATTGTAAGAAATACACAGGGGCATACCTCTTGGGCTTGCTGACTCAATTGTGAAAAAAAACGTCAATTCCACATTCTCTAACAGGAAATAAGCCGTATATATATATATATATATTGTGTGTGTGTGTGTGTGTGTGTGTGTGTGTGTGTGTGTGTGTGTGTGTGTGTGTGTGTACGCCTCACACACACACACACACACACACACATGTGTGTGTGTGTGTGTGTGTGTGTGTGTGTGTGTGTGTGTGTGTGTGTGTGTGTGTGTGTGTGTGTGTAGGCCTTTGCATACCCATAGATGCGGATTTGTTGTTTTAATCTGCGTGTTTTCTTCTTACAGACTATTATCAGGGGTGGGAGAGGGGTTCAATCTGAAAGGGATTTTTTATGTTGTATTGAACATGGTGGAGAGGAAGAGGGAGGGAAAGCTATGATTTTGTACTAATTTTTGTAAAGTTTTAGTGATAAATCAAGTGGAATTGGTGACACCCTTACTAGGGCATAGTTTTATCTCTTTGAACAGAATTAATTGTACGACAGTCAAATTATTAATTGATGCACACAAAAAATGTAGAGATCTGTTTTATTGTTTCTTCCATTTTCACAACAGGATCTTTTTTTGTTCACTGTGTGATACCAGCCCTGACCACGCAGGGCTCAGCTGAGCCGTGATACACTATCACTGTTCATCCCTTCCTCTGCTTTGCCATTCCAGGGTACCCTCATCCACCTGCTGAAGGTGGCCCGTCTCCTGCGCCTGGCGCGGCTTCTGCAGAAGATCGAGCGTTACTCGCAGTACTCCGTGTTCGTGGTGGCCATCTTGATGTGCATGTTCGCCCTGCTGGCTCACTGGCTGGCCTGCATCTGGTACGCCATCGGCAAGCAGGAGTTGGACAGCTCCACGGAGTGGGCCGTGGGTAAGGCGGCAGTGACCAGAGATGTAGAGGGGACAGGATCAGTATCTTCGTCTTTTTGCTAGTTAAGAGTTCCGTTGCTCATATTGGAAGCATTCGTCACTTCTTGCTGATCTGATTGACTTTGTGACTGTCTCCTGTCAACGGATTGGTTGTCTCTTCAACACTCAAACTGATAGTGTCAAATATCCAAGTCCTGAGACTATATACGGTCGCTCACGCTCAGTGAAATCTAAGCGCAGGCAATCGGCCGACATCGGTGTATAGCAGATAAAGTTTAGCGTGCACGCTAATCTTTAGCGCCAGCCAACAGTTTTCTCGCCTGGAATTGGTTGGTGATCTGTACGAGCGGACAGGACTCCAACGAAGGGGAACAGATGGAAAACCAAGCGAGATACGGAAGCTGTCCTCTCTAGATCTTTGCATTAATGTATCACGCATTGACCACTTGGATATCTGCTAATACGAAGAATCAAGGAAAACAGCCTTTGCTCCCATGATGAAGCGGTTACATGCCCATGACAGAGGACATTTCCTCGTTTGTTCTGTTCGACTTAAGTCTGCGTCTGTGGTTGGTGAATCGATGCCTTAAGCAGCATCATTTTGGAATTATGAGCTTGTAATTCTTGGCCATTGCAGCAAATTCTGCCTGCCTTCGATATGGCTATATACGTTTCCCCGCTTAAGTTAAGCTTTCCTTTAATATCTTACAGTGGCCATGTAGTTCCTTTTGTTTCCCACAGAAATGCAGGTAGATGGCTGTGATTCTGTCATGATTAGATTTGGACATCACAAGATGGTTGTGTGTGTGTGTGTGTGTGTGTGTGTGTGTGTGTGTGTGTGTGTGTGTGTGTGTGTGTGTGTAGATCTATGTCAATGTTTAATTTGCGGATGAATCCATGTATTCTGTGATGTTTGTGATAGTTGTTCTGATTAGATATGCAGCTGGAGTTCAAATGATACGATGCTATTACGCGAAATTAAACAAGACACACCTAATATATAATAAATTCAAGATACGGTGTGACACCGTCCAAGGACAAGATAGACACAAAGAAAGGACAGGAAAGAGAAGTCAGGAAGAGCAGAACACTAAAAGGCAAAAAAGAATGCCTTCTGGTAAATGTGTGTGATCATTTAGAGATGTACCATGTCAAATTTGGTAAATAATTGTATTGGCTTCAATTCGCTTTATGTCTTTGGCCTTGAATGTGGTAACATTATACTAGTGTTATGACAGTTATGTTGTCGTACGTATGTCTTACAAGAATACGAATGTTTGAGGATTTCTTTCAGTTGAAGTTCTTTGTCTCTAGATCATGGTAATTACAATTCACAAATTGTAGCAAACACCAGAGTATCTCTCATTACAGCATCTGCACATCTTCAATGATGAACTGCATTCTCAATCAATTTCCCATTCTCTCTGCGTTCATCCCTTTTGCCTCTCCCCTTCTTCCTC
>CM065714.1:97589480-97591980 GCA_033310375.1 Conus canariensis | reverse complement strand
TTTGTTTGTTTTTGGTTTGTTTTCTTTTACACAAAGTTACGGCAATATGAGCCAAAAGGATTTTGAAAGAAAAAAAAATTGCTCTCTCTCTCTCTTCTCTCTCTCTCTCTCTCTTCTCTCTCCCTCCCACTCTCTCTCTCTCTTATTGAACAGATATCTGACATTCCTGAATTAGATGTTCTGATTTGAAAAAAAAAGATGTCGAGGCGAATCAAAATGTTTTGTGCTAAACATATGATAGTAAGTTTCAAAATGGAGTGACTGACGGCGGAGAACGAAGCAAAATTTAGAAAGAGAGGGTGTTAGTTACCGCCAATGACATTGACAAACAAAGCACATGACAAGACACGATGCATTTCAACCACTTGGGTCTTCTTCAGGCGAAAAAATAAATCACATTTAACATTTAAGACAGTACAAACAAAGAACGAAAATGACTCATCTGTTGTTAGTCCATGTGGTGGGGAGAATAGCCGCTAGCCGCTGTCATTGGCGGTAACTAACACCCTCTCTTTCTAAATTTTTTTTTTTTTTTTATATGATAGTAAGTTTGGGAAACTCCCTTTTTCTCTTTTTCAGATTTGGTGTGTGTGTGTGTGTGTGTGTGTGTGTGTGTGTGTGTGTGTGTGTGTGTGTGTGTGTGTGTGTGTGTGCGCGTGTGTACTGTTCTCACTGAAACACTGAAATAATTCATAAGAACTGATTGCTACTCGTCCTACATTAACGTATCGATGAAATCATAAGACGGACGTATTTCTCTCTATAAATTCTTTCATAATTTCAGTTATCATATCAAGACAGATCAAAAACCATTCATATCAAGACAAAGCAAAAACCATACTTGCAACTCTTTTTTTTTGCAACTCCTTTTGTGCTGATTACCTATCGTAAGAGTGTATTTTTTTCAAAGATGTTTTCGATCTGAACAGCAGTAAATGGTGTCTGATTTACTTGAAAGAAAGTTAATTATGCGCAAGAGTGGTGGTCTCCAACTTCCATAAGCTCTGCCCCGGACATGGTGAATCTCCCCCCAGTACATTGTCCCAGCGACCATTAGCACAGGAAACGTTTAAACTGAATAAACAACAGTCGATCTGTTTGCAGAATATCCATTTTATAGACCCTTTTTTTAAGAATACGCAAACTAGTGCAACTCCGTCCGTTTACATTAGTTATTCAAATCTGTCAGTGGGTAAGCAAATTCAATACCAGTAAATTACTTTTATTGACAGAGACCAATGCGCTGATTGCTGTTCGATTAATGTGTCTGCAATATTGCATGCTGTATGCTCAAACATAGAGAATCTGGCCAGAGTGATGCACACGTTTTCTTTTTTTATTTTTCTTTTGCTTGTTAATTGTTTATAATGCTCTCTCTCTCTCTCTCTCTCTCTCTCTCTTCTCTCTCCTCTCTCTCTCTCTCTCTCTCTGTCTGCCTGCCTGTCTGTCTGTCTGTCTGTCTGTCTCTCTCTCTCTCTCTCTCTCTCTCTCTCTCTCTCTCTCTCTCTCTCTCTCCCCTCTCTCTCTCTCTCTCTCTCTCTCCCTCGTTTTCTTTCTCTTTCACGGGTTTACAGATGTTTGCTTCATCTTGACTGGCAGCATGCCAGTGAAGTCAAGTAGCCTAACTATGTGTGTCTGTCACTGTCCCATGCAGACTTGCTAGGAACCTTCGTGAGTCTAGAATCGGTCGGTTGTTCAGATCCAGCAGTTTTGCTGGCAGGTATTCCTCCGTCTCCTCCTCCTCCTCCTCCTCCTCACACTTTCTGTAATCCCCATGGCTTTGTTTTAGTTGTATCCGCCTTTCCTGGTAAACTGACAGTTCTGTCCAGCTTTTTTTTTAACCCGTGCATGAACTTCACTTGTGACGTTAGTCTTCATATTTCAGTTCAAACTGCGTGTGAAGAACTGTTTTCATATCCAAGATATGTGTGTCGTGTATACCCCATCCGCCCCTCTTCCTCTCTCTCTCTCTCTCTCTCTCTCTCTCTCTCTCTCTCTCTCTCTCTCTCTCTCTCTCTACACACACACACACACACACACACGCACACAAAACCACACACACACACACACAAAACACACACACACACACACACACGCGCGCGCGCGCACGCACACACACACACACACACACACACCGCGCGCGCGCGCGCGCGCGCGCGCCCACGCACGCACGTGCATACACACTCTCTCAAGCACACAGGAACACTCGCTTATGTACTTACTCTCAGCTTTAACCTAATAATCGTGTATGCATTCGGTGCCAGAAAGGTACTCATGTGTGCATGGAGTTTATTTTTTCAATTACGTTGTAAATTTGCCTCCTATATTTTTCTACTACCCTTGGTATAATGTATGCTGTGTAGCACTGGATATTTTTTTCTAATTTTCTTGCATCTGCACGTGAGCACTATTCTTTTTTTAATCATGTGTGTCTGTGTCAAATTCGATGCATGTCTATCGCGAAATTCTTTTTGATCAGACGTGTGTGCATGCATATCTG
>CM065714.1:97581980-97584480 GCA_033310375.1 Conus canariensis | reverse complement strand
CAGCAGCAGCAGCAGCAGCAGCAGCAGGGGTGTGTCGTCTTACGGGCGAAGAGCCAGCGCCGGACAACAGTTCTTCTTCGGCAGGTCCCCAGAGAGTGAGAATTTTAATGACATCTTCACCTCCGCGTGCACTCAGGGATCGTGCGGGGCGCTTCGAGATGACCTGTCACCTTTATCTTCGGGGAAAGGGTATGGTGGGGCGGCGTGTTTTCCCCTGTCACCTCGCCCGTGTCAGAAACTAGCCAGGGCCGTCTGGGGGGCATACAGGAAGAGACAGAGCCTGTCCAACGTAGAGGGAGCGGGGAGTTTAAAAGCCAGTATTACCGAATCGCAGGGTCGGACAGTGACAATGACTTAGTCAGCACGAACAGTTTTTCCCCTCCCCGGACCCCGATCTCTCCCAGCCAGGAAACCGGAACCCCAGCCCTCAGGCTTACCGCCCCCTAGTTCCTTCAGGAGAAGTTTTCCTCCCTTTGATTCCAGTCCCCATCCCCACCCCAGCGCGTCTTCGCGATCGCCGGAATCTCCCTTCTTTCTGGACCTGAGCCCAGATAATGACTGTCTATTCAAATCCGAGAGGTTGGCTCTGCAGCCTCTGAGGTCAGGGGAGGACAGCCTGGAGTTGATTCAGGCTCCCCTCAGTCGCGCGGAGTCTTTCAGTGACTTGTTGCCCCGGGTGGCGGCTCGTCCTCCCAGGTGTGATGTGTTGCGGGTACGTGTCTCGGGTCTGTTTTTTCTTTCGGTGACCAGTTCGTTCGACAATGTTGTGCATCAAGTGTCTTTTTTATAGCATGAACCGATCATGTTTCAGATCTTTGTTTTCAACAATCGAAAATTGTGTCTTACGTCTGTAAAGGAAAGGACCTGTTCGAACACACACACACACACACACACACACACACACACACACACACACACACACACACACACTTCCTTTAACGATATACATCGTTTGACTGGTGGGGATGAGTTATCTCCCGTGAACGATTTTGAAACGATTAATGCATGTTTTTCCAACGTTAACTGCAAATGTCGAACTTGGGTGATGCAACCAGTCTGACTTTGAGATGACAGTGAATCATTTTTCGTCTCCATATTTATTTCCTCTTTATTGCAAACGTAGTGGCCCAGTACCTCGTTTGACTCAAATGTTCCGCGGGTGGATGTTTCGAAATCAGCTCGATATAACGTGTTTTACGTTTGAACCTGTGTGCATCACCACGGCTGAATGTACCAACGTCTCCACGTATCCCCCAAGCAATGGGATATCCTAAACAACCAAGTAACCAAATGCTCCACGGCATTAAGGACTGCCTGCCTGTCATTTATCAACCACAAGAAGAGCACGTGCCTGCCACAGGGATGTCAAAAATGTGAGATCATTCACCTGCCCCGTGCCCAGAGCGGCAGCACTACGGTTATTGCAATGTGGTGTAAGCTACTGACCAGTGCTCGCCGAGTTATGTTGCTTTGGCCGTTATGAACAAATGGAGGCAGATGCTATCGAGGAAAAAAATTGGTGTGTTGTCTTAATAGTGGAACCGACTCCTTCAGTGTGATGATAATGATCGTGGAAAAGGAGGTAGAAGGTTTCTTTGCGTCTGGACCTCTCCAAGGAGACAGTCGTCATACTACACACACACACACACACACACACACACACACACACACACACACACACACACACACATAAAGAGAAGCGTAGATTTAGGTGTTCGCAATGCCCTTTCTTATCCCTCTCTCTCTCTCTCTCTCTCTCTCTCCTCTCTCTCTCTCTCTCTCTCTCTCTCTCTCTCTCTCTCTCTCTCTCTCAAATGTGTACATATGCGTTAACACATACACGCACCCTCCCACACACACATACTCACATATCACCACGTCACATTACAATAATAAGTATAATGTTTTTAATTATACACCCAAGATCAGATTGTCCTACCCAGTTCAAATTCGGCCCCGGCAGTATGAAACGACAGAATCAGAACAATGATGCTCTGTTGTTCAAGTCAGTGACTGGAAGAGATTCAATGGTTTGTGTGTTAAGATTCACCTGAACACATTTCCTCCATAAAGGCACATCCAGTCGAAAGACAAAGTGGGAATACAAAGTCACTGGATGGTCTCAACTGACCGGTCGAAGAGCTTTCGTTTGTCGTAGTGTTTAAAAAGAAGTGAGATGAAGTTCAAGACAGTAGAAACTGCAGTTGCGTGATGGCATCCCCACAGTTTTTGCTCTGGAACTCAAAGAAGTTGAAAGTAAAATGGTATGTCAGATGTCTGCCCATCAGGAGAGGAAATCGTAATGGGGCAGGGAACAGTTAACAGTAATTAACGAAAAAATAGGGTAGCTCTTGCTCCTGACATGACATGAATAGAATCCCATAACGCCTTAGCTTAAAGCTGTTTCAGGCCAATTGACATAGACTAGAACACCAAGGCTACATCAAAATGTTGTTATGCTCTGCATAGTTATGCGGGGATTGTCTTCAGTTGTGACAAG
>CM065714.1:97546980-97576980 GCA_033310375.1 Conus canariensis | reverse complement strand
TGTTGATCAATATACTGCGTGTGTGGCATGTGTTTTTATCAAGTGTGTGTGTGTGTGTGTGTGTGTGTGTGTGTGTGTGTGTGTTGTGTGTGTGTTTGAGAGAGTTTTTTTCTTTAATCTTCTGCATATATTACAGATCTTTAAGACAATTGTTTCATGATTTGATTTTTTTCTAAATATTAAAATTCATTTTGATCAATATACCTTGTGTGAGTATGCGTGTGTGCGCGCGCACGTGTGTGTGTGTGTGTGTGTGTGTGTGTGTGTGTGTGTGTGTGTGTGTGTGTGTGTTTTGATCAATATACTGCGTGTGTGGCATGTGTTTTTATCAAGTGTGTGTGTGTGTGTGTGTGTGTGTGTGTGTGTGTGTGTATGTGTGTGTGTGTGTGTGTGTGTTTGAGAGAGTTTTTTTTTCTTTAATCTTCTGCATATATTACAGATTTTTAAATATAATTGTTTCATGATTTGATTTTTTTTCTAAATATTAAAATTCATTTTGATCAACATACCTTGTGTGAGTATGCGTGTGTGCGCGCGCACGTGTGTGTGTGTGTGTGTGTGTGTGTGTGTGTGTGTGTGTGTGTGTGTGTGTGTGTGTGTTTTGATCAATATACTGCGTGTGTGGCATGTGTTTTTATCAAGTGTGTGTGTGTGTGTGTGTGTGTGTGTGTGTGTGTGTGTGTGTGTGTGTGTGTGCTCTTAGACATTTCAGTTTGACCGCATTCAAACATACACCACGGTCACACACATATGCAAACACGTGCAGGGCGACGTGTCTGAAGAACACAGACACTCACATTCACACGTGACACACGCGCGCGCTGTCGCTGCATCAATAAATCCAACCTCTCTGCTCGCGCGTGTAGTAGTAGTAGTAGTAACTTACTTGTGGCGAGGCAACTTCCCCCTTACCCACGGGAACATTCCTCAGTGTCGTTTCTCTCCCTTGCCTCGTCGTTGCATGGAAGGAAATCGACGGCAGAACTGCCACGACAGAAACTTGGTCCCTCAAAGTGACAAGCTCCAGACCTCCAGACTCAACAGGCGAGGGCCTGTGAGTTCCCGCTGTAGTGAAAGCGGTCACATCGAAGACACAGGCTTAAAAGACATGGCCCTGCATGTTCGGTCACATCAGTGCTGGATGCCCAGTGCAGAGTGAAACACGTTGAGAAAGGGGCGCAAGAACGGACAGGGGTTTGGTGGCAGGGGGCGGCCAGTGGGGAAATCTCAGTCCAAGAGGCAAGTCATGTTGGCTTGTCGTAGCACCAAGGTTAAAGTGGACATTGTGAGAAACAGTACTGGTCAATGGGTGGCGATACCAGTAACAGTCTTTGAGACCACAGGGACAGCGGTGTCTACAGTCAGTGAGGTATTCTCCAAGGAAAAACTGTCGCACTTCTGCACATCTATCGAAACTGATGCCCTGCACACCGAGTGCGCTGATGGAAGAACGCTACCTTATACCGGTTTCATTCAGGCCAGTATTATCGTCCCAAGATGGACAAAACGCGGTACCTGACTCCATGCGTACTAGAAGCGTTTCACGAGGGACCAGGGTCCTTGAGCCAATGTTGTAACACTGAGAACAAAATGCAATGCAATGTTTCTGACAGTCAAGCTGATGACGCCGCCATGGATTCTAGTTATTGCGATGCATGGTCCTGTCAGATGGTGCGTCAGAACAAGAAACAGTGGACGCCTTGCGCATGTCCGCAGCTCTGCAGACCTCCCGTGCAGTCGGACACTTCCTCTGGCAGCAATGACCTGCGTGATGGACAAGGCAGTACGACAGGCTTGCATGTACAGTGCTGCAGCCTTTACTGAAGGGAAGCCTAGGACATTTTCAAGACTTGATGTACGGAGACAATGACATGATTCAGAAGCAGTCAGATCATGTTTTTGTTCTCTGTGGTGACTAGTAGACACTTTATAAATATTTTTTTAATTCCTCTGAATGAATTTTTTGTTTTGTTTTGTTTTGTTTTGCTGTCCCATCTTCTGTGCCACCTCAGTGGCACTGCACCCACGCCGCTCATCCCGATAACCCGTCCACAGCCACAGCTCGGTCAGTCCCACCGCAGCCCCGGCACAGGCAATCCACAGGGAGCAGTCAATGTCAAGTCGTCAAGAGGCAACCCACCGGAGGAGACACTGCACTCCTGCCGAGTCACTTCGGTGGTGTTCAGTGGCGCCTGTTCTGATCCAACATACGCAGGACACCACCTACTAAGCCCATTATTGACGACAATAATTGCTTAGTCGTGGAGCCGGCGTGAGTGAGCTCTCCCTCCGGAGGGTGCCACCACTTCCGTCCAACGACAGCCCCAACGGACTCGCCGATACCGGTGACACCGACGGAACTAAACCAAGGCCACAGACGTGGAGAGGACATCGAAACTGAGGTCACCATGAGAGCAGGGCATGGAGGGCCACAGAATTTGAGACTTTTTTATATGCTGATTGATGAGAATGAGGATGATTAAGATGATGCTACGGATTTCCATTCCGGTCTGAGACTGCATGACAGGGCTGTACTCTACGCTTCCTTTCATAACATATCCCGGCGTCAACCAGGCCCGAGAGATACAGACACCTGCAGTGTTGGTCAGGAAATTTGAGCAACACTCTCAGAGACGCATCCATTAAGTGGATGAAACTCGACTGTGTGGTCCCAGTCTTCCCAGCTGAGCCCGCAGCAAACTCAACTCTGGGTAGGAGCAGGTCGGAGCAGAAAAATCCCACATGACTCTGATCGGAATCGAACCCACGACCTCCCAACCGGGAGTCCGCGACGCTAACCACTTCGCCACGGCGGCTGGTCTGAATAAAATATTGATGTCAATAATGACCACTCAGCATGGTAACAACAACAACATTAATAATACTAATGATACAAAGTAAAAGTTACACATCATTAAAATACAAGACTATAGCCGAATTTATATTTTCAGAGTCAAAGCGAATCGAATGGGAAACCAGTGCAGCTTTTTTTTTCTTTTTTGTTATTTCCTCCGTTTAATTTTTTTAATTTTTCCAACCACGTTAGTCCAACAATGGCTGCTGGCTCTGTCAAACTATATCACCAATTTTCCTTTTTTTTTTTTTTTTTTTTTTGGGGGGGGGGGGGGGGGTTTAGTTTGGGTAAGGAAAAGCAGTAACGTGTCTCTTTTCTGACAATACTTACTGATCTGCTAGGTGATGCAGGCAATGAATTAGTCTGAAGTGTGATGAGGGTTCATCACCACTGGGAACAGAGTAAGCGAGCGAAAGTTTCATTGACGATGCTGCGCAGTCTTGCTGCACGACAGGCCTGTCTTGTTTTGTTTTCTTCTTTTTAAGCCCAGGTAAGGCCTAGCTGCAATAGTCATCTCGCAGGGCCACTTATACATGGTGAAATGACCAAACTTCTGGAGTCCATTGTGGATTAACCTTGTAACATAATGTGCAGCGTTTGTTCCCCTGTTGCAAAGCATTTATCTTCGGCTGATCTCCCTTTCCCTACATTTCCTCCTTTACCATGTTTCTCTGAAAGATACGTAAATACGCTCAACACAGACGGAGACAAAAGAAGAACATGTGTCACGAGAGCATCGTGATGTTAAGCACATAATTTCTGATAGAGGGGACATAATTATCAACTAAAGAAGGGATGCCTGCAAACCTGACTGAGAAGGATTCTGTTTAGTAGGAGCTTACACCCGTATCTCCTGAGAAACGGTTCAGGATGAACTGCTCAAAACATATTTCACAGATGTGCGGGTGCCTGTACATGCAACACGGAAATCCAATCAACACTGGGTCGGAAGTTGATTATTTGTATGTATGCACCGAATCACAGGGACAGGAAATGGTTTCTCTGCTGCTTTTCCGCCATCGAATATCGTTTCTTTTCATCGGCTCAGTGTTTCTTCTCAGCAAAATGACTAAAGCACACACGTGTCCATACCTAAGGAGGGAAATGACATCCTTAACTAGTAAAGAAAATTACAAGTATCCTACCGCACGATGACTGATGACTTCAGCAATAGATATTAGAGATCGGTGAGCAGGATAAGCCTAACTTATGGATGCCCATCATCTTAACCTATCTTATGCTTGATCTAGTCTCTTGTTACATTAAACTGGGAACATATGGCAGCAAACAAGACATGGTACAGAGGAGCAGCACCGGAATGAATTCAGGATACGATTATGTGCTTTCATGGGTCAGCGTGCACGGTCGCTAGAAAGAGAGAGAACTCCGTCTCACATTTCCCTCGTCAAGGGAATGTACAGTTAAGTCCCCTACAAGATTCGCTGTGTCTTCCAAGAGGTCAATAGCGTTTTATCAAGAGCCAGTCGCAAGTAAGTCTAAACATATCGGCGAATCTCGCAGCTCAACGCACGCACGCATGCACACTCGCACGCACGCGCGCACGCACGCTTATATGACTGACAATGTGATGGAACAGTAGCGCTTACTACTCTGTTGCTACCTTATGACTACTCTTGAAACCTTAAATGTATCCTCACCTATTAATAGGCTCGAAGATTCACCTCAACATGGAATACTCTTTACACAACGATTTTAACTTTTCGCCAGCCTATTTCCTCACAGCGCTTTCTTCACGTTTTACTTTTGTACCCTTTACTGGCTGCTTTGGGGTGCCCTTGGTGATGAGAATACCACAAAATTATGGACAGTGATGTATCTCCGTGTGATGCCGATGGAGCACTGACACAGTCAGCCGTGTCTCACTGAGGAGTATTACTCAGTGGATGAAACGCCTCAGAACAGGCGGTATGAATGGCTCGGATGTCAAGATGGACTACGATGGTCCATATGTGCTGCTAGTGAAGACTTTCACATTCACCATCTAAAAACCCTAGATTTATACCCAATTTATCTCTCTCTCTCTCTCTCTCTCTCTCTCTCTCTCTCTCTCTCTCACACAACACTTGCCCTCCTTCGCCCTCCCGCCCCCACTTTTGTTTTTAAATCTTTGTTTCAAAATCTCCTTCGACCTGTCATTAAGTGTATAGTATTCGTCGTATTTTTGCCAAACATGTGTAGAAAGTGCGAAATCGTATGGGTTAACAGGTCCGTTTCCTGCACAACCTCCCTCTTCCCCTCAACGTGCATGCAGACGGGCGCAAATGTACTCTCTCTCTCTCTCTCTCACTCTCTCTCTCTCTCTCTCTCACACACACACACACACACACACACACACACACACACACATACACACACACACTTTTCGAAAAAAGGAACAAGTTTCGTCATTTAGATCAGTAATTGGCTGGACTTTGTTATCGTAAAGGGCTGTCACTCATGAAATCGATGCAATCATTTTCAATGAAGTTGTAAGTCGTCTCGGTTCCGTTGGTCTTTCATGCTTGGCGCTCGCAATGATCTTAGTCTCATCCCCCTCCATCTGGTTCACCTTGTCACCTTTTCCACTTTCCTTTCTACTGTCCATGTCAGTCTTCCCCCCCCCCCACCCCCCACCCCCAACCTTGGGCGGAGTCATGGGGACAGTGTCGTGGGGGGGGGGGGGGGGGTCCACCTTGAGATAAGAGTGTAAATTCAAGGCGGCGGTGACTGAGTTTGTCTCCGCAACAAACTAACTGCCGTCACCAGAAGGGAATTTGAGTGAATGGAATCGTGCGCATCTTAAAACAGTTAGCTCTGTCCAATACCACCGAAGCGACTCAGCAGTGCGAGACGCTGTCTTGTGGGCTGCTACTTAACAACCTGACTAATGATAGCACTTTGTGGATTGCTGGTGCCACGACTGTGGAAAAACATGCCTGTGTGAGGCTGAGCATGGAAGAATCGAAATGAGGGACATGCGCAACAATACCACACTTCACATAAACAATAATAATAAATGAAATTAAAAGTCTTAGAATACATGATACACACACGATTACGTACGCGTACATGGGAGGAAGATGTGCACAAAACATGAATGTGCTAGTGTGAGCGCGCGCGCGCGCGCGCGCGCGCACACACACACACACACACACACACACACACACACACACGTACTCTCTCTCTCTCTCTCTCTCTCTCTCTCTCTCTCTCTCTCTCTCTCTCTTCAATGCATGATCTCACATAAAGAGATACGGAAGGGAATTCGGACAGCACGAGAAATGTAGAAGGCCAGGCTCTCGGTTTTCGCACATCTTTGGCCCAGTGTTTAACGAAATGGACTGCTGCCAAATATTGTTTCGTTTAGAACATTGTTCAGCACACAAGAATACCGTGTGTGGTTGAGGGTCTGATCATCAAAGACTTACTACAACATGCATTGTTTCTTTTAGTTTAGCTGGTAGACCGCCGGACGTGTGATCCTGGGGTTCCAGGTTCGAATCTCCGCCGCGCCGTTTCGCAACAGGGGGATTTTCCCCTCGGAGGTAAAAATTGGTTGACTCCATTTCCAGAAAGTCCTTCGAATGAGAGTGTAAACAGAGCTTCTGTGTGTGAAGGCACACATAACATCTTGCACACGTAACATCCCATCACCAATGTTCGGAACAGATGGCCAGCTTGGCCGTTGGTATGTATGACATGTTGATACACACTATGCATCCTTCGAGAAGAATTGAAGGAATTAGTGAAAAACTGAGCGACTGAATGACTCGGGGAACGACTGACAGTACCAGCAGGCAGCTCTCCAATCGGCTCTACCCAGGTAGGCAGCCCATTGTGGAAACGAGAGCGTGGATTGTAAGGCGCTAACAGCTTGGTCTCCAGCTAAGTATAGGCGCTGTTTAAATATTCTCAATAATGATAACAACAATAATGATAATGATAATAACAACAATAATACTAACAATAATAATGATAATTTTGATGATAATTTCTTTTTTATATTGAAAATTGAATCCGAATACGGGTACGGGTGTCTTCTCCAGTGAGTAACCCTAGGAGGTGCTGACGTTTTATGACTGGCTGTGTATGGGTTACTGGTGCTGGCACTGTGACAAAACCAGCCAGGGAGTGCTGGGCATGGGAAGGCGGGTATGAGCGGCATGGGAGTAACGCTGCTGGGGTAACTAAAGGCAGGACAGCGGGAAAATGATAAGAAGTGACTGGATAAGGACATGCTTGCACTTTGGACTGTGGACAGCATGCTGACAATGTATTAAACATCATGTGTGGTTGTGCACCCATGAAAAGTGAATTGACAGGCATTGGGAAGGAAAAGAAGTCATATACCATCGTCTTTGTTCATTATTAATCGCAGGAATATAGATACAATGTATGTACACTTTGTTCATTTGTACCAAAGTCATTGTTAATATGACAAGAAACACGCGTACGGAATTCATATACGTAATGTACAATAAAAGTGCCACGGTTTAGGTCAACAGATTTAAAGCGTTGTACAACCATCTGTACATCAAACGTTAAATTATTTGTTTCCAACATGATAACAATAAAATAACTGATGACTTTACAGTTTATCATTTAGTACCACAGTTTGACGTATATATTAACACGTAAACACAGCTGGAGACTGGAGCGAGCTGTAAGTAATTTCTGCAAGTCTCTCAACAGTGCGCAGTTCTTCGTGTTTCTATCACACGCACACTCAACGAAAGGAAACATCATCAATGAGTTCGTGCAACAGCAAATGCTGAAGAAGAAAAAAAGATAAGCAGTATCAATAAAATTCAACGCCATTTAGATTACATGTATTAAAATACTGGAATTCCAAAACATCATGAAACTGTCAATGTTTATGCAGGATGCAGTTCTAATCAATATTCTTGCATCGATTTGTCTTTCTCTTTCGTGATCTAAGCGGTACAATCACAAGGACTCCTTTCTTCGTTTTCTTTGTCACATCGACTGAAATTAGATCATAATTATGATTAAAAGAACAATACAGGTAGAAACAGCAAATAGAGTAATTGTGAAATGAAGATGGACGTTAAGGATCAAGATTAACATACGTTTTAATAGGTTTGTTTTATCTGTATGATATTATAACAAAAGAAAACACATTACTCTTCCCTGCCTCCAACAAAAGCACATGTTACAACCGCAATTGCGAAAATTTTCTTTTCTGTCATTTTCGTTTCGCTTCATTCGTCCGTCAACGACAACAGAACAAATGATGGAGACAAGCATCAAAGATTGTCTCCAAGAACACAGTCGTCTGAGCCATCTCAACAGGTCCAGTTTGATCAACGTAGTCTTTCATTCTGAACACACGGCTAGTTTGGTTGTCTAAGCTTACTCAGCAACAAGAATTTTAATGTTCGGAAATCGCTCTCAACAAATCAGGGGCACATCACTTTCAGGCAATGTCTAGGGCTAGCCATGACCTTGTGTACAAATAATTCAAAGACAGCTGGAAGCAAATCCTGCGTGTCTGTTGACGGACACACCAAGAACTACTGGCATGAATCTGTACTTCTTTGTCACCTAAGCTGTGTACCCTGTAAACGTCCTTATTGATCACTGCTGAATGCCCCTGCCACAATATCAGATCTTTTTTATTCTTATCCACACTCTGTCAACCAACAATTTAGCTCCACTCTGACGGAAGAGTTCACTCAATGCAACATTGTATGGATAGTCACTATCACAATAGCTACATTTACAATTTCAAGTGAATTTCACAGCGGTTCTATAGAGACGTACAAGGGGCGGTGTGTGTGTGTGTGTGTGTGTGTGTGTGTGTGTGTGTGGTGCGTGCGTGCGTGCGTGCGTGCGTGCGCGCGCGCGCATGTGTGTGTGTGTGTGTGTGTGTGTGTGTGTGTGGAAGGGGGAGTGAAACGAAGGCATCTCTAGGTCTCAGTTGCAGTGGAACATCCTGATTCAACAATGCTGAAAAGGAAAAGAAAAGGGCCATTCCTCTCTGAATCTTCCTGTGTGTTCTTGTAGCGGGTCAGTTTTGCTTCGAAACGAATGCGAAAACCAGCGCGTCTTCTTATCATGTGATGACGTTACAAATACAAACGACCAAAATGACTTGATATTGCCCCCAACCGCCCGTCCCCACCATTCACTTGCACATGAAGATTTCCTCGTGGACCCAGCATTCTTTGCACTTGACCTTGCAGCACCAGATGACCTCACAGTGACACGCCTTCTTAACGCGCTTGTGCTGCACGTTGTAGCCCCGGCCGCAGCACATGGACTCGCAGCTGCTGTCCTTGCTGCACACGCGCCCTCTCGTGCCCGGCGAGTAGCGGCTCCTGCGGCAGAAGCTGGGTGACTCCTCCACGTGGGCCAGTTCCCCCCTCTTCAGGCGGGTGAAGTTGGCCTCCAGGAGGCCCTCCTCGCTCCACTTGGTCTGTCTCTTGCACAGCTGGGTTTTGCCCGTGGCCTTGTTGGTGCGGGAGTAAGCCTGTTCCGATTGCTCGTACTTGCGCTTGAGGATGTTGCCGATGGTGTGGAAGGGCGCCAGCTGCAGCCAACAGGTCTTCACGGTGCAGGAGCCTGACACGCCGTGACACTTGCAGGTGGTGTTCACCTGGTTCTTTACTACCTGTTTAAAAAAAATGAATAAAAATAAAAATTTGTGTTATTGTCACATGACGTAACAAAACGATTGTGTCTTTACCTGTCTTTAAACAGAATAAAGGAAAAGGGAGAATAGGACAACAGTCAACATGGGAATTAAATGCAGCTCCTATCAACAACCGGGTTAGTTTATAAAGAGTTGCCTTCTCTTTCAATATTCCGGACAAGCTTTTCGGTATGAATTTTTTCATTATACAGTGTTGTGTTTTTGAAATGTCTGTATTACATGATAGTCTACGTTTAGCTGGCATTGAAGGAATGTATCTACATAAATACTGCGTTGTGTATTTTGTTATTGAAATAGGCTTTATTGTGGATAGGTTATCGACAAAAACGACGACGACGACGATAATGATGATGATGTCATTGTCAATGATAAGGCAAATTATAACATTTCCACTCCTTGCTTTCCCACAGTGTTTTCGTACAGGTGTGACGCCCAACCAAATTGGAACACAATTGTTAAATCTCATTTTGATAATGAAAACCGACGTACATTAAACTGAAAAAAGAACGGTAGTTTCAGTTGGGATTTTCTATGGACATAGCGTAAACCACGCACGCAAACATCCCCCTCCCTTGCACTCCCATCTCCCCAGTAAAAAAAACCCCGAATCATACATAAATCATATAGACGTACACAGCCAAGTGTATATGAATCCTGTCTCTCTCTTTCAATCTTTCACGAGACAATTGCAGGTTAAGACTGGACGACACTCAATGGCCTATCCACATTCGCATGTATACGCCCATACATACACAAGCGCGTGCATTCATCACTTTGTAACTTTCTTTCATTTGCCGTTCAGTCTAACTTTTTTTTAATGGAAAGAAAGGATTAAAACATATAAAAGCAACTACACGAGCAGAAAATAAGCGCGCGCGCGCACACACACACACACACACACACACACACACTCCACCACCACCACCACCCTCCGCTACGACAACAAGCAAACACAAGCAAGTAAACGCCACATTAATGAGACGAATGGAAACAACACACTCCACTGAACTGTGGAGGCTGAAACACTCAGAAACTGACAAAGAATGAGAAAAAAAAGGCAAAGAGAACGGGAGGGAATGTTCAGACTCAGAGGAGCAACAATCTCAGATGATAAATGAGCCCCGTTTCGCAATTTGCCTTCCCCCGAATCCTGGTGGGTGACAAATTAATAGTGGTGATAGTACCTGTACCTGTTTTATGTAAACGCACTTTTTCGCCGTTTCCCCGCAGCAAAACGGAATCAACTGAACAAATGTCGTCTGCCAACCTCGCCGGCTAAAGGTCGCTCGAAAACGAGGCTCATACTCGTTGGGCTCTGATCAACCTTGGCTCCACGATAGCTCAGCTGTTCTGGCTTTCCTCAAGAGGCACTGCTCATGTCGCCGGCAAGTTCCCAGGCTACCTTTTCAATTATGAATAAGATATAGTATCTGCGAGTGCGTTCCTCGCTGAGAAAAGGAACCGATGCTCTCTCTCTCTCTCTCTCTCTCTCTCTCTCTCTCTCTCTCTCTCTCTCTCTCTCTCTCTTGGTGTGATAGATTCAGTAATAAATCACTTTCAAGAAGGGTATAACATAGATTTCCGTTCACAAAAGTTCAGTTATTTATTGTTTTATTTTCAGACTGGGGCTGAAGTAGGGGGAGTGGGAGGCTCTAATACCTATCCACGTCATATTTTTGTTCTCTACTCAATGTCCACACATTGAACAGTGTTCATATTTCCAGTGTACAGACTCATGTTCAGCTTGAATGTCCACAACCACCAAAGACCTATCCCCGGAGAGTAGGGATGGTGGTGGTGGCATACTCCACCACCACCACCACCACCACCACCACCACCCCGACGATAACACGTTATGATGGGGTAGCAAAAATGACCATTCTTCAGCAGCCTCAGAGGATATTTTGCAGTGGGGGAGGGGGAGTAGTGGGGCAGCCTGAAGTCACAAAATAACAAAACGTCACTGCAGTCTTCTAATTTCCTTTTAATGGGGGAGGGGCGAGAAGGGGAGTATACCTCTTCTTCCGAATTTTCATTCAGGCAGGGGGGGGGGGGGGAGGGGTCGCTCATCTTCCTAATTTTCATCAAAGCTTCGGAGGGGGCGGCGGGGGGGGGGGGGGGTGAAGGGGGCTTCCAAAATTCTTGTGGGGTGGGGGAGGGGGGAGAGGCGGGAGGGAGGGAGGGAAGGGGGAGTGGCTCGGATTCTTCAAAATGATAGAGGAAGTATTCTCTCATTTTCAAAATTACTATAAAAGCGGGGGTGAGATGGAGGTTAGGGAGGGGCATGTCATAATGTATCTCCCATGTTTGTTGTTTTAAGATATTGGAGGAGACGGATAATAGTCTGGCCCCTCAGATATTTTCATAGAGGGATGGAAGGGGCGGTTCCCCTCCCCTCCCCCACTTACCCCACCCCCACCCCCTCCATCTCCCCGTTTTAGACGCCGCAGTGCTGATGTTGAACACCGATGGGATTCGAACTCAACGTCAGATTGGAAACGTCGATGCCGCTCTGTCAGTCAATGAGCTACCCTGGCACCCAGTGTTTTCGACAAAATCTGTTGAGTTACAGTCAGACGCTTGTAGTTCACATCTCTTCACCACGGGCTCAGACCTCAATGAGGAACAGACCATCTGAACTCCTGAGGTCTTCAGACTACAGAGGAGAAAGACTGAACCGGAGATTGGACATGCATGGACCGTGAGGGGGGGCGGGGGGGGGGGGGGGGGGCAGGTCCTGGCAAAAGGGGGGAGGGGGTGGTGGGGAAGAAGCACTTACTCGCAATATGGCAAATGAAAGGTTCTCGCCGAAAAGTGATGGGAAGGAAGAGTAACCAAACGTATTCTCGTTCGGCGAATGGCCTACACTCGTCAGAACGTTGTTCAGCGCTAAGGCGAAAGGAGGCGTAGGGCTATTCCACTGACCTTCACGCAAACAGCGCCCAGTGGGCTGACTGTTCTCGTTTACCAAATCAAGAATATGACCATGCCATACCAGCCACCCACCCCCTCTACACACACACACACACAACACACACACACACACACACACACACACACACACACACACACACACATTAAATGTTCGGGAAAAAGAATGAGGTGGGGAGGGGATGGGTGCTACACATTTCCTGGTCTGCGCACATTGCCTTTACTGCTATTTGATGGCGTTTTTCTCTGACAATTTATTTCGTAACTTGTCATTTCTATTTTACTTATTCATCATGATTACTTTTATGTTTTAAATCCACACAACAAAAAACTTTGGGGAATGGGGCTATGGTAGAGCGGATGGGGAAGGGTGCAGAATGGGAGAGAGGGGTTGAGATTATTGGACCCTCCACCCTTCACTTCATCTTCACCATCGACCTCCCCCCTTCTGTGAACCACGTCCGGAATATAGAGAAAGACTGGGAGTTTTTTGCCACCTGCAATCCAAATGGATCTGTCGGGCAAATGGGTGTGGGTGGGAAAGGATGGCCTGAATATGTTGCGGTCAGAATCTCTGGAAAAATGTATTTGGCGCTAGACGATGCGCCGCTGTATAATGTACAATACGTTTTCCTACCGGTGTGGGAACATGCAAGGCGACACACTATGATCAATGTGTGTGTGTGTGTGTGTGTGTGTGTGTGTGTGTGTGTGTGTGTGTGTGTGTGTGTGTGTTTATGTGTGTGTGTGTGTGTTACAGAGAGGACAGACAGGTAGACATACATACATATAGAGGAGAGAAGAGAGAGAGAGAGAGAGAGAGAGAGAGAGAGAGAGAGAGAGAGAGAGAGAGAGAGAGAGAAGCACCTGTCTTGGACCAGCTTCGTCAACCGAGACTAACTGCACGTTAATGTGCTTCGTGTCCGCCGATTTATGAATGTACTGGCAGTAATAGCCCATATGTCTCTTTCAAATCCAACATGTGTGCTGTCACCTTTTGGGCTCTCTCCAAGCAGAAGTAATCCTTCGCACCGTGTGCAGAGAATATGAAATAATATTAACGATAAGAGAAGTGGATCGCATAGTCCAGTGGGTGGTGGTGGTAAAGGGGGTGGTGATTTCTTTTGGAAGATCTTCCTTACTGAAGTGAACAAAAAGTTGTATACAAACAATTCCAGCTTAAAATCATGTCAATAAATTTCAAGTAACAAGCAGCGATTGTTTGAAAACGCAAGTTATTGATAGAGATATCTGCAATATTATTATGTTATGTCCGCAGTAGAGAGAAAGATGTGATCAGTGATTACATATTGCGCTTTGAGTTCACAAGTACTTTGTGGGAAATACTGTAAAATATTGACCCCCACACTGTGAAATACTGCCCTTCAATAGGAAGATCATGATATTTGGCGCTGATGACCGACAAAAACGGGTGATGTAATAGATTGTGAAAATAGAAATAGTTTGTCTCTGAATGTAGAATCAATAACACTAAGTCTAATCGAATCATGTTTCTAGGTGGCTGGCCTTTAAACTTGAGAAAAACAAAATGGAGAAATACGCGTGCTTGATGGTAATGGATCATGGGAACTACCAGAAAAAATTATTCACGTAAGGTAAAAAAAAAAAAAAAAGAAAAAGGCTAATGCAAAAAAAGAAGTACACACTCCATATTTTTTTCTGTTGACTTAGTGTCTTGTGAGCTCAGTGCCACGAAGGAATGATATGAATATCACAGTAAGGCTGTAGAATGTGAATGTTTCTTGTATTAGGCTGTAGAATTTGAATGTTTCTTGTATTTGATGTCAGACTGTTTGTGAAATATTTCGGGTTAACATTGATGTTTATGCATGCAATCACTGTCTTTCATTGGAATCTTCTTTCGTGCGCATGCCTATGTTTGTTTTTAGTTGCTGGGAGGAGGAGAAGGGGAAGGGGGGGAGGGGGGGGGGGGGGCAGCAGCGCAACGTAAGTCTTGTTCAGTCTCTGGACATGCTACATCAAAAATGTTATTGAGCGGAGGTGCGAAAAGGTAGGGTAGAAAGGTGGGGGTGAAGTGGGGAGCAAAACGAGCCTTATGGACATAGATTGCAATATTGTCTTAATGGTGTGCATATCTACGATGTTTTTCTCCATTTTGCTTCTTTTTTTTTCTCTCTCCCATGTCCCCTCCCCTGACTCACTCTTTAAGGATTGCGTCTGAGGGAGGGGGTATCCAGAAACCCTGGAAACCTCCCATCCCATCAGACCCCCCCCCCCCCCACCCTCTTCCACCTCTTCCATGGCGCCACTGCCTCTGACTGATTCGCACTGATTAATAACAACAGTAATGATATATTTAGATATCAAAAGAGAAGCAGTTAGAACTTCATGCGTATAAACGCTAGCGACTTTGCGACTTTAGACTTGCAGCTATCTTCATTTTCACCTGACCCAGACATTCGCCTTGGATTGGGTAATAAAACGACGACAACAACAACAACAACAACAAAAACATATGAGAGAGAGACAGAGACAGAAGAGGGGTGGGGGGGGGGGGGGGGGGAAGCACAGAAAAGAAAAGGAAGACAAAATAAACAGGGAAGTTAAATGGAGATAAGCTCCAGTCCAAATCACATACATCGACTTTCCTGACATCTCCCTCGCCCGTTTCCACCTTCCCCAAACCCCACCCCCCACCCCTCGCCCCACCCCAGTCTTTCAATTCCCCCACTCTACTCTTCCTCTCCCCTCTCTTCTCCCGGCTTGCAGGTATTGAATTATTTGCATTCGGGCAACACAACCTCTTACACACACACACACACACACACACACACACACACACACACACACACACACACACACACACACCCTGCGCGTGTTTCTGGTCCGTACATGAACATGGGGAGAAAAAAAACGCGTATTTCGATTAAAAGAAAAAGGCAAAACAATGAAATAAATAAATAAACAGATCAATAGATAAATGAATGAAAATAAGTAAATAAAATAGATGAATAAACAAACAAAAAATCGCGACAAACACATAGTCACTAAATATTGTATATATGATCTGCCGATCATGTACTACCCTCCTCCCTTACCTCCCGACTCCCTCGATCTTCCTCCCCATGAGAGACATAAAGAGGCAGACGAGACAAGACGAAAACAGAAAACGGACGGAGCGCAAGATCAGATGTGTGCCGGGAAGAAAATAGACCAACCAATGACACATGATTTAAAAAAAAAAACACTGAAAAATAAAACAAAACAAAACAAAACGAAACAAAACAAAACGAAACGAAACAAGAAACGAAAAAAAGAAAAAGAAAAAAGAAAAGACAAACGGCATCACGATCACCTTAATCCCCACACGGCTGTTGTGCTGATCCACCTTCGCGCGTATGTCTTTGCCCGACTTGCGCGCCTTCTTGAGGAAGCGGCGGGTGAACTGCAGACCGAAACGGATGTTGTCGCCGCAGCCGCCCCACAGGAAGGTCTTCTTGCTCACCGCCGGGCTGGGCGACTCGTTGCACGTGCAGCGATCCAGACGACCTTGACTACAGGCACGTGCGATCTCGTGCACCAACGCCGCCGAGGAGATGGCGTACAGGAAAGAGGTCTCTTTGCTGCCTGGAACAGGGTAAAAGCAACAGATGAAATGAGCAGCTGGTTTCCACCAATGGGGAGGATGTTTTCACAACTGGGCGAATCGCGTAGCTCAAACGAAAGATGTGAAAAAGACAGAGTTGAACAATATAGATTCTGATTTAGTTTGTCTCCCTTTAATATCTATTTTGTCGTCAGTACAAATAAAATGAATGTCTCTAAGGGCTAGCGACCAAAAAGAGATTTTTGTTATTATGTACCGCAATAATCTGCCCCATCCCCACCACCACCATCCACACCCCCATACTCCCCCTTCATCCCCTACCCCCCACCCCCACCCCCTCCCTGCAACCATCAATTGTACCGTTCTTGATCAGTCGTTCTGATTTCTCTAATGTACCGACCATAATGTCTTGAAAGACTAGCGGCCAAAAAGGAAATGTTTTGTTGATATGTATCGACAATAATCTGTTTCCACCATGCAACCATTAGCTGTACCGTCTTCTGATTAGTTTTGATTTACCCGCAATTCATAGTTTATAAGCACCGTGAGAAAATGCCGCTGAGTATATCCACTAATTGAAATATTTTTCTGTTTAATGTGGGTTGAAAAAGAAGAAGAAGAAGATTTAATTTTCTGACCTGTGTCCTTCGTTACATTTATCATCATCAACAACATCATCACCATTCTCATCAACAACAGCAACAGCAGCTGCAGCATCGTCATCAGTGGTAGCAGCAGCAGCAGCAGCAGCAGTAGTAGTAGTAGTAGTATCATCATCATCATCATCATCATCATCATCATCATCATTAGTCACATTAAGGGTACTTACACAGCGCCTACCTTCGGTTAGAGACTATACACTAAGCGCTTTATGATCCACACTCACTTTTAAACTATGGACTGCCTACCTGAGTAGAGGTGACTGAAGAGCTGCCTGCTGACGCTACAACTTGTCCTTTCCCGTGTCGTTCAGTCCCTATCAGTCACTCTGTTTTCTCCCTTCGTTCTTCCGCTTTTTCGCGCAGGATAATGTCACGTGTAATGTGTCATCCATATGAAACGACCACACTGGCCTTCCCTTCCTAATGCTGGTAATGTGATTTTACGTGTGTGCAAGATGCAATCCTTTAAAGTCAATATGTGTTTTTGTTAAAAGAAAAAAACTTTTTGGTACTGGAATTTATATTGAACAAAATGTTCCTCAGCAAAGTGTATAAAGCTGAGGATGATCAGACCATGTATCAGACTCTACAGAAGTAAATTTTCTTCGTATTTATCATATTCAAGATGTTAAAGATTAATGTGATGATGAACTTTAAAAAAAAAATGCAGACTTGATTTTAAAAACTTTTTTTCTGTTTCCTTCTTTCGTCTTTCTTTTCTTTTGTTTGTTCGTTCTAGTTTTACATCATCTCCTCCTCTTCTCTCTCTCTCTCTCTCTCTCTCTCTCTCTCTCTCTCCTCTCTCTCTCTCTCTCTCTCTCTCTCTCTCTCTCTCCCTCCCCCCCCTCTTACTTCTTAATGTACGTGTCGAGTTAAGCGCATTGCAGCCTAGTGTAAACTTTCCTCCGACTAGTGTGTACTTGGTGCGGCATGAAGTAAGATTGCTTCGCAGGTCGTTATTGTTTTTGCGCGTTCATCCTAACCCACCCCGCCCTCTTTTCCTCCCCTCTTACTTTCCTTCCATCCCCCCCCCCCCCCCCCACTCCCCCCAATGCCCTTTCCTCGCTTCTCTTCCATCACCACCAAGAAAGAGAGAGAGAGAGAGAGAGAGAGAGAGAGAGAGAGACAGAGACAGACAGACAGACAGACAGACAGACAGACGGACAGATAGACCGACCGACAGACAGACAGAGGCAAAGACACACACACACACACACACACACACACACACACACACACACACACACACACACATACACACACACACACACACACCACCACCACCACCACCACCACCACCACCGCCCACTCACTATATAGACAAGCACAGTTACTCAGAAACAGACGGACAGAAAATCTTCCCTCCAGCTCCTCTCCCCATACTCCGTCACATCGAGCCAGCATCCCCAGCCCTTTGACACGGTGACAAATCGCCCCCCTCCACTGTCAACCAGACGATCATGAAGGTCTAGGAATTCGGATACCAGCCTCGCATAGGTCTACAAGGAGAGGCGAAAACAAGCTCATTAGTTTGATAAGAACGCATCCTGCGGTTGGCACAATCTGCTTGTGTATTGACAAATTCGTGGGTATCTCTGCGTCGGGTCGCTTTCCTCTTTTCTCGATTTGTTTTATTTGTTTAACTCTCCACCCCAACCTCAGCCTTTGCTCATTTTTCCGTCCTCCTAGTCTCTGTCTTTGTCTGTCTGTCCGTATGTCTGTCTGTCTGTCTGTCTGTCTGTCTGTCCTCTCTCTCTCTCTCTCTCTCTCTCTCTTTGTGTCTATCTGTCTGTCTGGCTGGCTGGCTAGCTGTCTGTCTGTCTGTCTGTCTGTTGTGTGTGTGTGTGTGTGTGTGTGTGTGTGTGTGTGTGTGTGTGTGTGTGTGTGTGTGTGTGTGTTTGTGTGTGTGCGCGCGCGCGTCCGCTATTAGTTATTCATCTAGTGTTAAGCTATTTGCTGATTTCAATCATCACAAATGTTACATTAATGGGGCTGCATTATCGCACAGTCTGTGTGATCCTTCCTACATCTATGTTGACGTAGAATTGTCCTCTTCTCTCCGCCCCTCTGATTGTGTATGGGCTGGTGGCATTTATAAACAACTCTGGGACGTTCTCTCTCGTATTCGTGTCACAGTCGCTCTTTATTTTCTCTTTAACTGAATGAAGTATCTGTACTGGTTAACCAGAGAGAAATGACAATATAAAATCCATTACATTTTTACCGACCGCCTGAGCAGAGGGCTCCAAAAGTTTCGAAGCGAGCAATACTTTCCACAAGAAGTCACATTCGTCCTTAAGCTTCTTTTGTATGCCCTACATACGGCAGGTACAGAAAGGCAGTTTACAGTCATGCCTTTTTAAGGGAAAGAAAAAAAAGAAAAAGAAAAAAAAAAAGGCCTCCGACGATTTTTCGGGTGAGTTGTCGCATCATGGATCCGTGGGTTCTCAGAGTAACGCCCCTTTGAGGTCATTTACAGTATGAGGTGGAAGGCGGTGTGAAACGGGGAGCGTGTTTGTCCACAACCTTTCAGCACTCCCGTGCAGGCGCGGACAAAGTACCCCGGGTGGGGGGTTTCTTTTGCTGCTGACAAGCCGAGTGGGAGGCGATTGAGCTACTCGGCAGAGACCACTTTTCATTTCCCTCCCCCGGCAGAAAAAGGCGGAGACAGGTGGCGGGCCGGGGCGGACAAAACCTTCCCCGTGAACGACCTGTCAACCGTCACAACGCCAGCCCAGACGACACAGAGCAAGAGTTCTCCCCCTTGATTCGGTAGCGAGCGTCACCCAGGCCCCTATAGCAGCGACACTTTCCCAACAAATGGTGTCAAAACGGTTTTATCCTCCCTTTCACGCCACTGCCGTTCTCTGGCATAAAGGCTCTGCGCGTAAACGCTGTTTTCAGGCCTGATTCCAACGGTTTCCTCCATTCTGTCCATGGTATGGGGGGCATCTATTGAGGCGCCCGGTGTGATTTAGTTCATGTGAAAGTTAACAGTCTATCGCTGAGTAACTAATGGGATACGATGATGAGCTGGTGCACGGGAATTAATACTCGGCAAGCCCGAGTCATGAGATGATTCAAAGGTGACGGGTATTGAACATCTTTTGACTCTCTGCCCTGCTTGAAGCCTTCGTTGAAAAGAGCCCTTCCCGTTCGCCAATAATCAAAAAGTTCCGTTTGAAAAACTGGCGTAAGGCTGAACTGAGGGACTGAAAACGAGAAAATGTCATTGCACCACACACACACACACACACACACACACACACACACACACACACACACACACACACTCATATTAACATACCTCACACGTGGGCAATTTCTCGGATGAGCACACACACACACACACACACACACACACACACACACACACACACACACACACACACACACACACACACACACCACACATATTAACATACTTCACAGAGTGCAGTTTCTTGGATTAGCATAAGCGTTTACAGTATATCAATGTTTCTCACGTAGTAATGCTGACGCATATTTTATTAGGTAAAAAAGAAAACCAGTTTAGCAAATTTTATTTTTTAAACAATAATCGCGGTCGAAGTCCTGTGGAGTCTTTGTTTATAAAAGCTTACGTGCAGTGAACCAAATTCAGATTACTCTCCACCAAATGAATACTCATGATTCTTATGCACACATCCAAGGCATTCTTGGTAGAAGTGATCATCTGAAACAAACAGCTACCACAACTATTCCCTTCCCTGCAGCAGTTCTTCTGGCACTAACAGGTCATCATTACAATTCAGTCTCCTTTGAAATATCGTTCAATAGACCCATCGCATCACACACTGTTTTGACATCAAACTGTGGTTGCTTCCCTTAGAATAATTGTCACGTGATGCATTTTATACTGAATTACGACATGAAAATTAACCAGGAACTATGATGATTATAATGTTAATCTTTTAAACCAAATGTCACGTTGTTCCGCACTGTCACGTTGTTCCGCACTGACCCTCCCCGTCCCCCTTCATCAACACACACACACACACCACACACACACACACACACACACACCACATTGTAAGGTGTCAATGATCAGGGTGTCAGAGACAAGCAAACAGTGGACTGTTTGGAGTTGGCCTGTATCACATTTCCTTGATATCACAAACTATCATAATAACCTAAATCCACTGGCCTCCTTACAGCGTTTGGTATACTGGCGACTTTACAATCCACTACGATGAAAAATTTTTTTATACCTTACCCTGTCTCCTCTGTTCTCTTTCATTCTTACATCCATAGGAAGTGCAGTTCTCTCAGTATGTCTGTCTGTCTGTCTCTATCCTTCTCTCTCTCTCTGTCATACGTGTGTCATGCATGTATGTTGGGGGTGGGGGATGGGGCAGAGGAAAGAGACAGACAGACAGAGAAATGAATGTATTTGCGTGCCGGTGCGTGTGCATGTATTTGTTCTTCAGCATGATATTTGTTTCCTCCAACGAAGTCTATGCCCGCAAACGTGTCACTCCCCCCCACCCCCACCCCCACCACTTCTGTGTATATTGTATATATGCACGCACTCCATTGGAAAACACTGGACCAACAAAACGACAGGACAGAGGGTACAGCCTTGATGGAACCGGAAGGGGATGGGACGAGGGGTGGGGAGGGAGGGAGGGGGGAGGGTACGGGGAAGAGTCACACCTCAGTGGCCGAGCTACGGGTCGCTAAGCCGCCACGGTTAAAAAAGAAAAGAGAAGGAGAAAGAGAAAAGACAGGACAGAAAAACAACTGCTCGCTTCATTGGCCGCTCGCCAGCCTACCTGGCGAAGTCAAGCACACTTGATCACCGCTTCTAATCGTAATGACAGACTGCCAAAGTCTATTGCACGCGACAGCGACCTTCTTCGCAAAGTCTTGAGCCCCCCCCCCCCCCCCCCCCCCCTTCTCTCCCGTCCGCTTCCCTACACACGTTGTTCGTGTATTTATATATTTATACATATAGACAAACATATACCTACATACCCAGACCCTCACGCTTCATTTCTCTATAAAAAGTTAACAACAAGAACAAGGAACAGTGCACTCTGGTGAACGCATGTACTTCCCATGTACTGTTTGGTGATAGGATCTGAAAAAAAAGGAAATGCAATGTTTATATCATTTACAAAATTTTAGTATTTCATGAACATGTATGACGTTGTATACAGTGATCAATTCGTAAGCAATACCTTCACAGCATTCATTGTCACATTTGTAAATTATCAAGAATCTTGCTGAACCGATCCTAGACCCACCTTAAGATCCAGATCCACTCAATAAATTCGCATCAGAGCTGAATGACTGTCTCGCTCATAGCGAAGAAGCGCTCCAGGCTTTTCACCACTATTTTAACACTATACAGTAGACTATAGCGTATGATTGTGAACAAGAATTACTGGTGATACGTCTTCAGTCTTTCATTATAAAGAAGACGTGGAGATGTCGCTCACATACATGCTTTCTCGCAGTGTGCGAGAAAGCATAGGGAGATCTGCTTAATTTTTTTCAAACAAAAATAGAAAATTTTCTTTGTTTGAAGTCAACGGTGTTAGTTTCTTGTCCATCGCCAAATCTGCGTCACACTCACGAAACATAAAATAGCACACAACAAAATACCCTAACACATATTAAAAAAATATAAAAACTCATCATACACAAAGAAGAATAAGAACTGGAGTAGATTTTATACCGCACGATATGGCACATGTTGTATATTTGGTAAGATCACACAACATCATACAGAACACAGAGGTACATCACATATTATGTAACACTGTCAGAAACATCGCATAACAGCAATCAAGACAACGATTTTAAATGTAATAATGCACATGATATCACATAACGTAACAATGTAATGCAAGTCACACTGAATTGCACATTATATAGCACACGTATCCTTCCCCCTTCCCCCCTCCCCCCTTCCTCCCTCTCTCTCTCTCTCTCTCTCTCTCTCTCTCTCTCTCTCTCTCTCTCTTCCTGTCGCTCTCTCAATCCCCTCCGTCCACTTCCTTCCTCCCCCTCCCCCTCCAACCTAGTTCAAATCCCTTAAAAGAAGACAACTTTTTTTAAAGTACCCGAACCAGGGATTTGAACCAGGGGGTCATCAGAGCTTCAGTCTAACGCTTACCCTATTGAGCCGTTTCGGCTGACGGTAAGCACGGGTGTTTTTAATTTACATGAACGTCAAAGGCAAGGCGTGGTTGACGCAGTCGAATCCCAGCATCGCTACATTCGCCTCACGACCAGCGCGACTTTCTAACACAAAAGTGCTCCGCTCTCGTTCTCTTCTAGTATGGTCATGAATCACCAAGCCAAATTTGCTGAAGATCAGACGAAAATTCTGGATTTGTACGGGGAGCAAGAAAGACAGACAGGATTCAGACAGATAGACAGACAGAATACACTTTATACATTAGGTATACAATCGCCATTTGATGCGCACCAATCACTCGTCGCCGACAGTTCTGCAGCGTTTTTGCTGCGTGTGTGAGCTTCAGAAAGGCAGCGGAAGATTCTGACGACGCGAGCGAAGCGTGATGAAGGCTTAAGCTGACAGTGTTGGCGGGCGACACCTCCTCTCTGACGGCCTGACCACACGCGTGGAAAGGGAGCCAGACCAGCAAAGTGACCAAGTCTACAGAGGGACAAACACATTATCCTTCTGGCTGACCAGTTCCCCTGAACCGCAGGCCGTCACGCCGCCACAGAAGCGTGACAGTTTCCATGGTCGAGGAACCAGTAACCGTCCGACTTTTCTGGTTCGGTGGTCATCCAGTGTTAAAGTTAGGGCACTCCTTTCTGTACGACGTAACGACCCGAAACGTGAAAGAACAATCTGCGGTCATTTTTTTTTCTATCTTTCTTTTTCTGCTCTTACGAGTTGTTACCCAGGTCTGTATTGTAAGTCGGTAACTGGTATGTGTTATTACACGCACATTGTTTTGTTGTTCTATTTATTCATGGTTTTGGTTTTTTTTTTACAAAAATTAGCTATAGATTTTTTCATAGTTTATAGATTAGCTATAGATATCATCATCATCATCATCATCATCATCATCATCATCATCATCATCATTATCATCATTATTATTATTGTTGTTGTTGTTATTGACATTATTATTGATTGCTGTTTCACGTTTCATGCTTTCAGTGGCATGCCACTCATCCTGATACTTTTGAGAACAAACTATGCCCAGACTCGTTCTGCAGCGATCCCAATCAGCAGGAGGACTCCGCAGAACCTGTCATCGTGAAATAACTGCGAGGATCCCACAACAGGAGATCCTGCATTGCCCCTATCGAGAAGTTTTTTCTTAGTTAATGAACGCAGGATCCTCCTTTATTGACGATAGTAACTGCTCGGTAGCGGAACCAGAATCAGTCAGGAACACGTCTTTGATCGCCTTCCCCCTTCCACTTCTGACTCTCCCTCCTCTACACCTGCACATCTCAATATATATATATATATATATCCGATTAGCATAAACAAAATAAGACAAACAACAAGAACGTTACTTTCTTATCCAATATTCTGGCCATCTTTAATTGCGTTTTCCATGACAGACGATGTGTGAGATCATCAACAAGGACTACACAACTATATTTATTCTCCTATCCAAAATAGCAACACTTACACTCAACCATCCACTCTTACTATGGTCTCTCCTCCCAATATACAACAAAACGATCCAAGAGATGAGAGATGACATAGCACAAGTGCAATTCGACATTCTCGCTTTTTTCTTATTTAGTATCTGACCGCAAAGATCAACTCCAGAATGTTCCAGACGAGTGGATAAGGTGGCAGAGCTTGGTCAGGGCGGCAGGGGCAATGGACAAAAGCGGTAGTTAACTTGTTAATGAGGGGCTGAGACCCTTGCTTGTTGGCCCCCAATGCCCCCCTCGCTTCATTACCTCGGTTGTCGGAACTTTGACGGAGGTCCTTCGGCCTCTCTCACCTCCCTACAGCCCTTCCCTTCCTCTTCCTCTCACTCTTTCTCCTAAAAGGGAAACCAAAAAGTGTGGTCAGCCGCGGGACATTTTTTGGAAGGCGCAGCGTTGACTGTCGATGTTGTTTGTTTTACATGTTGTTAGCCTCTGCTGCCTGATCGGTTCGTGATACGCTATTCATGGATGCATGACTAAATTCCAAGCTGAAAATGTGAGTTCTTGGTGACCCTCTGGCTTTTTATAGAGTTGACGCAAAGTTGAATGCCGATTGTTGTCGTTGATGGTACTGGGCTGTGAAGAAAGGATCAGATGACGCATCGACGGGACCGTGAAAAACAAAATCCATAAACACTATAATTGGAACAGTGTAGAATACCTTTGTGTCTGTTTTGGTTACTCTTGTTGGTTTGATTGTTGGTATTGGAGTCAGACCGAAGTCTTGTTGTGAACCGTCTTGTTGCTGGCCTCAGACTAAAATCTTGTACTTAACCTTCAGGAAAACGGCTTGTTGTTGGCCTCACGCCAAAATCTTTCGTTAACCTTCATCAAGCTAAACGTTTGTTGTTGGCCTCCGGCCGATGTCATGTGGTTAACCTTCATTAGGCAGAAGTTTTGTTGTTGGTCTCAGGCCAAAGTCTTGTACTTAACCTTCATCATGCAAAAGTCTTTTCGCTGGCCCAAGGCCAGAGTCTTATAGTTGACCTCTACCAGGCAAAAGCCTTTTTGTAGACTTCGAGACAAAGTCCTGTTGTTGATCTTCATCAACTAAAATACACATGCCAAAGTGTTGTCACTTGCCCTCAGGCTAACGTTTTGTTGCTGGTCCTCAGAGCAACATTTTGTTGTTGATCCCGGTCTCAATTTTGTGGTTGGCCTTAGGCTAAAGTCTTGCCGTTGATCCTCAGGCCAAAGTCTTGCCGTTGATCCTCAGGCCAAAGTCTTGCCGTTGATCCTCAGGCCAAAGTCTTGCCGTTGATCCTCAGGCCAAAGTCTTGCCGTTGATCTTCAGGCCAAAGTCTTGTCGTTTTCCCACCAGTGCAAGTTTTCAACGATCAACAAAAAAGACACGTTTTAGGAGAGCAACATATATCAACATTTCACCAGTAGGTCAAAGTTGCATTCTTGTTGCGTCAGTTTCAACAGCCAACAAAAAAGGTATACTTTGTGAAAACAGCATAATACCAATATTTCAGCAGTAGGTCAGAGCTGCATTCTTGTTGTGTCAGTTTCAACAGTCAACAAAAAGGTATACTTTGTGAAAACAGCACAATACCAATATTTCAGCAGTAGGTTAGAGCTGCATTCTTGATTTGCAAAAGTTTTGTTCCCCTCAGCCAGACGGTCAACACACTCCTTTCTGAACATTGAATGACCGGAAACAAACTTCCCAAACCCCTGTCAAAACAGGTCTGTCCGCAAGTTCACAAAATGCCTCAGTGAAGCGTACCTGCCGCAGATGGCAGTCTCTCTCTCTACGGTCCATGACCAGACCAGGCAAGAGAAGAAAGAAGACAGTGGAACTACACATACATTTATTTAAAACGTCAGTAAACACAGCGAGCTGAAGCCACACCGTATTTGCGGTGCTTCTAAAGGATGCAGACACTGCGACATGGCGCTCTTTTTGCAGTCATACTTCGATCAGGTCACATACCAACCCGCTGGATTTACGCGAGTCTGATCTGGGGAAGCAAGGTAGATGGTTTGGCACACTTTTTATTTCATCATCATCATCATCATCATTGACATTATTATTATTATTATCATTATTATAATTATTGTTGTTGCTATTGTTGTTGTAACTATTATCATTATTATCATTCTTGTTGTTCTTGCTATTGTTGTTGTTGTTGTAACTATTTCTTTTTCTAATATCATAATCTTATCAGCATTGTTATAATCATTATTTATTAATTAATTAGTCAGTAGTTATTGTAGTAGTAGTAGTGGAAGTAGAAGTAATATTAGTGGTAGTAGTTGTTGTAGTAGTAGTAGCAGTAATAGTAGTGGTTGTAGTAGAAGTAGTAGTGGTGGTAGTAGTAGTAGTAGTAGTGATGGTGGTAGTAGTAGTAGTTGTAGTAGTAGTAGGAGGAGTAGTATCAGCAGTTGCAGCAGTTGTTGTTGTTGCTGTTGTTGTTGTTACTATTCGTTATATTATCATCATTAAATCATCATCATGATTATTATCATCACCATCATCCTCATCATTACAATTATTATTATTACTATTATTATTATTGTCCTTGTTGTTTTTATTATTATCATCATCATCATTATCATTATTATCATAATGATAATGATTATTATTGTTATCATTATTGTCAACTCAACAGACTCTAAAACTTCACCTATGCCTTAGATTTGCCTTTCTTTTAGCAACATTACGCAAAAACTACCCACCCAGTCATAACTGAAACTTGTCAGAATGTTTGAATGTGGTCAAAGAACACACACACACACACACACACACACACACACACACACACACACACACACACACACACACGCGCGGCGCGCGCGCGCCGCATATATATATATATATATATATATATATACAGTTTAAAAGATTTAAAATGTGGAAGTATAAAAACCACCCTACAAATCTGTTTCGAGCGGGAGCTCTCTTCAGGGTATGCGTAATCTGGGCCCGCCACCAATGTTATAATGTGTGGGTGTGTGAGCTCTGCACGTGTAGCACGTGGCCTGTAGATTTTCTTTTTTGGGGCGCGTTCAGGGGGGACGTGCCAAGGGATGGTGTATTGACAAGGATTTCCATTTGTGCCTGCAACTATTGATCATTTCTACTCTAGAGTTCAGGGATGCCAGATGGGGTTTACATAGTATCAGCCACTTTTCTGTAGTACATAAGTTGCATATAAAAACCAAACAGAACTAAGTAAATATATTTGGAAGCTTAAAGATAAGAAAATAAATTACAACATATCATGGAAAATTATAAAAAGAGCAACACCATACAACAACATTTAAAAAAAATGCAACTTATGTACTACAGAAAAGTAGCTGATACTATGTAAACCCCATCTGGCATCCCTGAACTCTAGAGTAGAAATGATCAATAGTTGCAGGCACAAATGGAAATCCTTGTCAATACACCATCCCTTGGCACGTCCCCCCTGAACGCGCCCCCAAAAAGAAAATCTACAGGCCACGTGCTACACGTGCAGAGCTCACACACCCACACATTATAACATTGGTGGCGGGCCCAGATTACGCATACCCTGAAGAGAGCTCCCGCTCGAAACAGATTTGTAGGGTGGTTTTTATACTTCCACATTTTAAATCTTTTAAACTGTTGTGTCGCTCCCAATTCTTGGTTGAGCATTTTTTAGAAAACTGAGAGGTCTTTTAACCTTAATTTTATATATATATATATATATATATATATATATATATATATATATATATATTGGTCAGGAGAGCTTAACTAGTCTCTGCATTTATTTTCATTTTCAAATAACCCCAGGACACAAGCACTAAAACCAACAGGTAGTATAACAGGTAAAACATCAGACATACACAGACAGAGAAAAAGAAAGACAAGCAGAAGAAGAAGAAGAAGAAGAAGAAGGAAAACGGGCATTAACAACAACAACAAGAAGGAGACGAGAAGAGGGAGAGAGAGAGAGAGAGACAGAGAAAGAGAGACCGATAGAGAAAAAGGAGGGAAGTTAGGAGTTGGGAGAAGGAGGAGTTACAACGAAAGTAATGAAGATTACTCGCTTTTCAAATGTAATGGTCATTGTTCTCAACACGAAAGCTGCCATTATCATTCTAAAAACGAAGATAATTATTTCGTGAAGAAAAGTGTCTTTTTAGTAAAACCAAATGAAAATCTAAGATTTATATCAATAGGCATAAACAAATTTAAGTATCATACACATGAAAATCATTCTTTTGCACGAAAACCGTAATTATCATTAAACAAAATTTTTGGCACGAAAATGTTATTACCCTTTTTCAGTGAAAATCTTTTTTTTTCCGCGCCGCATGAACAACAGAAACATCATAAAAATCAAAACTGGTATTTTGCGTGAAAACTATAAAGATCTTGTAAAAACAGGACAACATTGTTTTGTTTGAAAACTGCAATTAGCAGTTTTAAAGAATAACAAATATTGTTTACAGAGATTTTTTTTATAACCAACAAACAAAGAAACAAATAAAGAAAAAAGAAAAAGAAATTATCGTTTCAAGTGAAAAGAACACTGTACAAGTTATCATTAAAGAATTCGAAGTTGTTGTTTCGCATGAAACTTTTTTTTTTGCATTAAACATGTATTTATCACGATAATAATAATAATAATGATATGATAATAATAATAAACATCAACGATGACAGTCAACACAAATTTTCTTATGAAAGTAATCATTTTCAGTAAGACAAAAAAGAGAGAATACTTTCAATCATTTTAATCTAGTTTATTTCATCATTAACCGGCTGACCACACACGCACTACCTTTCCAGGGCTATCAATAAACAGAGGAGAGGGAGAGGGGAGGGCAGCCCTCCCTGTCACAAACAGAAAGAAAAGTAAAGGAAGACACCACACGCAACAGGTGTAAATAACTATTTACAAATTATATGCAAAGTCTAGGACATCTAATAACATCTTTGGAGCATCAGGACTAGGCTGTGCTGTGTACGAAAGGCATTCCCTTACTGTTTTTTGTTTTTTCTTAACCACTGTTTAGAAAGAACAGTGATGAGAAAAAGAATCCATGAAAAAGATTTAAATGCAACACAAACACCATAACAAATCTGTGCAGGTATGTAGGCATTGTAAAATTGACAGATAGCGTCAGACTGCACCACCCCACGGACGGTCTCACAACTTACAAGCCAGGTTACAACAACAACAACAATAAGTTAAAATGATAACAACAACAACAACAACGATAATAAGAACGACAACAACAACAACAATGATAAGAATGATAATAATATTGATAATAACAACAATAATCATGATAATAATAGTCATGATAATAATGACGATGATAATGATCATAATGATAATGATACTGATAATAACAATAATAAGAACCAAAAAAAAAAAACAGAAGAAGAAGAATTATGATAATGACGATCATAATTTCTAACTATGTTGGCAACTTGGAACACACACACACACACACACACACACACACGCGCGCGCGCGCGCGCGCGCGCGTGCACACAAGTGGTACTGCGTTCGTGAGGCAAGAAAATAGCGCAAAGACCTTCTTCTTTCTTTTTCTTCACAAAAACAGAAAAATGGGCTACAAAGGCAGAAAAACAACAGTGGACAATAGTAAAGAAAGA
>CM065714.1:97539480-97541980 GCA_033310375.1 Conus canariensis | reverse complement strand
GAATGTTTGACAACATGGAAGACGTCCCTTATCAGTTCATTTCTCATGCCTCGTCCTCCGCCCGAGGTTCCGTCAAACCGAGGAGGAGGGAGGGGACAAGGGGAGGGGGGGGGGAGGGAGAGAGGACGGGATGGGGTGGTGGAGGGGAGGGGAGGGGAGGTCTCAGATCATGACACAAAGATCACAGGAGCGGATACGAGGGGCAGTGATTAGAGCGTGGATTGCTCCTGCCTAGCCTGGAAACGGGCCGGGAGCTGTGATATGTGAGGGAGAGGTGACAGACCGACAGACTGGGTGGCCACTGCAATACCCCGGGTGGGACAGAGCAATACCCCGGGTGGGACAGACAGCTTTGGCTGCACAACACCGTATTAGTCGATACTGTTTAATCTCTACTTCGTCCTTTCAGCTTTGCGCGCACAAGTACTTTGTAGTAACCTTTCTCTAACGTATAACAATTAAAGTCATGTTAGTGCAAAATGCTCGCCTACCTTTCTTCGTGTTGTTGTTGCTACTGTTGTTATTTGTAATGGTAGCATAAAAATCTGTATGACATCGCTCAGAGCAAAGCGTAAACATAGAATGTCAGTCTCGAGTTCAGTTAAAAACACCTGTTCATTTACCAGTAATCAAGGCTGTTAAGCAAGATGAAGCAGGCAGAGCGGCGGAAGTGGGGGAGAGAGTGGAGGGTGGGTGGGACACAGGGTGATGAGGAGGGAGGGGGAGCATACGTAGTGCCTCCCCTGCAGATATTGTCTACGGTATTGGCGAATCATGTTTTGCTACGGCAATTGTTTGTTACTGACATTTTTTGACAATTTCTCCCCTGATACACCAATAAATTGGGGAAAGACGAGGTGGGTGGGTGGGGGTGGGGAGGGGGGGGGGAACGGGTTCCAGAAACCTCAAACCAATCCATCCCACTCATCTTTCACACACACACCCTCCCCCCACTCCTCCTTTCCACCCTGATGCCGGCACATGGACGGCATGTTGTATCAGGAAAAACGAGGGCCTCTGAACCGAACCTTGAGGCATGCCGTTCTGTGCCGCGCTGCTGATAGCGGAAGGGAATGCAGGGGTGGGTACGGGTGTGTGGGTGGGGTGGACGGGATTACCACTGTCTGTCGTCTTTCGTCTTGTCTGACACGGCCGGTAGTGACCGTTTGGGGGTCCTGTCTCTCCTCCACCCGGCGATCGTGGGAAGGGGAAACAACTCGCCACCGGTAGTGTACAGTGGGAGTCTAGCCTGTCCGTTTGTTTATCTGTCTGTGGTGAAGCCGATTCAAATCGTATGCTGAATGCGTGACAAATCTAATCCTTGTCGAGCAGTATGAGGGGTGTGTTGTGTGTGTGTGTGTGTGTGTGTGTGTGTGTGTGTGCGTGCGTGCGTGGGGTGCGTGCGTGCTGTGTGTGTGTGTGTGTGTGTGTGTGTGTGTGTGTGTGTGTGTGTGTGTGTGTGTGTGTGTGTGCGCGCGCGTGTGTGTGTGTGTGTTTCCGAGTGAATGTGTGTGCGTGCGTGCGTACTTGTGTGCGTGCGCGCGCGCGCGCGCGCGCGCGCGCGTGTGTGTGTATGTACGCGCGCGTGCTGCGCATGTGTGGTAGATTTGCACAGTCTTCTCAACAAGGTTATTGTTCGTGAGTTCTGATAAGGGTCGTGTTGTGAAATAAAAGAATGACCACACACCCACACACAAACGGGCGCTGGCGGACTCTCTTGAATGCACCATGCTCACATAATCGTGAATGCAAGCACGAACACACACACGAGCACACACTTACGCACGCATACCTAAACATGTGCGCACACACACACACACACACACACACACAACACACACCACACACACACACACACACACACACACACACACGTACACTGCATGTAAACAAACATAACATATATTGCACAGTCATTTCTTTCCTTACATGGGAGGGGGGAGGGGGGCGGAGAGAGAAAGAGAGAAAGAAGAGAGAGAGAGAGAGAGAGAGAGAGAGACAGACAGACAGACAGACAGACAGACAGACAGACAGACAGACAGAGACGGGGGGGAGGGGGGGGGGACATGCCTTTTTCCTCAAAAGGTTACAAACGCTACATTTCCCTTGATTAAATAAAGCAATAAAGAAATAAGTAAACAAGTAGATGAATAAATAGATACCAGAAAGGATTCAGAAGAGGAAGATCTTTCTATTAATACTTTTACTTCTCGTACTTTCACGAAATATTCCAGTGCTATCCCTTTTAAGCACCTGGCCTCGCTGAACACACACACACACACACACACACACACACACACACACACACACACACACACACACACACACACACACGCAAACACACACACACACACACACACACACACACACACACACGCACGCGCGCACGCACGCACACATACACTCGCACGCACACACACGAACACACACACACACACACACACACACACACACACACACACACACACACACACACACACGCATACTATTCTGTTTAGTG
>CM065714.1:97531980-97534480 GCA_033310375.1 Conus canariensis | reverse complement strand
CAAAGAAAAACAGTGGTAAAAAGATATTCCATTCTTTCACCACTTGGTTCTCACCTAAGTAGATTCTGGCGATGTAGGTTTGTTTGTTTATTGATTTGTTTGTTTGTTTGTTGTTGTTATTTGGTGCTACAGAATACCTGTATTGCAGCGTGCAAGTATCTATAGCATTTTTTTCTGTCTTGCATCTGTAAACCAAATTTGGTAGCAAGCTAGGTTACGGCTCAAGTGCGAACTCGTTACATTTTGATGAGATTCCGTTGAGCGGATGCCGATGAAAGGGTGAGCCTTGATCCGTATTAAAAGTGTGAAGCTGAACATGAATGGTGATGCTCTCATCACGAACTGATCACTGTCTAAAACTGTCTAGTGAGCTGAACGTTGTGTAGGTGTCATTGTCGCATTGCTATTACCAAGAAATCTACATGGGAAGCAACTCTGTACAGTCTGTGCCTACCGTTACTTCCCCTGCTGTAAATTATTATTATTATTTTTTTTTTGTCCTTGAACTGACTCAAAAAGGTGGATCTAAGATCTGTTCGACCTTGGCAGAGATCTGAGCAGACTTTGAAATGAAACAGGAGAAATGAGCTGATTAGCTTTTTCTTCTTCTTCTTCTTTTGTTCAGGCAAGGTACGTTCAGGTACGTGTTTGAAAGGGGGTGGGGTACGGAGAAAGAGAGAGAGAGAGAGAGGGGGGGGAGGGGATACCATTAGTCGGAAACCAAACAGCAGGAATGTGTGCGTGAGCCCGTGCGCGTGTGTGTGGAGAGGAGCGGGGAAGTGGAAGGAGGGGGGTGTGGGGGTGTGTGTGGAGGCAGTGGAGAGGGTGAGTGGGGGGGGGGGGGGGGGCTGGGGGGGGCTGGGGTGGATGGAGAGTGTCGAGGGCCAGGGAAAATATATCACAAGTATGGGGACGAGGAAGGGAGGGAGGGAGGGGGTGGAGTGTACTCGGAATGTCAAGCTGAGTGTTGTGTTTTCTTTCAAGTGATGAGAAACGGGGTGTTGTCTAATGCACTTGGTTGTTTTCTTTTATTTCAATCTTTTTGTTTGTAATTTAGTCATAATATGAGTTCTGAAAGAAAGAAAGACTGGAAGAGAAGGAAGACAACATGCCAGGCCGCATTTTTAGAGTGGTAATGTTTTTTTCTGATGAAGAAAAAAAAATGAATGCGCAACACGTGGAGAAGGAATGACCAGTAATAATGAAGAATAAAATAACCGTGTTTGATAACATGTCCAGCGTCATATTTCTGGCATTTTTGTTTCTCAACCGGTCGTTGCCTGTTTATTGCAAAAAACAAAACAGACAACAAGAACTTAAACGCTATATAGTAAAGAATTAGAAAACTAACAAACTAAGTAACTAACAAATTGAGAAATGGTGAAGACACTTAACAAACCCTCCTGACAAAGGGGTAAAAGAATTACGATTTATGTGTTTTGAGTTTGTGTGCAGTAAGAACAGAGAGTGGTCAAAGGGAAATGTGTGGTGCATAACAACGACAATGGAGGTACAGAAATATGCATAACAACGACAATGGAGGTACAGAAATATGCATAACAACGACAATGGAGGTACAGAAATATGCATAACAACGACAATGGAGGTACAGAAATATGCATAACAACGACAATGGAGGTACAGAAATATGCATAACAACGACAATGGAGGTACAGAAATATGCATAACAACGACAATGGAGGTACAGAAATATGCATAACAACGCAATGGAGACGAAATCGATAACATCAAAAATGGAGATACAAAAATACCAGAATAGAAAAGTGTATACAAGCTCTAAAGATAACATGGATTAAAATTGTAAACACTGCCAATCCAAAAGGGACATAGAAAAGTATATACAAGCAAGCTATAAAGATAACATGGATTAAAATATATATATTCTGCCAACCCAAACTGAAACTAGAAAAGTCTATGCCAGCTCTAAAGATACCATGGATTAAGATACGTACACTGTCAACCCCAAATGAAAAAAAGTCATTGAAAAACTATGTCCCGAAATTGATTTATTGAATATGCATGGTGCTAGAAAATTTCTGTCTTACAAATCAACATTTTGGGATCGATGTCTTTCTGCCTTATGAAATCTTTAATGAGACAGTCTTACAAAATTTACAAGAGCTCCAAGCGCATCCTTTTTTTTATCATGATGTAGAATAGGTAACGACTTGATGTTTTCGAAACTGAAGCAAATAAACGAAATATTTTAATATAATTCATTAACGAAAATGAACATTTCTTGGATTGTGACAGATTTTCTGATTATTGTGAGATCAACGTAAACCATCTTGAATATTTGGAATGTATGCGGTCACGAAGAAGGCATTTTTTTTAAGAATAAGCGTATTATGAGTAAAGATGACAAGTATAATCAAACACAAAAGCACTACAAGTTACATCAAACTTAAATCAAGATTAAAGATTTTACTCTAAGTCTGTCTTAGAAGAATTAATAACATTTGATATCAGATCATTTGCT
>CM065714.1:97514480-97521980 GCA_033310375.1 Conus canariensis | reverse complement strand
ACACACACACACACACACACACACACACACACACACACACACACACGCACACTCACACGCACACTTACCCAAAGAAAGCCTTGCAGACACCGGCGAGCAGCAGAAGAGAGAGGAGGAGACAGAAGAGGTGCAGAAGCAGTCCCTGTCTAGCCAAAGAAGTCATTCTGCAGTTGACCGCTCACGTCAAAAATCGACATGGCGAAACGCCTTCTATTAGTGCCCCTGTCTCACAGTGCATACTTTCCCCTCACTCTTCATCTCGCTGTCTGGCATTTTTTGCACCTTCACTGTCTTTTCTCGAGCTGAGCATCATTTCCATGGCGTTTTCATCTTTCGACCCAAGCGGTAGGTTTTAAAGATAGTTTCATCAATCTTCCTCACCAGTGGCTTTCTTCAGAGCGAAAATTCACAGGAATTTGACGGACAATAGTCTCTCAGGTTTTTGTAGACTTTATCACGTGTACTGGAACGAATTCTTGGACGTGACATGATTCCTAAAACATTAGTTTTCTTCGGATATGATGGAATGATCTTTTTTTTTTTTGCACTTTTTTGTTTTCACGTTGACCTAAACTGTAACCTTGTTTCTACTGTTATGTTCAGAATATCAAACCTTTCAATCTGTTGCAGCCTCTTTAAATTTCTAATTGCAAAGTGAGACGACTGCAGACGGAAATCTAAACAAATCTTAAATAAATGTTAGCGAACTGCCCAGAGAAACGTGGACAAACGAGTCACAAGACAAAACACAACGCGTTTCGACCTCTTAGGTCTTCTTCAGGTGAGTCACAAACGAATAAAATAACGAAAATTCACTTAGCTTTGATCGCTTCAGATCGCTTCAGAGTTCAGCGCAAGGAAGAAGGCGTTGAATGAGCTTCATTGCATAGCAGGTCCCTTGTGTCGCATTGTATCGTAGATTGTAGTGAAGAGCAATGGGGCTTATCTCATTCAACGCCTTCTTCCTTGCGCTGAACTCTGAAGCGATCGAAGCGATCAAAGCTAAGTGAACTTTCGTTATTTTATTCGTTTGTGACTCACCTGAAGAAGACCTAAGAGGTCGAAACGCGTTGTGTTTTGTCTTGTGACTCGTTTGTCCACGTTTCTCTGGGCGGTTCGCTAACATTTATTTAAGATTTCTTTAAATTTCGTTACACTAAGGACATCACTCAACTGACTTCACAAAACGATATCTCCTTTAACGGAATGTACACAGTCAGAGAAGAGCCCTTTCTCTAAGATACTGGATTCACCAGTCTTTTTTGATTTGAGGTGCGTGTGTGATGGAGGGGGATGTTCATGTCATTCCGGAGCATAATCACAGCAATGTCAGTTCTGTTGTAATTAGCATTATCTTGATTAAGTCATATTAAGGGCCCATTAAAAGTGAACTACGATGTAAAGCCAGTCTGGGAAAATATTGAAAAGAAGGAATCTGTTGAAATGAAACTCACATAACAAAAATTTAGTTCATAGATATTATTTCTTTTAATTGTCTCGCATAAAATCGGACCAAAGGGGGCAGACATGGGCCTCAGTTTTAAACTTTTTTTTTCCTCAGAGATATTGACACATACATGTAGCCCGAATCGTTAGGGTGTCCAGCTTTAATTTAACTACAAATTCGTTTTCTGGTGATAACTTTGATTTGAGAGGGTTTTTTGTTTTTGTTTTTGTTTTGTTTTGTTTTTTGTTTTTTTACAGAAATTAACACAGACAAAAAAGGATTGATTTAATTGCGCATATTAACGAATCCTGTCAATTAGTCACTACATGTTTAAATACTTACATATTCATTTATACATTTTACTATTAAATATTTGAATAAAAATGAAAATAACTTCACGCCATACGAATAGAAACGCCATCAACAGACATTCTTGAGTGTTCTCAGATTCGGCAGACGAAGTTCATTCACGATGACGACAATCGCCCTTAAATCACCATGACAACAATATTGCTAATACACTAACAACCACATCACAGTCACCACCATAGCAATCTCACCTCTGCTACTACATCTACCACAACGACAGCTACTACCACAGCGACTATCCTCCTGGTTACCCTGTTCGGACAGTATCACACATATCATCCACAGCGGAGTAGCCAACCTTTGGTAGAAGCTATCATCTCGACAGAGAACGACACACGAAAACTGTGCGGAGAGATTTCACTGAGTTTTCGATCCCCCCTTCTCCCCCCTTTCTCTGGTCCCTCTCTCTCACCTCTCTCACTTTCACTCTCGCTCTTCACGCCGTGCTTCGTCTGTCCATTTCCACGACTCCGGTTAGCCCCTCACCACTCCTTCCTTCCTTCCTTCCCTCCCTCCCTCCCTCCCTCAACCACTCACTCCTTTACAAGACTCCCCCTGGCGTGCGACGCAACCGGCGACTACTGCCCTGTCAACCGCCAACACACGCACGCACAGACACAGACGTACAGACACAGACAGACACAGACACATAGACACATAGACACAGACACGCACACACACACACACACACACACACACACACACACACACACACACACACACACACACGCACACCACACGCACACTTACCCAAAGAAAGCCTTGCAGACACTGGCGAGCAGCAGAAGAGAGAGGAGGAGACAGAAATGGTGCAGAAGCAGTCCTGTCTAGCCAAAGAAGTCATTCTGCAGTTGACCGCTCACGTCAAAAATCGACATGGCGAAACGCCTTCTATTAGTGCCCCTGTCTCACAGTGCATACTTTCCCCTCACTCTTCATCTCGCTGTCTGGCATTTTTTGCACCTTCACTGTCTTTTCTCGAGCTGAGCATCATTTCCATGGCGTTTTCATCTTTTGACCCAAGCGGTAAGTTTTGAAGATAGTTTCATCAATACTTCCTCACCAGTGGCTTTCTTTAGAGCGAAAATTCACAGGAATTTGACGGACAATAGTCTCTCGGTTTTTGTAGACTTTATCACGTGTACTGGAACGAATTCTTGGACGTGACATGATTCCTAAAACATTAGTTTTGTTCGGATATAATGGGATGATCATTTTGTTGTTTTTGTTGTTGTTGCACTTTTTCGTTTTCACGTTGACCCTAAACTGTAATCTTGTTTCTACTGTTATGTTCAGAATATCAAACCCTTCAATCTGTTGCAGACCCTTTAAATTTCGTTACACTAAGCACATCACTCAACTGATTTCACAAAATGATATCTCATCAACAGAATGTACACAGTGTGAGATAATAGCCCTTTCTCTAAGATACTGGATTCACCAGTCTTCTTTCGATTGGAAGTGTGTGTGTGATGGAGGGGGATGTTCTAAAAATAAGGGCCAAAAATATTTTGAAATATTGTGTGTTTCTGGAAGCAACTGAAAAATAAGGTTACTGGCGTATTATTGTGTCTGGTCATTCCGAAGCATAACCACAGCGATGTCAGTTCTGTTGTAATCAGCACTATCTTGATTAAGTCATATTAAGGGTCGATTAAAAGTGAACTACGATGTAAAGCCAGTCTGGGAAAATATTGAAAAGAAGGAATCTGTTGAAATGAAACTCACATAACAAAAATTTTACTTCATAGATATTATTTCTTTTTAATTGTCTCGCATTAAATCGGACCAAAGGGGACAGACATGGGCCTCAGTTTTCAACTTTTTTTTTTCCTCAGAGATATTGACACATAAATGTAGCCCGAATCATTAGGGTGTCCAGCTTTAATTTAACTACAAATTCGTTTTCTGGTGATAACTTTGATTTGAGAGGTTTTTTGTTTTTGTTTTTGTTTTTGTCGTTGTTGTTTTTACAGAAATTAACACAGACAAAAAAGGATTGATTTAATTGCGCATATTAACGAATCCTGTCAATTAGTCACTACATGTTTAAATACTTACATATTCATTTATACATTTTACTATTAAATATTTGAATAAAAATGAAAATAACTTCACGCCATACGAATAGAAACGCCATCAACAGACATTCTTGAGTGTTCTCAGATTCGGCAGACGAAGTTCATTCACGATGACGACAATCGCCCTTAAATCACCATGACAACAATATTGCTAATACACTAACAACCACATCACAGTCACCACCATAGCAATCTCACCTCTACTACTACATCTGCCACAACGACAGCTACTACCACAGCGACTATCCTCCTGGTTACCCTGTTCGGACAGTATCACACATATCATCCACAGCGGAGTAGCCAACCTTTGGTAGAAGCTATCATCTCGACAGAGAACGACACACGAAAACTGTGCGGAGAGATTTCACTGAGTTTTCGATCCCCCCTTCTCCCCCCTTTCTCTGGTCCCTCTCTCTCACCTCTCTCACTTTCACTCTCGCTCTTCACGCCGTGCTTCGTCTGTCCATTTCCACGACTCCGGTTAGCCCCTCACCACTCCTTCCTTCCTTCCTTCCCTCCCTCCCTCCCTCCCTCAACCACTCACTCCTTTACAAGACTCCCCCTGGCGTGCGACGCAACCGGCGACTACTGCCCTGTCAACCGCCAACACACGCACGCACAGACACAGACGTACAGACACAGACAGACACAGACACATAGACACACACACACACACACACACACACACACACACACACACACACAACACACACACACACACACACACACTAACACTAACACTAACACTACACACACACATACACACACACGCCACACACACACACACACACACACACACACACACACACACAACAAGAGAGAGAGAGAGAGAGAGAGAGAGACAGCGACAGAGACAGAGACAGAGAGACAGAGACAGAGAGAAGAGGAAGAAGAATTCGCGCGCACACACACACATTTACCAGCCTAAAGTGGCATTCATTCGTGAATGTTCTTGTCTGACAATTTTTTTTTAAATTTCTCTAGAAACGTATGTGGATCACGAATGTGGACTTCCTGTTCGATAAGCAGTATAGTAATATACATTTCCATGTGAAATGATGTAGTTGTGCATTTATGCTTTTGGTTTTGTTTGTTTGTTATCCCCCCTCCCTCCCCGCCACCCCCCCTCCCCCCCCCCCCCCCCCCCCCCCCCAATTTTCAAGTCATTGCGTCTTTATGACATAGTAGTATTCGATCTGTCCATGCTATTAAAAATACCCAGCCTCTCCCCCCACCCCCATCCCACCAACCCCACCCGATTGTGACAATCCACATATCCCCAAGACCGCAAACTGTGAGGGGGGGTGGGGGGGGTGGTACGGGTGGGTGGTGGTGGGTGGGAAGGATAGGTAGGCGAGAATGGGGAGGGGTGGAGGGTGCAGACAGATTCAGAGGAAGCATTTGCATGTCTTTTTGGCCAGCAGTTTAGCTTTTGTGCCTGATCTTCATTCAGAGACCCTAGGGAAACGTCACATGTCTTTATGCATTTTTTTTTACCGTCTCTGCCGTCATGGACGATGAAGATAGTATAGCCTAAATATGAACCGTAAGAAAATAACGATCTCTCTTTCTCTCTCTCTCTCTCTCTCTCTCTCTCTCTCTCTCTCTCTCTCTCTCTCTCTCTCTCTCTCTCTGCGTTTGTGAATGTGTATGTGTTTGTGCATATGTACGTACGCTCTTGCGTGCATGTGCATGTGAGTGTAGTTGTGTGTGTGTGTGTGTGTGTGTGTGTGTGTGTGTGTGTGTGTGTGTGTGTGTGTGTGTGTGTGTGTGTGTGCACGCGCGCGTGTGTGAGTGTGTGTGTTTGTGTGCGTGTGCGCTCGCGCTCGCACACACGCTTGTGTGTGTGTGTGTGTGTGTGTGTGTGTGTGTGTGTGTGTGTGTGTGTGTGTGTGCGTGTGTGTGTGTGCGTGCATGTGTGTGTGTGTGAGTGTGTGTGTGTGTGTGTGAGTACATGCGTGCGCGCGCGCGAGTGTGTGTGTGTGTGTGTGTGTGTGTGTGTGTGTGTGTATGTGTGTGTGTGTGTGTGTGTGTGTGTGCGTGTGTCTCCGTGACCAGCGTCTAAGATTCCAGGTAACTCGTACAGTTTCTTAATGAAGTAATCGTAAATCGCCCTGTTGTTTGAATTATCAGCTGCATTGCGAGACTGACAGCCCCCTACCCTTTCTTCACATCCTGTTAACTTCTGCAAACACACACACACACACACACACACACACACACACACACACACACACACACACACACACACACACACTTCACATTCTCTTAACTCCTGCAACACACACACACACACACACAACACACAACACAACACACACACACACACACACACACACACACACACACACACACACACACACACACACACACACACTACACACACACACACACACACACACACACACACACACACAACACACACACACACACACACACACACACACACACACACACACACACACACACACACACACACACACCATCACCACCACCACCACCACCACCACCACATCATTCTCTCCTCCCTGCCACTTATTCTGTTTCCACACACTGTTTCACCACCACACGTCATCAGTTTCTTGTGGAGGCCGGGTGGTGGTCGCCCCTTCCTCCTTCCCTCCTCCATCGCTCCCTTCCCCGCCACCCCCATCGCCATTAGCTCACCTCTTTACCCCCACCCAACATCCATAGCTTCCCTTCCCTCACCTTCTCCCACTGTCTCCATTCCAGCCGCCCTTCCCAGCACTCCACCTCCCGGCTTCAGTGGTAAAGAAATACTACCATTAAAGAAAAGACTTACTGGACTGATTTAGACAAAAGTGATCCATATATGACTGTCACACATAGCTCGGTTCTAAATTTTGGCGCGTGGCTATCGTCTATACAGTCGACAGGCGATGTCTTGCAAGTTCTGGGCCCACTTAATGCTGTTTGGACGAATGGCTATGGGATTTTTAAGTCGACCGGAACGACTCCATTGTTTTGACCTTGACTCGCTTCAAGGTCATGAGGTCATAGAAATTGACTCGAGATGTTGGCATTTATATGTCATTCACCGAAACGGGCGTTGGCGAAAAAGTGGACATGATTAAATAAGATAAGAAACTTCATTATCCTCAAAAAGAAAAAGTTATGTTAGATGCAAGTGTTATCACGCAAACTCGAATGCATAGAACATAAAGAAATGTCTGAAAACAAGTATTCATCAACTATCAACGATAAGAACATAGCAAAAGGTTAAACATTTAAACACGCTCCATATCATCAAAGTTCCTCTAAAATGTATAGCATCTAAGATTACTACAAGTAAGAATATAATTGGAAGCTTTTTTTTTCTTTTCTTTTTCTTTCTTTCTTTCTTTTTTCTTTCTTTTTTTTTTTTTTTTTAAAGGAAAACCAAATGAAATAATAGCTACATGCTTGCAGTGATATCGTACCCCACCCCATCTCTCCCTGTTCCACACAAACACACACACGCCCCGCTCGTGCACGCATGCCTAATACATCCGCTTCCCTCCCCCTTCTCAATCGTCCACACATATCCCCATCTCCTCCACATACATGAGTTCATGTACAGTATATGTGTACACACTCACAACA
>CM065714.1:97494480-97496980 GCA_033310375.1 Conus canariensis | reverse complement strand
CAGCAAGTGGACTTGGATCAGCGACCGTGGGGACAGCCATCTGTGGCAAGCACGCTTCACTGGGCCTTGTGAATTTGCGGAGAGGCCTGTTTTAACATGCATCGAGAAAATGTACCTTCAGTCACCAAGTTCACACCACAGAGTATTGATCATCCAACTGTGGTGAGACGAATATTTACCAAACAAATGAAAAAAAAAGCCTTTGTTTTTAAAGCAAGCCTAGTCTTATTAGTAGATGCTATCGTCTCTATCGAGTCTTTTCGTGTGATCGGCGGCAATGTTAAGTCAAATTCTGACAACAAAACTAAAAATCGACATTGAATGCATTATGATTATGGTAGCAGATTCTAAAGAGTCACCCCCACATCCATACGAAGTTGCGCTCTGATTGGTCACAATGAAGAGTGTATCCCAATTTGCTGTTAAGGTTGGCCGCAGAACAACTGAGGCTTCTTTAGCAAGCGACATATTACTCTACACCTCTTCCATAATAGTTCTTCTGCACGGCAACACACACACACACACACACACACACACACACACACACACACACACACACACACACACACACACACACGGCATGTTGATATTAAGCACGAACCATTTTTTTTCCTTATTTCACTAGCCAAAAATTCCATGGTTTCAGAACCGGAAATAAATTTCCCTAACACACGTCAATCCACGGCTGTCTTGAAGTCATTGGAGGAGCTCTTCCAGTATGGCCCATGACTTAGACAAATCTGGTAGTGGAGAAATATATGAGGCAGGGACGGGCAACAACAAAAAGGGGGGGGGGAGGTGACAAAAACAAAACAGATTCTGGATGGGTGGACCGTAAGATTTGTGACTTTGATGAATCAACATCAACAGACTACACAGTCCCAAAACACTGATCTGGCAATACTGGCATGTTTGGGGGGGGGGGGGGGAGGTAACAAGAAGAATGGCCAGCCTTCCTCATGCTTTCAGCAGAGAGGAGCAGCGAGGAAGCTCTGACGCTGGGGGTGCTGTACACAAAGGAAATCCTGATCAGGATCTACAATGACTTGACCATTGTGGCGGAAAGAATTGTGCACATGCAGACACTGGCAGTAGTGTAGTTCTGGCTTTGTATTAGACGTGATGTTGTTATTTGGGTTTCATGTCATGATGATTGTTTATGCAGTTGCCCACCTACTGATTCTGTTTCTATTAAATCAGATATTTTAAAAAGTTGCACAGTTCCTTTCCATGAAACTCGATTTCGTGTTTGAGTTCAGCGAGCTTAACCACATTCAATGATTTGTTTGTTCTCTCTCTCTCTCTCTCTCTCTCTCTCTCTCTCTCTCTCTCTCTCTCTCTCTCTCTCTGTATGCTTGCGTGCGTGCGTGCGTGTGTGCGTGTGTTCTCTGTCTGTCTATCTGCCTGTCTGTCTCTCTGTATTACTCTCTGTCTGTCTGTCTGTCTGTCTGTGTCTGTCTGTCTCTTTCTCTCTCTCACTCACTCTCTCTCTCTCTCTCTCTCTCTCTCTCTCTCTCTCTCGCGCGCGCGCGCGCGCGCGCGTGTGTGTGTATGTATGTATGTATGTATGTATGTATGTATGTGTATGTGTGTGTGTGACGCGCGTCTGTGTGTGTGTGTGTGTGTGTGTGTGTGTGTGTGTGTGTGTATGTATGTGTGTGTGTGTGTGTGTGTGTGTGTGTGTGTGTGTGTGTGTGTGTGTGTGTGTGTGTGTGTGTGCAGTTGATACATAAACACAATGGGATACACAGCTTAATGTTTTAATTCATATTTTCATGTCAACATCCGCTTCATATATGAAGCTTCTTCAGATTGACAACTGTGGTTTGAATAATCACTTCCCCAAATCAAACCATTTTTTAATCGATTTCCTTTGAAACAGATACCGCTGGCGGCAAAACGGCTTGCAGACTGTGCACACACATGTCGACCCTACACTTCACATCAAGAAAAGTGCAAAATGTGAACAGCCTCTTTTGATCCAGTCCTTTGTTACTTTATGTACTTATTCATTATTTTTATCTATGTACTGGTTCATTCGTTTATTTAGATTTACTAACCGCCATTCCTTTGTTCTCTTGCTCTTTCTGCTCTTTTTTCTTTTTTTTTTTTTTTTTTTTTTTTTTTTTCTTTTCTTTTTTTCCATTTCATCTCTGTATTTCTGATCTTTGATCCAATCACGTGCAAGTGTTGTGCCCCCGGAAATTCTCCCGCTTTTTTGTTTTTGTTTTTTTTTAATCGTCGTTATCGCTGTTTTCTTCCAATGTTTGACCTTGTAACCCCCCCCCCCCTCTCTCTCTCTCTCTCTCTCTCTGTTTTTTTCTCCTTTTATTTTTTGGTTTCGGCGCTTCGCCTTAAGACTCCCCCCCCCCCTCTCTCTCTCTCTCTCTCTCTCTCTCTCCAAAGGAGATAATAGTTCAATTTTTTTTTTTCATTTTCGTGCTTATGCGTGTGTGTTGAACGTTGTATACGGATAGATAAATATATCACTTCAAGAGTT
>CM065714.1:97471980-97486980 GCA_033310375.1 Conus canariensis | reverse complement strand
TTCAACTGCCTACATGATCAACATCAGTTTGCTCGCAGAAAAAAAAATACTGAGCATATTTTGTTTTACACAAAGAAACCCTATGACCACGTATGGCATGACAGATTATTAGGCCCATGACATATGTAAAGCATGACAGATCACTACGTAGATCAAAAGTTATTGGTCTGTCTGGAAGTATCTAGATTACATTCAGAATATTTTTTTTTTAATCTGAGAGGAACACGTAAAAAAGGAGTCAACTCCTATTCCACCATAAGATTTCCAATAATGGGTATCCCATTGGGGTCAGTTATTGCTCCCCATTTGTTTAATATTTTGTTGTACGGTTAGCCACAGTTTGTGTCGTACAAATATGGTGTTCGGACAGTATGCAGATGACATGTGCTTGAGTGAAAGTAGCCACGAAAATGAATACATCCAAAAGACAGCTACACTACTTTAGAACATTGTATCACCTAGAAGATGATACCCTAAACCATAACATGATGGCAAATGGACTTGTGCTATCACAATCCCCCCCACCCCCCCCCACCCCCCACCCCCCCAAAAAAAATCGTTCTTTTGATAATGGACCAAATCCATCAGTATTGGCTATTTTTTCTCGAATAAATAACAAAATACTGGAACATAAACTGATGGCTACATTTCTTCATATTCAATATTTACAGACTTAAGCTAGAAAAAGTTTGTTTTCTTAAAGCTGTATTAAAAATGGGGCCAAGATGCTAACATTAAAAAACACCTGACATTGTCACTAATACTGTCCAAATTTAAGTACAGGACGGAAGTTTTTTTCAATGGTCACAAATACTTGCTCAAAAAACTGCAAGGCTTTGAAGCCGGGTGAGCCATGCAATGCATGTCCCCTAGGAACAAATCGTGAAAAAGGAGAATCACCATTAGATGAGTATTGACAGGTTACAATGAGTTATCACCATTAGATGAGTATCGACAGGGAGTGTCTTACGAATTTAAACATGCGGCAGCAATGTTGAAAACGGAATAAGTGTAAGATCATACATTAACTTCCCGAAAAGGGCAAAGTCGATCTGCTCGCTTTCGACCGTCAGAATTTACAAATTGAATTTATTCCAGAAATCAGAAATAAACCATAACGAAATTGAAACCCAAACTTGCGTCATCTCCTAGGTCACCAAGGGAACTTCGAAGAGCAACTTTTGATAGTAATCATATATCGTTGACAAGAAGTGTATCGATGAAAACCTGATCGGCATATCACCAGAAAGGTATATACAAAATCGATATCTTTTGACCTTAAAATCTGTACAGATTGATCCCTTTTTCGGTGTCCGAGAAGAAGGTGCAGGACTTGCTATTCCGTCTTTAAATGTAGAAAGTCGTATTACCTTGAAATAGAACAGTTCCTTTTTTTTACAGTTTAACAAGCTACTGTTGTAATGGTTTTGTATCACCTAATTGACTTTTCTAACCCAGTACTTCAGGTCGTTCTTTTGTGTCGATTCGAAGTCGGCTTTGTTCGCTCTTAGTAAATCATACCCTATTGCAAAAGAAAGTGTAATCACAGATGTTAATCACTCAGTGTCTTTCATGATCATAAGAGGCACGGACATTTCTTGTTGATGAGTTCCCTGTCACTGTGGGACGCAGTGTAATGAGATAGTAGACAGAGTAGCAAAGTGGTGGTGGGGGGGGGGGGGGGGGGGGGGGCAAAAAATACTAACAGAGCAGACTGTATCCCAATTCAATTAGCTATCCATGAGGGAAATAGCTTACTGAAAAGTACATCCTGGAAACATTTCATGTAAAAAAAAACACCTACAAAATTCTGGATGCTTTCTACGTTCTCATACAAACCAGTTGTTAATCATTAATATATTTAATGGGTTGATTAATGCAGCTAATCTTATTCTCGGATTACCTTTTCTTTGATACATAGGATCAAACTGAACGCTTTTAAATATCAGTTCAGTAAGACTGTAACTGTCCTTGTGGTGAGAAAACCAAAAACTTTTTCTGCCCATGCTACCAATCCGTTCTCTAGAACAGGCTTTAGAAATATACCACCAATGTGTGAAATTGCAATTTCATTTACATCAAAGTCCCAGTTTTCTGTTTTATGAGTAGGCATTGATAATCATTTTTTTTTGGTCACCCTAATTAATCGTTCTGTGTTAGATTGCGGTTGAACAATTTACTGTTTGTGTTAGTATTTTTGGTATAGGCCGATATAGTTGTTGCTTGCTGCTTTCACCATTTTGTCTAGTACACTCAGTGTGGACAGACATTAAATTAAAGACACCCCCCACTCCTGCCACACACACACACACACACACACACACACACACACACACACATGCACGCACGCACGCACACGCACACACGCACGCACTCACGCACGCACGCACGCACGCACGCACGCACGCACACACACACACACACACACACACACACACACACACACACACACACACACACACACCACGCACGCACGCACGCTGCACACACATACGCACACAGGCACACACCTGATTTTGATTTTTCCATCGTGTAGTACTACAAAGGAAGCTGGCTGTCTGGTTTTTGGTCTGTTTGGTTTGCTTGTTTGGCTGTTTGTGTTCCTGGCACTTCTGTACTGAACAATTAACGTCAGCGCTAACAGACCTGAGAAATTGAATCAATATCCTAGTCAGTTTGAGTTGAAGAAACTGCTGGCGTCCAGAGTACAACGTGCTCTGAAATCTACTTTAATGTGTGTGTGTGTGTGTGTGTGTGTGTGTGTGTGTGTGTGTGTGTGTGTGTGTGTGTGTGTGTGTGTGTTTTATTATTGCAATTTCTGATTTTTTTTTTTTTTTTAAACTTATAAATGTTAATGTTTCCCTGTTAAGTTTCCTTGATGATTTTTATGTCATTCAGATATTTGTATCATTTTCGTGTTTCATTGATTTATTAAGGTTTTTTTTTTAATGTCAGTACACCAATATGTTAATCTGACAGTAAATGGTTTCAGTCAGTCGGTCAGTCAGTGTGTTCGTGCTTGCATGCGTGAGTGCGTGCATGCGTGCGTGTATGGGTACATGCGTGCAGCGTGAGGGTATGGGTGCGTGCGTGCGTGCGTGCGTGCGTGTGTGTGTGTGTATGGTGTGTGTGTGTGTGTGTGTGTGTGTGTGTGTGTTGTGTGTGTGTGTGTGTGTGTGTGTGTGTGTGTGTACATATGAGGAACTCTCAGTGCCGAAACGACGGACAGAAAGAACTTGCTTTTTTGCTTCAATCATATGGTCTCTCTCTCTCTCTCTCTCTCTCTCTCTCTCTCTCTATATATATATATATATATATTATATATATATATGTATTATATATATGTATATATATATATATGTATATATATATATATATGTATATATATATTACATATATACATGTGTGTGTGTGTGTGTGTGTGTGTGTGTGTGTGTGTGTGTGTGTTGTGTGTGTGTGTGTGTGTGATTTCTTAATGACATGTTCTTAGTAAGGCCAATTGCTACTTCAGTTTTACAACGGTCACCACAAAATTGCTTACCTATATATATTATTTCTGGCGTATAGTCATTGTCCTGAGATTTCAACTTTGTAGTCAAAGGAGTAGGCGTCATTTAAAGATCTGGTCAATAAACGAACAACTAACTTTTCCTCGCCCACCAACCAAGCAAACAAAATTGTAAGGAGAAAACAAAGTCTTTTTTCTGGGGAATGGGAAGAAACGAGGAATGGGGTGGGTGTGTGGGAGTGAGGTGTGGGGGTTTTGTACGAGCTACTTTTAAAGAATCTTACCTCTAAAAAGCGTGCATCACGTGCAAGATATTGGTGATAGGATAGGACAGGACAGGAGCATGTCCACAGGAGCGCTTCTGTTGGGTTCCCAGGCATCTGATATGGCAAGTTTACTCCACAGCTGGCCGAAGCGTGACCCTGGTGACCCCCAGGGCTTGTACTGGTTATGCATAATAAGAAGCAGCAGTCTGACATTCCGCAAGAAAGTATATGGTAACCATTGGGCTTCATTCTTCTAATGGAAATGGTAACCATTGGGCTTAATTCTTCTAATGGAAATGGTAACCATTGGGCTTCATTCTTCTAATGCAAGACTACTTATTGTTTTTTAAAAATTGCAAAAAGAAAGCAACAAGAATATTTGACTTTTAAAGCATTTCATACGATATATAAAAGCACGAGTTTGAATTACAAAAAATTCTTAGGTTTCACCTCTGTGGCATGAAAAGCCCTTCAAATCTTTGATAGGAAATCGAAGGAAATTAAGACACACAGTCTCAAGGGATGTTCTGTATAACCACGTAAACTGGCACAACAAAACTAAGGATCAGTTTGAATACAAAAGCATGTGGTGATCTTTTTCAACGTGGGAAAAGTACATTGGAATGAATTTAAATATATGAACCAGTGGAACCAGCGAGTGAGATTGACTGACTTGAATGAGAAAAAATCACGCGTTTATAAAGGAAACAGTAGATGGATACCTTGGAATACAGCAAACACAAATCGTTTTGAAAAGTTTGTTTGGTTAGGAACAAAAATAGCACGTCTCCTGTTCTTATCCTTTCATCTCTTGTTTCTGGTAGATGTGGGAAATAAACCAAAGTGCGTGAAAGTTAACTGAATTCAAATTTGCAAAAGCAGTATATTCTTCTACTTTATACTTTGCCTTGAGTATTTTTTTAAATACAGACAACAGGTACTTCTTTCATTTTACATCAGTATATTTAAGGCTTTGCGAGTGACAGATATGATCAAATGTTTTATCAGATTTGAAGTTGTCATCTTTATGCTTCTTTCATTTTACATCAGTATATTTAAAGCTTTGCGAGTGACAGATTTAGATCAAATGTTTTATCAGATTTGAAGTTGTCATCATTTCCAAATAAAGTAATGGATTCGTGTAGGGATAATGATTGAAACGGTGGCAATTTCTTTCGTTAACTGCTCTAATTGCTTCCAGAAAGTGTTTACACTTACACATCACCACAGCAGATGTTGTACACTTTTTCCATGTGGCAAAAAAGAGCATCTGTTACCTGCTGTAAATCCCATGCACTGGAGAATCACGTTTGTAGCTAGCATTCTGTGCACTATTCTGATCTGAACCCATTTTAGTTTAATTTCCTAGTACTTTTCATTATTCTGACATATGTCTTTTTTTTCTTTTTTTTTTGCCATTTGATATCCGCATTTATGTATTATTCCATTTTTGACAGCATTTTGATTTTCGTTCTATCTTCCACTAGCGTATCATAGTATAACTTAGTTCCCTTTTTAACAGAGTATAGAAGAAAAAACTATGTGGCGTGCTCAGATTTCTTGTTAGTTTCTAAGTATGTTTACTTTTTCGGAGCGAACTAATTCTGCTTTTGAACTGATGCACAACTTAGGAAATGATTTTGGATATTGACATTCAGCGTATAATATGTGTTTTCCAACATGTTAGCACAGACCCTCATTCAGATAAATATTTCCATTTATCCAATCTTATGGACTTATTGAAATACGTTTAAAACTAATTTTATGCGGCAAACTGTGGCTTCCCCGGTGCTTAAGATGAATTTGTTTGGAAAACTTTGTTGTGTATGCGTGGAATATGTCTTTCAAGAGTGGACTTTGCTCTGCTTCACTGATCAGTTCCTTTGTCTAACACTTTTTAGATTTGTTTAAGTTTGGATACAATACTTGTACTTATGAGAGATATTTGTATGCTATTATAATTGTACATGTGTGGAAATTAAAAAGTAGATCATTGCTTTCATTGGTTTACATTAAACGAAGATAATCTGTTATTATTTGCCTACTATCGTTCTGTAATCGATGAATTCTTTGGTTTTCGTTGTATCGATTTTTTAATCTCGCATTATCTTTTTTAGTTTTTATATTATGTAGGTGTATTCCTGTGTTTAAACTGCTTTGTGTAACTGCATACAGATTTTTTCCACAATCTCTTGGTTATGTTAACATATTCAATGCTTTAACTACTTTAAGTCCTTTGATTATGTATTCCAATGAAAAAAAATATTTTGTGTGAAGCTTTCATCATCTTTTTTTTTAAGTCTTTTATTATACCCATATATTCAAGTGTTGAAATTTCTTTGTTAACCTTGAATACATATTTCGTCCTTTAGCTCTACTTATGAATTCTAATTTTCAAATTGCTTTGTAAATCTGATCAAATCAATTTTTCAGTTCTGTAGTAACTTTTTATATTTCCAGACTTAAACTACACTGCGAATCATCTCTCTTTTCATTTAGTCCTTTAGTTACATTTATGTCTTACAAATATTTGAACTGCTCAATGAATCGCACATATTTCTTTGAACTCCTCTACTTGTGTTTGTGTTTTTTATGTTTAAACTGGTTTGTAAAGTTGTTTTTTGTTTAGTCCTTTCGTTCAGTTTATGTTTTCGAATTATTGCATTACAGCCTTTTTCAATGAGTCCGTCAGTCACATTAATACATTCCTGTGTTTAACTTGCTCTGCGAAACTGGAATCATTTGTATTTAGTCGTTATCTTATTTTAATGTACTAAGGTGTTTAAACTGTTTTGCAATTCATACACAGTCTGTTTCTAGTGCTGTAATCATATTTTCCTTTAATAATATTTTAAGTGTATATATTGCTTTGTGAGTCTTTTGCAATCGATTTTCTTCTGTGTGTGTGTGTGTGTGTGTGGTGTGTGTGTGTGTTGTGTGTGTGTGTGTGTGTGTTTTTTGCGTACACAGGCTGATACTCCTGCGGACACTCCCTATAGATACAGGCAAGGATTAATCCCATCTACCTTTTTTTTATCCCGCCTTTAAAGGCAGCCATACTCCATCTTCGGGGAAGGTACATGCTACGTGTAAGGTGTCATCCATACCAACAGCCAAACTGGCCTTCTCTTCCGAAAGTTGATGATGGGATTTAACGTGTGTGCAATATGCAATGCGTGCGTTTTTTCGGTTTTCACTTATCAAATTGCTTTCAAAATCCTGCAAAATCTTTAAAAGTTTTGTTGGTTATATGCATGGACTGCACTGATAACATTGTTTTGTCAATGTGTCAAAATGTTTTATTTTGTTCACTCATTAAGATTTGTTTCGCCCTTACATTTTTTTCTCTTGCAAAACGTTTCCTTCTCTAATGGGACAAACATAGGCCTTATTCGAGGGACAACTAGGTACAAAAGTTTTTATATCTATTTAATACTGAGTTACCAATGCAATATTTTATGTGCGCTAAACTGTGTGTGTTATGTGCATTGTAATCTCACTCACAAAGCGTATGATGAACAATATTTGATGAAATTATCTAATTAATCGATTTACACTATAGTTACTGATAAATTGCGGTGAAATGGAAAGCTTGCCCTTCTCCCTCACTTCCTCGTCCCTCCCTACCATTCCCCTTCCATCCCCCATCCGCTCCCATACAAACCCATCTCCACGCCACCGTCTGCATCCATGTTTGTTCGTTTGTGTATTGTACATTGTGGGGTTTTGTGGTTGATTGTTTATCAAAAAGGCTAACAACAACGGATACGATTATAGTCTATTGCATTTGGCAATTTCATTTTTTCGTACATGTTTCATCTACCACCATGCTCCTAATCCCGTCTCCGCTCCCAGTCTCCTTCCCTTTCCCTAGAAACTGAAATTGCAGAAACTGTAATCGAAGGCAGGTTAGAAACAAATTGTCACGTATTCTGTCATTACAAACAAAAAGTAGGTGCTGGTGGTTTTATTTTACGTCTTTTCATCCGGCAGATGATATCAGACGAAAAAAACAACAAAAAACACAAAAAACACCACTTAAGTCATTTCAACACACATCTGCATAAACTTATGAAAAAGAAAACAGCATATCAGTTAAGGACCCTCATAATAGTCTAGCTACATCAGAACTGGCTAAAGTGGCGGCATTCTCAATTATGCATGAGTCAGACAGAACTTGACTCTCATTTTCATATTTGTCAAGACTGATACCTTTCGCCTTATACATTTTAGTTAAAACTGGACAATCTAATAGAAGGTGATGCACAGAGATGAATTTTCCACAGACACACACAACTTCAGGAGAAAATTTGGTCTTCCATGTGTTCAGCCTTAATTTTGTGATAATCTTAGCCAGATGGCGTGAGCAGCTAGGCAGTGTGTAGCATTTTTCACAGAAAAAGGTTTTGTACACGTAGTGTTCCAGGTTGAATAGTATTTCACACTTGGAAGGATGTAATGGCAAATCTAGCACACATTCTGAACAGTTTTGTGCACCAAGTTTAGCTATATTATCTACTATTTCATTCCGTCTGAGACCACAATGTGAAGGAATCCAACAGAAGTCTACGATTATACCCTGAGACATAATACAGTGTATCAGGTACCTTATTTCATATAGTAAATCTTTTCTGGCCTTACAATCCCAAGTTTGCAGTGACTGCAAAACAGACTTGAATCAACACAAAACAGCACACTAAAAAAAAGGATATTGGAAGGAAAGGAGCAGCACACTAAAAAAGGATATTGTCATTACAAACAAAAAGTAGTTAATCGGAGAATAAATGTCAAAATTCTGTTAAAATGACAGATTTTTCTCCCCCGGAGTGTAGGTCTCTTCCAGTGTTCTTATCTGTCGCACTCAAACAGAGCTTTCGATCGTGGAGCTGATAGTTCTGAGTTCAAATCAGTGGGGACGTCGGATTTTGACGAACAGAAAAAAAAAACTTGTTTCCAACCAGCAAGCATTTAAGGGGTACTTGATTCAGTTCAGCGGAGGTTAAGGCGGCAGAAGGGGAGAAGGTTGGGCTCCACCTTCCATGATATCGCATGCTAAACAAGACGAAACTCTTACAGCTCAATGTCCTACGGTCAAATAGGATAGGGGACCTTTCCTTTGATCGTATTATATACCAGGGGATCTAGGGCTAGATTGCGTGCAAGTTCAACCATCAATGACTGTATTTCATACCGTTTGCCAGTTTCGTTGGATAATTAAAGGTAATGTGTCTGGATTTCAGAAAAAAAGTCTTGGACTATTCAAAGAGTATGATAATTCCACGAAAAGCGTCGACCAGTCAGAGGACGTTTGTATATATTGTGTATCATAGAGAAGAAGAAGAAGAAGAAGAAGAACAACAACAACAACAACAACAACAACGAAACAACAACAAGAACAACAAGAACAAGAGCGGCACTCCAAAAAGACATACATTCTGACCTCTAATTCTCTGAGATCAAATCAAATTGCATTGAAGAGTTAAGGTAATTATAAACAAACTCTCTCTCTCTCTCTCTCTCTCTCTCTCTCTCTCTCTCTCTCTCTCTCTCTGTCAGTGTGTGTGTGTGTGTGTGCGTGTGCGCGCGCGCGTGTGTGTGTGTGTGTGTGTGTGTGTGTGTGTGTGTGCGCGTGTGCGCGTGTGGTGTGTGTGTGTGTGTGTGTGTGTGTGTGTGTGTGTGTGTGTGTGTGTGTGTGTGAGCGCGCCAATATATATATATATATATATATATATATGTGTGTGTGTGTGTGTGTGTGTGTGTGTGTGTGTGCGTGAAAGATTATATATATTATATATATATATATATATATATATATATACAGAGAGAGAGAGAGAGAGAGAGAGAGAGAGATGAACGGCTGAATATCAAGAAACACCTCAAAACAGACACCTCAACAGTGGAACAGTTCAACACGGAGATGCCGGGAGTCGAACCCGGGACCTTTCGCATGCAAAGCGAGCGCTCTACCTCTGAGCTACATCCCCTCTTGTTTGGCTGAATCTGAAACTGTTCTGGAGATAAATGAAAGAACTACAAAGAAAGAAACGGAAAGAAACGAAACTATCAATAATATAAATTCAAGAAGAAAACAAAACAAAAAGACATGACAAGAAAGAGACATATCTTAAAGTCAAACAGTGGGAACAGAAAAGCCTACGCAAACACGCAACTAAAATATCCAGACACAAAGACGTAGAACCGATTAAAAAAGCAAACAAATAAAACTGATGTCGATCTTTCGGGTTTGTAGTTTGATACCAGCACGAATTATAAGAAAGCAAAGGTCATATATCTGTTTTAGAGTCTTAAACTGTAAGAATATTGTGGATCTCCACAACATAATTCTTGATATTCTCGTCATACCCACTGCCCTGTCCAATGGTCAGTGTTGATGGATTCGTGCTCAGGGGTTGTAGCCCCTAGGGGCTAACATTAACGGGATTTTTTTAAGGCCCAGTCAGTCTCTTCCTGAGTTGTTGAGTGTATTGTGAGCAAAAAAAGTGGGAGGACCGGATCTAAACGGTCGATTTTCATCCCGCCCAGTGCCTGTGTCTCTGACAGTGTTGCTGAAATGTCTTGACCATCACTGCAGGTGTTTGTATCTCTCGAACCTGTTGGATGCCAGACTACATTTGTGAAAGGACAAGTGAAAAGAAGACATATCTTAATTATTTTCAGCCCAGAATGAAAGTATAGTAGCATCACTGTAATTCTTAACATCCTCACTGATCATCCAAAAGAGGTATTAGAACTGTGGCCTTTCATTTTCTGCTGTCATGTTGACTGGAATTTTGATTGCCTCTCTACGTGAATGCCTGCGGTAAGTGTATATCAAATTCGTCGGTTACGGCAAGGTCATGAGTTCTGCATGACTGCGGCTGATCTTGTGTGACAAGTGGATTCTTTGTTTTGTTATGACAGCTAGTTAACACGCCTCCCTTAGATTAAACTCACCAGTTTCACGTTATCCTTTCGTTTTTATGCTTAAAGCAAACTTGATAAAAACTGATTTAAAAATTTACATAATTTCATATACATCAAAATAGTGTCTTCTTGAATCAGTCAGTTCCGGATAACATCACGAAAATTGCATCTTGTTTGAAATTATCACATATTGAGCAGTCTATCTATCTATGTATCTATGTAGGTATGTATCTATCTGTCTATCTATCTATCTATCTGAGGAAAGCATATTGCCGAAAATTTCTTGTCTTGTTTTGTGTCGTGCATTAAAACTGCGTTACTTCACACTTTGTTTTGTGTGCTCTTCTGCTTTTTCGTCGTGTTCCGGTAACGCTGCAGTTTGTTTCATTTGCCTATCTATCTATCTGTCTATCTATCTATCTAATTACATTTTTGTACGAATTTTGTACGAATATGATGTTGGGATATCTTGGAGACGCCATTACCATTCGAGGTTTTTTTTTGTTTGTCTAAATCTAAGCAGATTTGCTTTAACTTCAGAGACTGTAAAACGCACACAGACACACAACACACACACACACACACACACACACACACACACACACACACACACACACACACACGCGCGCCGCGCGCGCGCGCGCGCGCGCACACACACACACACATACACACACACACACACACACACAGGCACACACACACAGACACACGCGCGCGCGCGCGCACGCACACACACACACACACACACACACACACACACACACACACACACACACACACACACACACACACACACTGTAAAATCATACAAAGAAAGAAACAAACTAACAGAACTCTAACTGTCCGTGGTGTGAGAATCGCGCTCCTGTTATACAAGTTTTTTTTTTTGTTTGCATGGTACAGGCAGCAAAAATGTGATACCTCTGTGTGTGTGTGTGTGTGTGTGTGTGTGTGTGTGTGTGTGTGTGTGTGTGTGTGTGTGTGTGTGTGTGCATGAGTGCGTGTGTGTGTGTGCGTGAGTGCGTGCGTGCGTGCGTGTGTGTGTGTGTGTGTGTGTGTGTGTGTGTGTGTGTGTGTGTGTGTGTGTGTGTGTGTGCGTGCATGTGCGTGTGTGTTAGAGAGAGACAGACAGACAGACAGACAGACAGATAAACAGACAGACAGACAGATAGACGGGCAGACAACTGGACAGACAAATAGACAGATGATCAACCGAAAAGACAAGGAACGGTACATGCACGTATTTGAAAGACTAGAAGACAATCAGTTCATGAATTAGAGGCTTCTCTTGCTATTTTGATGTCTTATTTCTCATTTACATAAGGCCTTGTCAGCTCTGTCTCCTTCGAGCTGAGTGAAGTAGGCGTGTTAAAACCGTGTGTTAATTTGCTTCCTCATGTGTCTGATGAATAGTCGATAGAGTTATATGAAAACTTGACGAAATATTGCTGTAGGATCTGTGCACAAGGTGCAGATGTGTAAAAATTGTATTCATCTTTCACTGCTTTTGATCAATGAGGACAGCATTTTTCTTGAAAAATAATACAGCATGCATGAAATTTGTGTTCGATGATAAAACATTTAACGTACCTGTGACAGTTTTTTTTTTCAAAAGATAAACATTTATATGATAAAAATCCATGTCTGTCTCAGGAAATGAATTGAAATGACCTGGAATGTGTGTGTCTGTCTCTGTCCCAATATATATATATATTTATATCACCATTCGGGAGTGAACTTATCCACAACGTTTTGCCTGAAAATGTAAAACAATCCATGAACATCACCATCGTGCTGTTGTCGCCATGCAGAATTAAACGAAGTGTCGAAGAACATTTCTCTGATAGTTCTTAATCAGCTTTCCGTTTCTTATTGATCGAGAATCATTTGCGTTTTGATTGCTTGCAGAGGCTGTCTGCATTTGTCCATGCCAGAAAAATGGAGTCAGTATCTTATTGCATACAAATAGGACTTGATATGTACGCAAATAGGACTTAATATGTAAAGGACACTATCCCAGTCTCCATATATCATTTGAGTAAGAATCCCTAGAGTAATATCCAAGAAATGTTTCCATTCCATCAAATGAACTTTCCTGTATAATGTAAGCGATTTAGTCTCCAAATTTCAGACGAATGTAATAAAATCAGTTTTATTTTGGCGTCAAAGACATGAATATAGTTCTGATAAGTAATGTCTTCCCTCTCCTTAATTGGTCTTGCTATAATAATAATTTTAGATGTCTATTATTGTTCATTGCTAATTCTTTAACATACTTCAGTTGATAAAAAGAAGTGCAAATGGCAGCGTTTACTAACCGTTTCATATTTTACGACAGAAAGAAATAACCATTGTTCATCTTTTATAAGAAAACCGCTTGTTACGAAGAACACAGTTTTTCTTTTCTCTGTACTGACATTCAGTTTCATATTTGTGCAATGTCTCCTCTGTAAGTTTATCTAATTTTGAAAATCTGTAGAGTTGATGGCGATAACACAATATCATACCCAAAGAGCAGAATAAATAATTTCATGAAACCAAGCACTTATGGTATGCCATATCTTGTCAGACATGTGATTTCACCAGCTGGCTAATAAGCATTTCAAATAGTATTGTCTTCAAAACACATCTTGTTGGACCCCTAATGGGCCTTCAAAGGGCTTGAATACTCAGATTTAAATCTTACACGTGATACTAAGGTGTTACACATTGTTTGAAGAGAACGAGAAAAAAAAAAGACTCTGAAGTCGTGCCTTTGTTTCTAATTCACTATAACAACATCGTATCCTACAGAGTTAAAAGCGTTTATAAAAAAAGGCGAAGAATCTTGACGGTAATACCCTAGCAGTTAAAAAAATGAGGTTTCATAGATCAGATCATTGTCCTCAAGTCATGCATAAAAACGCTATTGCTGTCTTCAAGACATGTATAAAGACATTATTATTGTCTTCAAGTCATGAATTAAGACGTTCTCTAAAAGATAATGTGCTGTATCATTTCGAAATTACGCTCCAAAGAAATACATCTTTGTGAATGTCTACAATTTCCGTATCACTCTTCTAACAAATTGGGATAACGCTTGTCCATTCTTTACGATCGATATCTTTGGCAAACGGAACACTGAAAATCTGTTTCAAAATGAAATAGCTCTTAAACTTCTTACATTCAGCATTTCTAAGATCACTCAATGTGATCCACTTGCTTTGCCTGTCGTTCATTGGCCCATGGCATTTGGTATGTCAGCATTTAGCAGGTGCTCTCCATGCTCCATAATATGAAATCTATCAAGATTTTCATTATCAGATTACTATTATCTGTAGAAAACTTAAGATCAAAGGGCCTTGCCTACCGTTTATTTACTCGTGGCTTTTATCGTTTTAGTTTCAACGTGCTCTTCGTGCTCATTTAAAATCAACGTGGCCAGAGCATTCATTACGATAATCACTTTCATTTACAAAAAAAAAAAAAAAATTAAATGATCATACCATTCGTTCAAGAAATGTTCTTTGCGCAGTTTGTTTTCTCCTTCCCATACCCTGCTTCCAATTTTTTTTGAAGAATAAGAAATATTTGATCAGAAATACCTGATGCCAACATGCACGCTTTTCTTACGTTTAAAATTTCTTTTAAGCTTAGCAAACCTTTGTTTGTGCTTCCACATGCTCTGTTCTGTTTTTTTTTCTCTGTCTGTTTAAAAAAATGTCAGCATATTCTACTGTACTGCCATCAGACCATTAAGATGATTTTTGCTGGAGGGGTGTGTTTGAAGCGGTATTAAAATAAATCTAATTTAGCATGGAACTGCTGGACGTCAAGACACTAACACAATATGTAATGCAGCGTGAACAGCGCGCTCAAGAATGACATCCACTACTTTCTGTTCGTACATTCTTGGTTTTGTATCCCCGTTAATCATTTTGTTCCCAAATATATGTTCACTGGTTTTGTCTCACAGAGTTTGTTTTCAAATGAACGATTTTCATCATTGTCCTTACCAGTAAATCTAGCCGATGGAAAAGGAAGGTCAAGTAACAAGTGATCAGATTTTGTCGAATCGTCAGAATCCCGTGACAAGGCTGGATCATATACAAGATTTTTTTTTTTTTGGACGTACAAAACGTATCAAAAGCGCTGGATTCTAAACTGGATATGAAAGCACAGCTACCGTCGAAACTACATTCAAAAACAGCATTCAAAATAACAAGGTTTGAATAGATCAACATTCCCAACAGCTGATTTGAAAACACATCGTAAGGTCCATCTTGCAGTACACTTCGAAATGGCGATTCTCTCGTAATTTTC
>CM065714.1:97459480-97464480 GCA_033310375.1 Conus canariensis | reverse complement strand
ATCTGTTTACTCATTCATTCGTTTATTTATTTATTTACTTATTTAATTCATTTACTCATCCATCTACTTATTTTGCTTTAGTTCTATTAACTTTTGCTTAAAATATGTTTTACTTTACTTGTGAGGAAGGAAGGGGGGGAGAGGTGGGATGGGGGAGGGGGGGGGGGGCATCCTCTGCCAAGTTTCTGTTTTTGCCGACATTTGCTGGTTTGTCTGCCTGTTAGCAAGACTACGCCAAAACTACAGTACCGAATGTAACGATACTTGGCGACATTGGCTGGTTTGTCTGCCTGTTAGCAAGACAACGCCGAAACTACAGTACCGAATGTAACGATACTTGGCGACATTGGCTGGTTTGTCTGCCTGTTATCAAGACTACGCCAAAACTACAGTACCGACTGTAACGATACTTGGCGGAAGAACACAAAGTGGCCCGAGAACAAAATCCATTGAATTTCGGCACGGATCCCTGGTGCGACGGATCTGGCTTAATGGGGCAGGATCCATAATCTTTCCATCAAGTTAACGCAAACACGACAGAAACTAATTTCAACGAAATTTGGTGGAAAGATGGAGTGTAGCCCAAGAAAAAAAAACTCATTTTGGTGCATATCCCTATGTGACGAATCCGGATCAATAAGCGGATCCAGAATCATTTCATCAACGTAATACAAAAACTATCGAAAATGATTAAACCAAACTCGATGGGAAAGAAGAAAAATGCAGTCTAGCCCAAGGACAAGCCCAGTGCATTTTAATGCGGACACATGGCGCGGATCGGTAGCCAGGATCGTGGCGAGGATTCTCGCTCTGCCGAGCGTGCTTCAGGTGTTTTCTGACTTGTTTCGGGTTTGTTTTCTGTTGCCTTGAACATCTCCAAATTCCCAGGCCTTAATTATTCCGGAGTAACGTGCGGAAATCGCTTCCCACTCCCGAAATCACTCGATGGCGTGTGAGAAAGGGTACTTGACCTTTCTTAACTATCCGGAGAGTAAACCCAGACCAGCCTCCCACTATGTTTCAAAAATCACTCGCCTCATTCGAAATTCTCGTCAAAGCCTCAAAAAACAATGAAACATATCAAAGTGTCAAGAAAATGACAATACAGGTAAATTTAGAAGAAAAAAAATTGTACCACCGAACAAATGAGATAAACAAATTACAAGACAAAACAAGACGCGTTGTGACCTTTTGGTCTTCTTCAGTGGCAATCAACATGCATACAACGAAAAAGAAGAACGAACAATCACTTCTCTGTTCAAAATGGGCGCAAAATGGATCTGGAATTTAAAAAAATCACACTGAACCTAAATTTGACAGGAGAGTGATTCTCGACTTGAACGAGAACTACTCTCCATCTTGTTCCAAACCTACCCCCTGGTGAATGATTTGGGGTGTGGTTCAGAAACACCCAATGGCGTACACCAATAAAGGCGTGTGTCCATCTTCACCTCCTAGTCACATGGGGCTTTTGAATGTGGGCACGTGCCTAATTTTTCTTATAAGCGGTGAGTGATTTGCGGGAACAAAGCGAGAGGAAGAGGAGGTGGGGGTTCAATCTGGATTTTTACTCCCCGAGGGGGCGAGTGTGGACACATGTGTTAAGTCCCTCCGAGCTGCGGTCTCAATCGGTCTTCCACTATCACACAACACCAAAAACCTAGGAAAGGTCTTTTTCGATGTGCGTGACACAACAAACTTGTCGTTTTTCTCATCGGCTGGGGGTGGGGGTGGGGGGGGGGGGCATGAATTCGGAAGTGGATTGGCTATGGTACCTTACACCGGATTAACGTCCACACCAGCAAACGGTGATAGGTAAGAGTGCGATACCCTCCCCAGAAAAGTGGGGGTAGGACACTAACACTATGTTGTATCAACAGAACGAGTACATGTGATTTAGATGGGCCGCAAAAATGGCCTTTTGGCTTTTTTTTCTAAATGTCTGATGCATTAGAGTCGAACTTCAATGTTGCATTGTGAATTGGGAGCTTCAAGTGAGTCAAGCTGGCACCCACAGTACGTTAGCCTGCATTTCACAATGCATTATAGCATAACAACAGCAACAACAAAAATCGAATTATGGGTCCTTTGGGTTTTTCCGCTGTAAATTATTTTGCACAGGTGCCACGTGTGTGTGTGTGTGTGTGTGTGTGTGTGTGTGTGTGTGTGTGTGTGTGTGTGTGTGGTGCGCGCGCGCGCGCGCGCGTGTGTGTGTGTGTGTGTGTGTGTATAAAAGCAAGCGCGTGCGCGCACGTTTTTGCAATTCATCATCTGGTCATTGTCTTAGTTATTGGTGGTGTATGTTGTTTACGGTGGTGTGGTGGTTATCGTTACGGAGAGTGTGCACATGCGCGTGTGCATGCACACACTCTCGTAGGTACCTTTGAGTGAGAATCCACGCGCACGTGCGCCACTGCCAGAAACTTGAAGAGTGGAAGAGATATCACAGAAAGAAGAAAAGGAGGTGTGTGCGTGTGTATGTGTGTGTGTGTGGGGGGGGGGGGGGGGGCGGGGGGGGGGATAGCAGCGGGGAGACGTCGGGAGTGGGATATGGGGTGGTTGGGTGGGGTATGGGGCTGAAGAAAAGGTGAGGGTGACGAAGGAAGAGAAAGAGAAGGAGGAAGAGGAGGAAGAAGACGAGGAGACCGGTTTAGAACGTTCTTGGCTCGCACAAACGAACGCTGGAGACTGTATTAAAAGTTCCGTACAGTCAATCGTTAGCCTGGAGCAAAACAAGAAACGAAACCTGATTTATTGACAGGTGATTTGGCTTCCAAAGGCGACAAGCGTGCCAGATGGGTTTCGCTGTACTGTACTCGTCTGTCTGTCTGTTTGTCGGTCTGCCTGTTTGTCGGTCTGTCTGTTTGTCGGTCTGTCTGTTTATTGGTCTGTCTGTCAGTCTGTTTGTCTGTCTGCCTGTCTGTCTGGCTTTCGGTCTATTTGCTACTGTGATGAGTGTGTGTGTGTGTGTGTGTGTGTGTGTGTGTGTGTGTGTGTGTGTGTGTGTGTGTGTGTGTGTGTGTTTGTGTTGGTTCTTCCGGCATCGTAAAGTTTGAGGGCGTTTTGTACACATAGTGAAATAGATCTTCCATGTGTCTGGGCATTCCAAAATCTTGACACTGCTTTTCAGTTTATATCTTTCTCCTTTTTTTGCGTTTTGTTTTCCAACCATTCCTTAAATTTCATTTTCCCGTTCTTTCTCTAGTTTTTGTTTTTCATTTTAGACCCATCTTTCCTTCTTTATTTCTGTTCTTGTTATCCCATTTTGTTTTGTCTGTCCGTTTCTTATTTGTTTCTTTCCTTCTCTATATTGTTGTGCTTGTCGTTCAGCTTTCCATTATTTTGTTTCCTCGTTTGTTTTTCTTCTCGTGTTTTCTGTATGTTCGTTTGCGCATACATTTATCCTTCCTGCCTTTTTCTGTTCTTTTTGTTAGTGTTCTTGTCCTTTTTGTCTTGTATTCCTTTTATTTCCTTGAGCACTTCATTTTATGCTTTCTCTTATCTCTTGTTTGTCTTTCGTTTAACCTTCTCTATTTTTCGTCTCTTATTCTATGTTTAAATATTTTTTTCTTATTTCTTTATCCTTCTGAAACTATCTCCTTTTTTTTTTACCTTGTATGATACAGGCTGTGCTTTGCTCTCTCTCTCTAGCTCTCTCTCTCTCTCGTCTGTTCTGTGTTCACACACACACACAACACACACACACACACACACACACACACACACACACACACACACACACACACACACACATCACCCTTTAGAGAGTTATTTTCATTTTCCTTCCATTCTCCCACATGGTTTCTTTTCATACCTTTCCTGTGTTATTATCCCCCTTTTTTCAATTTTCACTTTGTTTTCGATTATATATGTTTCGTTTTACTATCTTATTTTCTTCTGTTGACGGTTTGTTATATTCTCTCTCTCTCTCTCTCTCTCTCTCTTCTCTCTCTCTCTCTCTCTCTCTCTTCTCTCTCTCTCTCTCTCGTGTTAACTTGAATTTTGATGCTAGAAAATTAGTCCTGAATGCATGGTACTCTCTTAAGTCAATTATTATTGAGCACTATTTGACTCAGCGGGCAGACATTCAATGAAATCTTTAATTAACATATAAAACGTGCCCTTAAAGCAGTTCCCCTGAAATCCCCGAACCTTACAGAATCGGATATTATATTCAAGTTGGAGTTCTACCATTAAAGGTTATGTTTGTCATTAATAAAGGAATGTTCAAGCAACAGTTTTTTTTTTTTTTTTTTTTTTTTTTTTTTTGGATTAGCCTCGCCAACTATTTAATCTACATTTAAAATGAATTCTAGAAATTCTACAAAAAATCAGGTTCCAATACCTAGAACTGACCTATTTAGAACAAAATGTTTGATAATCTGGTCCTCTCTTCTGGAACTCAATCCGCCTGAGCTTAAACACTATCGAAGCACAGAATCCTACAGAAGAAAATTGTTTACAAATTTTGCACACTCTCAATTGTTACGTAGATAAGCAGTATAATTCACATTACCAATACCTGTCCACATATATGTACGTATCATTATATCATCATCAAAATACTGTTTACTTACTTTCCCAAAGTGATTGTGGCTGTTTACAAGTACTATTGTTTCAAAATAAAGTGCTTCTGTAAAATAACTGGACACGTTATATCAGTGCATGCAAATGTCGATGTGTGAAAGATTTACGATGTACTCAAGGAGAGTACGTGTGTGAGGCAGTGTCCTGCATATATAATCAATAATAGATGCGCATTTTGGGTGGTGGTGGTGGGAGGTGGGGGTATGGATAATGGTGTTATTTTTTTTTCTTTCTGTCTTTCATTCTTTCTTTCTTTCTTTTCTTTTTATGTTCATCTCCGTCTGTCTCATTGTTTTTGCTTTCTATTTTTTTCTGTCTGTTTGTCTTTCTATGTTTCCTTTTTCGTAATATTAACGCATATTTAAATCTCTCTCTCTCTCTCTCTCTCTCTCTCTCTCTCTCTCTCTCTCTCT
>CM065714.1:97434480-97451980 GCA_033310375.1 Conus canariensis | reverse complement strand
TGACAGAATTACTAAATGCCCTGGCCACGTTCAGTTCTATCTCAGTTATCTGTTTATAGGCTTCCCTTATCACCAGTGCCCAGCGTTCATTTCTCTGCAATCGCCTCAGACATGAAACAATTCCCTACGCAAGGCTGCTTCACTCTGGAACCAGTGCTCTGATCATTTCCACGTCAGCCAAGGACCTGCAAAGTCCAGTGCTATCTCTTCTCTCATTTATCGAACGGCAGGGAGGGAATCAGGAAAAATGTTCTGCCGTCTGAATGTTCTCTTCAAACCACCGCCCAGCAGTTTGCGAGCCTCGAGAACGAAGTGTCTAAATGTTCGCTTTATAACTTGGCTTGAGGTAGCCTAACATTGAGCCTGCCATGCGTCCTGCATGTCTGAATGCTCTCGTTCGTCGAACGTGGCCTAATATTTTTGCGAAGTATCTATACATTATGTTCTCTTCAAATTTTTGCCGAAGGTTGCCGAACATCGTGCGTGTCGTGCGTTGTGCGTCCTTATGTCCTAATGTTCCCTTCAAACTTTCGCCGAATATTCCTTTACATGTGGTGTGCCACGAGTCGTGGATGTTCTCTCCAAATCTCGCAGTCGTTGCCGGATATTTTGCGTCTGGTACGTCGTGACCGTCTGAACATTCTTTTCCAAACGCACGACTATTCCTTACCATTCTGCGAGCTGGTGTCGTATACAATCACGTCGCCCATAAAATCGTGTCGCAGCCACAGTATTTCCTGTGAAACTCTGCAGCGGATCATAAAAAAATGTCGCTGTGCGACAGTATTTCCGTGAAATAGCTAAGCGCGACTGGATTCCATGAGAAATGTCCATAAATTGGTGTCGTCGCCAGTAAAATCGTGCCGCGGCGACACTATTTCCTGTGCAATGCTGCAGCTGGTCATGAAAATATATCGCTTTGCGACAGTATTTCTCGTGAAATAGTGAAGCGCGACAGGATATGACGAGAAATGTCCAAAACTTTGGAAATTCCGTCGCAGCAGTTTTGGAGTGACATATGCACGCGTACTCGTGGAAAATACAAGGAAAGAAAAACTCTAGCGTTTTTTTTTTTTTCAGTGGCAAGTCTGGTAAATGCCAGTGTGTGTGTGTGTGTGTGTGTGTGTGTGTGTGTGTGTGTGTGTGTTGTGTGTATGTGTGTGTGTGTGTGTGTGTGTGTGTGTGTGTGTGTGTGTGTGTGTGTGTGTGAAAATCATTAAAAATGTTCTTTGGGTTTATGGCTGATAACGAGTTTGAAAATGGCTAGAAACTGTCTACGCATATTTACATTAAATATTCTTGCAAAGAAAAAACATCTTTTGCTTGTTGGGCGTTTGCAGGGACTTGGGGAGAGCATATGAAGAGGCAAAAAATGCCCTTCATTTTTGTTTTAAAGTGTTAACTTTCGATTGAGTAATACGCTTATGTACTGACTATAACTTGTGCAAAATACTGCAAAAGTTTCTATTGTAAACTAGTCAATGATATTGATTTTAACAAGACCATTTGAGTAATGGGCTAAAAATAGAACCATTTTCTTTCGGATTATGTACTTACATTGCGCAAAATTACACGCGTGTACTTAGATCCAGAAATATCCAAATGGACTGTACTCACTCACCACCACTGCTACCTTCATTTCCCGCAGCACTGACTGGTCAGTGCTTAATAACATCACACACACACACATGCACACACGCACACACACATGAACGCGTGCACACACACACACACACACACACACACACACACACACACACACACACACACACACACACACACACACGAAACTACATATACTATTTCTGGAATAAAAACTGAACGATGGACGACTTAAAAGCGAGTTACTCACTGTTGCAAACTTTTTTTTTTCAAAGAAATAATATTCCATGAAAAAAAAAACCCAAAGACAGCTTGATATATAACATCCGAAAAGTTAACCAGTATTCTTATCAACGCTGTACACTTTAAGGCTTTTTTAAAATAGTAATATGTTATGATCTGCTCAATCAAACGCTTTTGCTACATAAGTAACTAAATACACTGACTGCCTTCCGGTTAAGATTGATCAGAGACCTATCTGTCATCCACCACAAAACTGTTTCACATGAATGCAGTTTCCTAAGTCTTCATGATTGATGTATAGAAGTTACTGCTTCTAAATGAAGGATGAACAGCTGACGGTGGGTATGACGTTCTAATGGTTTGGGAGTAGAAGATAGCAGCGAAATGGGTCTGTAATTATTTGTGTCATGTACATTCCCTCTTTGGCCTTTTTGTGCTAGGGGATGGTTTTCGCATCTTTAAATGCTTCTGATTTTTTTTTCTGGATAAACAAACATTAAAGAGATACGTAAGAGAATCTATACTATATGGTAGAAATAGAGTCAATAGTTTGAGACTGATTACTTCGAAGTTATGTGAACATTTATCACAGGCAAGAAAATGCATTATGTTCAAGAAGGGGAAAGAAAGTTTTGTTTTCATACCTTTTGAACGACACAAGTGAGTAAAATTGTAGTCACAAGAACAAGTTTGATCTTTTTCTTTGTTTGGTTTGTTTCCTATGTAAGCAAAATTGATAAGTTAATACATCTACCGAAATGGAGCATTCCTTGCTTGATTAGCATGGCTTGTTGAGCTGATGAAGAGCTTTCCAAAGTTAAGGATTTTTATGCTCACCAAAATTTCGGAAAGAATGACGTCTAGATATTCTGATCATGTACTTAACTATGTTGTTGTTTTTTCCGTATGTTTTTTTATGTGAGGGCCAGCACTTCTTAAATTAACTCTTTCCTGCATCGCATTAACGGTATTGTGGACGAGCCAGATAGGTAGAATACCTAATTTTACGCGTCTCTGCATCATAGGGATGTGTTAATTGGCAGCGTGTAGAAAGTTTGCAAAAAAAAAAAAGGGAGGGTAATGTTCGTAAGATGCAAAGAAGCAAGATCTGATTGAAAAGCGTGTTAACTGAAGTGTCTAAGTGAACGAAATGTTATTATTAAATGGGTTGTTTTCGTCATTTTAAAACCATTTTTGTTCCCAAAAAAAAGTTACAAAGAGTGTTATGAACACTTCCGCCATTAGGTGGCACGCAGCGTTCTGTAGGGAAGCAATGTTAAACAGACATGTATGATCTGTAAAAATACTAGATTTTGAAGTAACTCTAATCGCAGGGAATACACAGAAAGACTATATATGAATTAATGATATTGAACTATTGACAGCAAATAGATCTATATTTATATCTCCCAGTAACAAGATTTCTGTTTTACAAAAGCCATTCTATGTCCATGATTTAATAACAATCGTCATACCAACTGGAGTAAATTTTTAGATGCTGTATAAAAATCCCACAGAACTGGTTCTAATGTTTTAATTTTTGATTGAATTTTGAGCCATGTTCTTTCACCATTTCTACAACACAGATTATTACGAATTTTGCATGAATTAAGCATTATTTTACACATAGACAAAAACAACCATTTCAAGTTTATTTTCAGGGTTTCTTCGCATCGCTAGATATCAAGGAATAAAAACCGAACTATCGCTGAGACGGATGCTTGTTCATTCTGAATAAAATTCACAAAAAGTTTTTTTTTTTTTTGTTGCCAATGATTCTTGATACATCTCACATCTTATTGTGTTCAGATGATGACAAATGTGTAGGTGCCCTACTCGTAGCCGTTACTCACGTTTCAGTTTGTCACATTGATGCTAGTTGACATTAGTGCATAGAAACAAGCAGCGCCCTCTTGAATTATACAAAATGATTTAGTGAAAATTGCTGTTTATTAACAAATGATATTAAAGAGAGAAGATATGGACATTGACGAAGAGGAAGAAGAAGAAGAAGAAGAAGAAGAAGAAGAAGAAGAAGAAGAAGAAGAAGAAGAAGAGAGAGGAGGAGGAGGGAGGTCTTTACAAAGTGCACAGATACAGCATTGATTCGTCTATGACTAATTTCTGTGTTTTATATCACCGTTTGCATGTTCCTTGAAATTGTTATCATAATATCTGAATACCATACTTACAGAAGAAGAAGAAGAAGAAGAAAAAGAAGGAGGAGGAGGAGGAGAAGAAGAAGAAGAAGAAGGAGGAGGAGGAGAAGAAGAAGAAGAAGAAGGAGGAGGAGGAGGAGGAGGAGAAGAAGAAGAAGAAGATGGAGGAGGAGGAGGAGGAGGAGGAGGAGGAGGAGGAGGAGGAGGAGGAGGAGAAGAAGAAGAAGAAGAAGAAGAAGAAGAAGAAGAAGAAGGAGCAGGAGGAGGAGGAGGAGAAGGAGAGGAGGAGGAGGAGGAGGAAGAGGACGACGAGGAGGAGAAGGAAAAAGAGTAGAGGACGAGGACGAGGAGGAGGAGAAGGAGAAAAAGAAGAAGGAGACTCCCTGTTGGCACTGGGCAAATCCCAGCCTGACTCTGCTGGACGTTCAGACTGTGCTCTAGCAGCCGATGCTTATTATTATTTTTTTTGTCTCCACCAGTTTGTCGATGAAACAGACACGAAGTGGCATTCCCAAGATTACCCACAGATACAAGGCCATTCCAGCATCAATTCAGACTGTGGAACGCCATTTGACAGGCGATTGAGAAACGTCTGGCACGATCAAAATCAAATCGGATCCTTGACACTAACTGCAACTGGAGGGAGACATATGACTTGTTTAGTCTGGGAAGCGGGATGAGGTTCGTGTGAAGGTGTTTGACGTCACGAAGGATACCCTTTGCCAAAACGACGTCCCAGCTCTTCACAGGCCCTGATTTTACGCAGTTTTTGCCCTCAGTCGATGGAACTACTAACCCTGGCTGAACAGGACACTGGCTCTATCAGACATTGTATGTCAAGTTTCTGGCACGCAGAAAGAGAACAATTCAGATCGTGGGGGCTGAAAATTCTAGCATCTGGAAAATGGTAAAAGATGATGTCCTTGTTGTTGTTTACATTTCCGATTCCTTTCTACTCATGTTTAGAAGGTGGGGAAAGAGGATATCTTCTCTCTCTCTCTGTCTCTCTCTCTCTCTCTCTCTCTCTCTCTCTCTCTCTCTCTCTCTCTCTCTCTCTTTCACGCGCGGTGTTTGTGAGTGTGTATTTGTGTGTGCGTGAGTGCGCGTGCGCGCGCATATCTGCGCTCGTGCGCGCGCGAGCGTGTGTGTGTGTGTGTGTGTGTGTGTGTGTGTGTGTGTGTGTGTGTGTGTGTGTGTGTGTGTGTGTGCTCAACGTCGAGTTTTTATTTAGACTTCAGGATTGGGTCACAGATTAGAATATCATTCCGATGGATCTTTCACAGCAGTGAATTGACAGATCTTGTATGATAATACTTTTGATGTATTCTAGGTTGTGGGACACAGGAACTAATTTTGTTGGAAAATTCGTCTTTTAGTTCCAGAGCAAATCTCATGAGAAGAAGATTGTAAAGTCATTATCTCCGCCGTGGAAGCTACGTTTTCACCTGGTTTTGTTGGATGGCCTCTCAGCAAGATTGAAAACAAACAAACAAACACACATAAAAAAGAACCTGCCACACCGAATCTAGCGAAGTGTAATGGTAAGATTATCCGACCCAAGGACGAATCCATTAAGTTTGGTGCGGATCTGCACTGTGGATCTGGATTAAAGAGCGGATCTAGCGTGCCCTTTCAGTTCTTTACAACTTCAGAATGGTGTTTCAAATCTCGTTTACACTTGACTTTTTCCCGAATCCCAGAACAACACAAACTTGCACACTGACATTCATTCTTGGCCTGACGTAGACTAACATGTATCTACACCTAAAGAGCATAACTGTGAGTACAGCACCCGTTGTCCATTGCTTATCTCAAATGGGGCTTGTGACGGTACAAAGTGTCCGCAGAAACAAAGTGTCCGCATGCGGACACTTTGTTCCCTGCGGACACTTTGTACCGTGAACTGACATTCAAAGTTTCCGCAGAAATCCTGCGGACACTTTGTTCCGCGAGGTGACATATAACTTACAAAAGCGGAACAAAGTGTCCGCAGCCGGTTCAGCCTCAGTGTGAATGGGTGAATGTGCACGTACACTCCCATGCGCGTGCATGCGTGCGTTCGTGTGTGTGTGTGTGTGTGTGTGTGTGTGTGTGTGTGTGTGTGTGTGTGTGTGTGTGTGTGTGTGTGTGTGCATCATAATTTTTTAAGTTTAAAATTTGTTGACTACTTTTTTGTGCAACAGCGTACAAAGTTTAGATTACGCTCACGTGCACGCGTGCGCGCGCGCGCACGCACACACCCCACACACACACACACACACACACACACACACACTCGCACGCACGCACGCACACACGCACGCACGCACACACGCACACACACACACACACACACACACACACACACACACACACACGCACGCACACGCACACGCACGCATGCATGCACGCGCATGGGAGTGTACGTGCACATTCACCCATTCACACTGAGGCTGAAACGGCTGCGGACACTTTGTTCCTCTTTTGTAAGTTATATGTCACCTCGCGGAACAAAGTGTCCGCAGGATTTCTGCGGACACTTTGAATGTCAGTTCACGGTACAAAGTGTCCGCAGGGAACAAAGTGTCCGCATGCGGACACTTTGTACCGTCACAGGGCTTTTTATCAACGCAATGACGCTTTTCCACTACTAGCTAAAGGCAATTTTCTGTGTAGAAATGTGTCTGAGAGTCTTCAAAGTTTTTAGAAGTCTGGACAGATTCTTTAGAGGAGAGTAATGATTGTTTATTTCACCGACATTCCAAATACGATTTTGATGGACAGAATCATTTGTATATCTTCTGCAATACTTATGTTTATCCCCTCATTAAATTTGGATGCTGCCGTCATACACTACAAGCTGAACGACGAAAGATTGCTGGCACCCGTAAAATGGAAAGAGCTTGTAAGGATCGCACAGGAGATCGAGATGCAACCCGTCAGAATTTCATTTTAACGTGGAATGCCCGAAATATGTCACATCGCGAAAGACATCTCTACCTATTGTTTACAGGGAAATCATCTGCTTCTTTTCTCTCTTGTTGTTGTTGTTGTTGTTGTTGTTGTTGTTGCTGTTGTTGTTTGTTGTTGTTGTTGTTGTTGTTGCCATTATTCAAAATTATCAAAAAATAACTGCTGCTCAATCTAACAAAAAGACCTTTCAAATGTTTAAACATCGTTAGTGTCTATCTCTGATTTGTTCGTTTGATATGTTTATTGTTTGTCTTTAGATTAATTATGTCCACTGCATTGTATTACCCATGTCCCAAGCAATAAATCTTATCAATCCTAAATCATGCTGATAAAAAAAGAAATTCAGCAGAAACTCAGACACAGCCCTGAATGGACACATTTTGTTTTACCTTGGCAAAATAATTACGAAAACGGGCTGGTATCCATGTATTCTCATGAAAACCTGTTTGGAACATCAGTTTAGAATTTGGAGTGCCATTCAACTCGTAATGGCGGCAGGTCTTGCAGGATCAAAACCATTAAAACAGAGCCACGATCCACGACGAATTCCAGCAAAGGAATGCACATGCCCTGTTTAGTCTGTGACCATGGGTAAGAGCAGATGGAATGCATATCGAATGGTCGAAGAGGATTGGCCAGACCACCCAGTTCTCTTCAGATCATACAATCAGCTTTACATGACTTCATTTTCGGGATTGGAATGCAGCTCTGTGGATAACTGTACAACATACATCACTGACCGCATCACAGATGAGTACAGCGCTGAGCATATCAGACATTGTAACTCCAGTTGGTGACATGTAAAAAGACAACAATTCAAGATAAGAAGGTTCGATCATTCTCACATCTGGAACGTCACAAACATAAACTGTGCCTGTTTTTTGTTTGCCTCTCAGAAAATGGACTGGTCTCCATAAATGCCCACAGATTCTCATTTCGAGCATCAGTGCAGAGTGTGGAGCGCCATTCAACAGGCAATGGCGTCAGGTCTGGCACGTTCAAATCCATTAAGGGAGATCAATGGCGAATTCCAGAAAAGGACTGGCATCCATGTAGTCGCACAGATGCATGTTTCGTATATCAATTCAGAGTTGAAGCGCCATTCAACAGCTGATTGTAGTAGGTCTGGCATGTCAAAGTCTTTAAGGAAAATGCGCGATGGAATTCCAGCAAAGCGATACTGATGCCTTGTTTAGTCTGTAACCATGGGTGAGGATCAGGTGGTATGCATGACGTAATGGGGGAGAAGGGCTTGCCAGATTATGCAGTTCTCCACATCTCCCATTAACTTTCCACAACTTTATTTTCAGTGAAAGAATGCAATTCTGCAGGTGACCCTGAAACATACATCACTGACTCTATCACAGGTAAGCTGACTCTATCAGAAAGTTGAACTCCAGTTTCTGACAGGTAGGAAGACAACGGTTCAGTTAGTATAGCTGAAGATAGTTACATCCGGAACACTGTAAATATGAAGTGTTTCTGGGTTGTTGTTTTTTTTGTTTGGATTTGTGTTACCTGTTTGCCGGTCTTGTTTTGCTTATCTATTTAACGTTCACCAAAGTCACCATCACCACCATCATCATGATAATCATCATTCTGTCTGTCTGTCTGTGTCTGTCTGTCTGTCTCTCTGTCTGTCTGTCTCTCTATCTGTGTGTGTGTGTGTGTGTGTGTGTGTGTGTGTGTGTGTGTGTACCTGTCTGTCTGTCTGTCTGTCTGTCTGTCTGTCTCTCTCTCTCTCTCTCCACCCACCCATCTACACACACACACACACACACACACACACACACACGCACGCACGCACGCACGCACGCACGCACGCACGCACGCACGCACACACACGCACGCACGCACACACAGAGTTTGTGACTACCCTCAGTGTGTGTGTGTGTGTGTGTGTGTGTGTGTGTGTGTGTGTGTGTGTGTGTGTGTGTGTGCGTGCGTGCGTGCGTGCGTGCGTGCGTGTGTATGTGCATGTGTGTGCGTGTTTGTGTGTGTGTGTGCGTGCGTGCGTGCGTGCGTGCGTGCGTGTGTGTGTGTGTGTGTGTGTGTGTGTGCGTGTGTGCGTGTGTGTGTGTGGGGGGGGGGGGGGGAGGGGGCGTGCGCGTGCCTGCGTATGTTCTCAACATCAGAGACCTCTGCCTAGAAACAGATTACGAACATTGCTTCCGAGAACTCTATTGTTATAGTGTCTTGACAGATCTAGTTTTATAAAGCTTCTGATGTTGTCTCAGGTATGTTAGACACTGAAACTGATTTGGTCGGAGACACAACACTTTTCAGTTCTTAAACAAATACGAAAGAAGACAGATTATATGGTCAATATTTCCGTCAAGCGTTATGTTTTATCACCCGCTTCGGCTGGCTTGTCTGTCTGCAAGGCATAAAAACCGCTACATCAGTTTCAATGAAACTTAGTGGAGAGACAGAATGTGGCTTTAAAATGAATTCTTTATGTTTTAGTGCGGATCTGTTTTGCGGATCCGGATCAAAGGACAGATCCAGGATCTATCCGACTTTAGACAAGGCCTGCACTCTATAGCTTTATGTCGCTTAGATCTCGTTTTTCTGAAACCTAAAGCTGCACATGTTTGGATGCTGTTGGTGATGGCATCCATTCGTAGCCTGAAGCAGACTAATACATGAGCATGCTTAACGAACATAAAAGTGGGTACGCAACCATTGTTAGACACTTGTCTTAAACGTGAGGGTTTTTGTTTGTTTGTTTCTGTGCTTTTTTGTAGCAACGCAATGACCCTGTTCACTTTCGATACAATGCAACTCTCTGCGTAGAAATGTATCTGAAAGTCTAAATTGCTTTCTGTAAAGTCTGAAGAGATTCCTTAGAAGGAAGTAATAATTGTTTCACTGACATTTCACGAGTTTGTTTCAGAGAAATAACTACAGAAATATATTTTGCAATGTTGTTTCATGTTCAAAACAGGGGTCGACGGTGAATAAAACTTGAAAATCATTCATTTCACTTTTGTATTTCCTGCTCCGCAGAACTCGGACTCACCTCTGCAAAGGAACAGTTTCTGTCGTCATGACACAATAAATCTGAAAAAAGGTCTGGCATCCATACATCCACACAGGCACCTATTTCGAGCATCAAAGTTCAGAGCACTTTTCAATAGGTGATGACTAGCAGGTCTGGGATGATCAAAGCCATTAAGGAGATCTTGGACGAATTCGAGAAAAGGGACTCAGATGCCCTGTTTAGTCTGTGACCGTGAGTGAGAATAGACAGACTCATGATGAAGTGATCGGACAGGGCTAGCCAGACCAGACAGTTCTCCGATCCTACCATCAGCTTCCTATGGCTTTATTTCTGGTGTTGAAGCGCAGTTCTACGGACGACTACAAAACATCTATTAATGTCTGTATCACAGTGAGCAGGGCGCTGGCTCTGTTAGACATTGTAACTCCGATTGCTGACATATGTAGTTTGACAACAATTCAGGACAAGTGAGCTGAACATTCTCGCATCTGGAACATTGTAGACATAGTTGTTCCAGTATTTGTTTGCTTCTTTTTGTTTCTGATTCCAGTATGTGGGCTTCGTTTAGTACACTTCTTTACCGTTCATCGACAAAATCATCACCATAATAATCTCTCTCTGTCTCTGTCTCTCTCTGTTTCTGTCTGTCTGTCTGTCTCTCTCTCTCTCTCTCGTTATTATGCAGCCACTTCATAAGCAGTGATATAAGTTCCCCTGATGAATTAAGAAGCATATCCCTTGAAAATGTCCGCAGTAAGCTTTATAGACACATTTTGGACTAAACACTGCAGAAATGGACTGAAGAAAATAAAGGCATAAATGAAAGTCAATCAGGTTTCAGAAAGACGTACAGCGTCATCGATCAAGTTTCCCCCCTGTTCGGACTGGTCCCAAAACAATTGTTATATGAAAGAAAACCAACTATGTATTACAATTATAGATTTAGAATAAGCCTCTGATTGAGTTGTACGTGCAGGCTAATCGAAAGTTCTTATGAAAAGAGGTATACGTGAAGGAATGTATAAAGATATAACTAGTATTTCTCGTGTTTTTAATAAAGGATAAGAGTAGGTGGTGAACGAAGAGATGCGTTTAAGTATACAATAGGGCTTAAACAGCGAAAAGTGTGTATCGTGTTTTGTTCTCACCTTTTATTAATGAATTGGCATGTGAAATCGTTAACACGGGAAAAACGTGGTCATAGATGATTCCTGACCTACAAAAATAATTTTATATATTTTCATGTTTTCCAATGACATGATATTAGTATCTGACTCTGTAACTGTTCCAAGAACCAGCTGAATGTGTTATATGATGCAGAAACGACTGTTGGTCTGATGCCAAATCTTTATAAGTCTAATATTGTTGTTTTAAAAACAACGATGGACATCTATTGGAGAAAGAAACTTTGTTTTACAGATAAACTTATCTAACAGTTGGTAACAACTGTTTGGGAGTAATTTTGTAACCAGAGTGTCTTTTTATACCTTAATTGAAATGACTGGGCGTGCAAAAAAAATCAAAAACGGAGTGATTTGCATTCTCAAGCTTTTACAGTCGATTCGTGAAAGATCTTAAACATTTTGCACACTGTCCCATTTGAAAAGGTGTATTCGTAAACAGAATTATTGCAAAAAGGGAAAGAACTGTTAATTCCCTATACCAAGCATCACAAACATATCTCACGAGACATTCTGAGTCGAGGGGTTCAGATTTTTTTTTTTTTAGAATATGGGCATAGATATTTCTCATTCTTGGTTCACCAAAGCAGCTAGCCTGTCTACCACATACCGCACCATGGAAGCATCTGGAAGGTCAAACAAAAGGACATTCAGTGGATTCCAACGAAAACCTGTGGCCCAAAAAAGGTATGCAAAGAGTTCGGTACAATCGGTGCTAGATGAGTTTGTCTGTAAAGTCTGTAAGTTTGCAAGTAATTAGCCTTTTTCCAGCATTGTATGGTCATTTGACAGAAATTTGCTCGAGTTCCTCTAGCTAAAATATCAAATAAGTATCGCCTTACCAATGGCAGACGAGAATAATAACAGAATTAAGCACGTTTTACTTGCAAGATGAAGGATAATTCGGGTTTTTTTTAGTTCGACATTGGTTACAGCAATTATTTGCTCTCCTATCAGTCTTGAAATGATTTGATGACCTCTCTTGGATTTGACGTGTCTCACTTCCTGGTAAAGAGGTACCCTGACGGTCAACTATTGATGCGTTTCCCGCGCATCGCATCTCATGTAATTTGCGTCACCAGTTTCATCCTGGAAATAATCGAAATTGATCTTCATTTTCCAGATAAGAATATAGCATGACTGATAACAATAACAGTAACATTCGAAGAGGCAGATTACAAACGATATATTTAAATATTGTTTTTCAAAACTCAGTAACATTAGATGATTGAGTGGATGGTTGAGAGCGTATGTATTATTTCAAAAGATGCGTATTGCATTCTATCTTTTTTGTGTGATGTTTATGATAATCTCGGACAGTATGCTATGTTAAGATTTAGTTCCTCCTCTTATTTGTTTTCACAGTTCCATTGATTTCACAAGAACGAATTATTGTGTATAAATCTTGTGACTTCATAAACATCAAATTGTTTTTACCCATCCGCATGTCAAGACGTTTTTCAGATAGTAGATTCTCTCTCTCTCCTCTCTCTCTCTCTCTCTCTCTCTCTCTCTCTCTGAGACAGACAGACTGGTCACGAGAGAGAGAGAGAGAGAGAGAGAGAGAGAGAGAGAGAGAGAAGAGAGAGAGAGAGAGAAGCTGAGGTGGAAAGGAAGCAGACAAGCACAAATGTGAAGGCATACGTCAGATAGGAAGACAGCCATAGTCGTCTTGCCCGATTGATAGCCGCTCTTCAACAATTGCCTCCAGCGCTGTTCTCAGCAAGAGCCAGACGGCTGTGGACCTGATGTCCTGTGTACCGTGTATTCCACACTGAAAAAAAGAACACAGAAATCAATGTTCTTCTTTGATTATTGAAAAAAAACGTGCAGTGTTTCGTAGCTAAATGCAAAACAACAACAAAAACAACAACAACAACAAAAAACAACAAACAAACACATTGACTAATCAGATAAAATTTAGTTTTTGGTGGTCTGGAAAAGAGAAAACTGTACACAAGTAGAAAAGGTTTCCTTTTCTGATCTCCACTCCTTAAAGACAAAACTGCTTTTGTTCGCGTCGAATACTAGGATAACTCTAACTGGAAAAAAATGTGAATGGGTGAATAGGTTCATTACGACTTACCCCATCTCTTTTACCAGTCTCTCTCTTGTTTTTCAATGGCAATATTTGCTTGCCAGAGCAGAAGTAAGTAGAAGTAACGTTCTCCTATCATTATCACAATCCTGTGGCATCTTATGCCTTCAAGTGTTTAGAAATACCTCTGACTAAACATTATTAGTACCACGGACCATACTGTATTTGGTACTGCTACACAATCTGCGTGGTGTTACGATCTTAACTGGTTTGCCTATTGAACATTACGTCGCATTCTTTGTTTTTCGCTTGTATATATTTTATTCATAATTGTTTAATTCATAATCAGTAAATGCAAAATCGACTTCAACATCACTGCTTTCTTTGTGATTTCACAGATGTTGTGTGGTTGGTGTGTGTGTGTGTGTGGTGTGTGTGTGTGTGTGTGTGTGTGTGTGTGTGTGTGTGTGTCCATGATGGCACAGTCGACTGAAGGTGGTAAAACGAAGTTAATTACCGCTTCCTTATATTTCACCCGAGTGCGTTTGTATATTGAAGGCTGTCCCCTCCGAAGAGAAACTGCTAAACAGGTGCTGCCACCTTGTTTTCATCTGGTAGGGCAATCCACTATTAAAACACACTGACAATATAAGCTGTTAAATGATCATCTGTCCGTAGTGTTACAGGCAAATTTGTTCTCACCAATACACATGAAATTCCCCAAACATAATCTACAGCTGAAAAGTGGATAAGTAGAATTTCAACCGATCAATGCAATCACGGAATTAACTATTAAGATTAATCTGAGATTCGTTTCAAACATTTTCCTGGTTTGACGATCACTGGCATGACACGTTATTTCTGTTACAGCAGAAAATACCAGTGCATCAATTTCCTATATTTTCAGATGCCAAGTCCGTCCTACACTTTTGTTGTTACTGGCTTTCTCTGATCTCACCGCAGTACATACAGGCTTTCAGTACAGGTTATATTGAACTTTTCTTTCCATTCTACTACATCCATAGCTCTTTCTGAGTTTTATACTGACGCCATAGACAACTGCATAATTCACAATAAGACAACTGACATTTCATTGACTCTCGTTTTCACAAATACTGGAACTAAAATCGGATGCGAGGATATAGTAAACAATTAAACAACACTGACATTGTGTGAGTAAAAAGAGAGAGAGAGAGAAGAGAGAGAGAGAGAGAGAACGAGGGTAGAGAGAGAGAGAAAGGTGGGTGGGATGGGACAGACAGACAGACAGAAGAGACAGGCAGAGGGAGAGAGAGAGAGAGAGAGAGAGAGAGAGAGAGAGAGAGAGAGACAGACAGACAGACAGACAGACAGACAGACAAAGAGACGGTTAAACAAAACGAAAATTGTCTTCTCGCAGATAAAAGTAAAACATATAAGATACAGAAAGCTTTTGTAAGCCCTCTCTCTCTCTCTCTCCTCTCTCTCTCTCTCTCTCTCTCTCTCTCTCTCCACACACACACACACACACACACACACACACACACACACACACACACACACACACACACTGACTGACTGAAACCAATTTATTGTCAGATTAACTCAAGGTTGTGCACACACACACACACACACACACACACAGCAAAACAACAGACAACAACACACACAGAGCAATAACAACGACAAGAACACACACACACACACACACACACACACACACACACACACACACAGCAATAACAACGACAACAACAAAATCAACAAGAAACAGAAACAAAATGCAACAAAAGCAAATAAGAGAGATGAGAGAGATAGACAGACAGACAGACAGAGAGACAGACAGACAGACAGATAGACAGACAGAACGATATCATCAAGGAGACACGGCTGAGTGCGTCTGTGCTCCCTTGGCATCAAATGAAGATATTCCACAGTCAATTCTGTGGTGTTCTCACCACCAAGGGTTCACAAAAAGAATCCAACCGCGTCCCAAAGCAGCCACCGTAGGGTAGAAAGTGCAACAAGAAGAAAGTGTGGTAACGAAATAAGTTGCTGAAAAACTAAAATCATTAAGCAGTACAGGCCTACAATGTAGGGGGAAATCTTTGAGCCTATGTTTGAGGATCCATTCAAGGATGCAAGGGAGGTCAAGATATGTCCAACGGTCCGAGTGGTCAGCTCTGCTGTTTAATAACCAGAGCATGGTCAGCAGCTAAGAATTGTGCAGAACAATCTTTACTTGGATCTCTTAAGAGATGCAGTCTCCCACTGACTGACCAAACAATATCATGCTGAACAATTTAGTAGTGGGGGAAAACAAGTGCAGGCTAACAATTCTTCCGTCATTATATTAATGACTCGGCAAAGATATGAATAAAACAAAGAAAAAAAAAAGGGGGGGGGGGAGGAGGGGGGGGAGAGACGAGAGGGAGAGAAATGAAATAATGACAAAATTAGGAAAACATATTATAAATGCTAAACCCTTCACTAGCAGCAAATGGGAACAATTGTAATCCCTCTTTAGGACAGATCTATTCGTATTGCCTGCTCCCAGGCCTTTCGTCCGCTGGATATATATATATATATATATATATATATATATATATATATAATGTGTGTGTGTGTGTGTGTGTGTGTGTGTGTGTGTGTGTGTGTGTGTGTGTGTGTGTGTGTGTGTGTGTGTACTTGGAATCAAATTGACACCTACGATCAACAAAAGAAATAGTGTATAGAATTTAAATCACGCTGGACAAAAGATCAGCTAAGGAGTTGCAGATTTGAAATCAGGTCAAAATAATCTTTAAAAGTATTCAAGATAGATACATGATTTAAATCGACTTTCCGTCTTTTGAATGTGTACATCGTTTCAGTGATTTAAGGAACGGTAAAGGGTGGAAGAAGGGGGAAGAGAAGTGGGCGAGGCGGGGGGAGAACAAGCAAATAATGGCAATATCTTTGAAACTGGAGAGAAAACACAACTGAAATGAAGATGTACATCTATTTTCAAAACAGTTGGATAACGGAAATGTGCAGAAACCAAACATGTAGTGCACGCTATAAACTGCAGTTACGAGGCTGACAAGAACAACAGAAATAGACCGCACTTAAGAAGATTAAACTGTTTATGCTAAAAAAAAAACAAGGCAGAAAGTAATCGCAAGTATGACGATTATTTGAGGTCGTCGGGTAAACAGAAACATACCAGTGATGAGAATGTGAAAGAGGACCAGTATGGGAACACATATTACAACACACACACACACACACACACACACACACACACACACACACACACACACACACACACACACACACACAAGAGAATGGTCAACAGAAACGTACCAGGAATGAGAATGTGAAAGAGGACCAGTATGGGAACACACATTAAACACACAACACAACACACACACACACACACACACACACACACACACACACACACACACACACACACACACACACACACACACACAAAGAGAATGGTCAACAGAAACGTACCAGGGATGAGAATGTGAAAGAGGACCAGTATGGGAACACACGTTACAACACACACACACACACACACACACACACACACACACACACACACACACACACACACACCACACACACACACACACACCACACACATACACACACACACACACAAGAGAATGGTCAACAGAAACATACCAGGGATGAGAATGTGAAAGAGGACCAGTATGAGAACACACATTACAACACACACACACAACACACACACACACACACACACACACACACACACACACACACACACACACACACAAGAGAATGGTCAACAGAAACGTACCAGGGATGAGAATGTGAAAGAGGACCAGTATGAGAACACACGTTACAACACACACAAGAGAATGGTCAACAGAAACGTACCAGGATGAGAATGTGAAGAGGACCAGTATGAGAACACCCATTACAACACACACAAGAGAATGGTCAACAGAAACGTACCAGGATGAGAATGTGAAAGAGGACCAGTATGAAAACACCCATTACAACACACACACACAAGAGAATGGTCAACAGAAACGTACCAGGGATGAGAATGTGAAAGAGGACCAGTATGAGAACACCCATTACAACACACACACACACAAGAGAATGGTCAACAGAAACGTACCAGGGATGAGAATGTGAAAGAGGACCAGTATGAGAACACCCATTACAACACACACACACAAGAGAATGGTCAACAGAAACGTACCAGGGATGAGAATGTGAAAGAGGACCAGTATGAGAACACCCAGTACAACACACACAAGAGAATGGTCAACAGAAAACGTACCAGGGATGAGAATGTGAAAGAGGACCAGTATGAGAA
>CM065714.1:97424480-97426980 GCA_033310375.1 Conus canariensis | reverse complement strand
AAACCAGGGTGTGGAAAATGTGAAATATTTTTTGCAATTGTTTCGTCAAAGACTTATTGATAACAGATGGCAAAACTGGCATGAACATGTTCTGGAAAGTGATAGATTTACATGGTACAGATCGTTTAAATCATGTAATAATTGCGAAACTTATCTTTCACTTGATATTGACAGACATATAAAAAATTATATGACGAAGTTCAGATTTGGTGTCTCAGATATAACAATGCATCGTCAACGGTATAATGTAGTTTCTGACAGCAATCTGACATGCCCGCTATGTGGAAAGGCAAATGATAATGAAATACACTTTCTGTTCGTCTGCTCTGCTTTCAGTGACCTACGGCAGGAATATATTCCATGTAAATATTATGCAAATCCATGTCAGTTCTGTGTAACTCTATTAATGACGAATGAAAATAAAATTATTGTGAGGAATTTATGCATGTATTTATGTAAAGCCTTTAAGAGGCGAGCTGTTATGGTTAGCTAACAAATGTATTGACACGCCAATATTACATGGATATGTATATCCTAGTATGGTATTAATGTATGTGTCAGTAGAGTAGACTTCATGCACATGCGTAGTAGATTGTAATTCATCCATTAGAGTATCATTTTATTGCTTTTTTTTCCCCATACATTCTAGTAAAACTTTGTGTTGATGTTGTTGTCACACTTATCATGCTGAGTTTTTGAATGTAATCCCCCTTCAGAAGGGGCTGTGGCCTATCTGAATAAATTTCATTTCATTTCATTTCATTTCATTTCATTTCTCTCTCTCTCTCTCTCTCTCTCTCTCTCTCTCTCTCTCTCTCTCTCTCTCTTCTCTCTCTCTCTCTCATATTAAGATAAAAATGAATAGATACGTTAGGTGTGCACTGACAAAATTCAGATTCGGTGTATCTGACATTGCTTGCTATCGTTTTAGGTACAGCAATGTTGTTGAAAGTGATCTAACATGTCGATTATGTAAAAGAGCAAGAGAAGATGAAATACATTTTTTGTGTTGCTGTCCTGCTCTGAGTGATTTAAGAATAAAACTTATCCAATCCAAATATTATACAGAACCATGTAACTTTAGACTGATTCTCTTATTATCGACAAGTAATGAGAACACACTATTGAATTTAGCTAAGTATGTTTATGAAGGAAACAAGAGAATTCAGACTGCAATATCTTGAGGGTATGTTTGTTTGTTTGTTTCTTAACTTACGGTATTTCATCATTAGCATTTTGATTCGTTTTATTCGTGACATGTATTACATTTATGAAACCCCCTTCAGTATGGGGCTTTGGCCTTAATCTGAATAAAAGATTCGCATTCGCATTCTCTCTCTCTCTCTCCTCTCTCTCTCTCTCTTCTCTCTCTCTCTCTCTCTCTCTCTCTCATCCTTTTTCATGGCTCCATTTTTTGCTATTTCTTATCTTTTATGGTTTCTCTCTCTCTCTCTCTCTCTCTCTCTCTCTCTCTCTCTCTCTCTCTCCTCTCTCTTGTGTGTGTGTGTGTGTGTGTGTGTGTGTGTGTGTGTGTGTGTGTGTGTGTGTGTGTGTGTGTGTGTGTGTGTGTCTTTTGCAAGGATACCAATCTTCTTGTCTTTTGTATTCTTCGTGGTTTATGTCTTTCGTCTTTTTTGTGGTTTCTACATTTGACTTACGTGCTTTTCTCGGTTCTATCTTTCAGTGTTTTGTCCTTTCAGTGGCTTATGTCCATTTGACTGATGTCCTTTTTACAATTTCACTACTTCTGTCTTCTGTTCTTTTTATTGTTCATATTTTTTTTCTGTCTGATGTTCTGTTCATTATAGCTTTCTATCTTCCGTCCTTTTTATGATTTATATCTTTCCGTCATTCGTCTTTTTCATGGTTTCTGTCTTTGCATTTTTCATTTTCATAGTTCTTTTGCCTTTTTTGTAGTTAATCTTTTTAAATCCGTTCATTGTCTCTATTTTTTTCGTCTTTTTTTCCCTTAACCTTTCACGAGTTCTGTCTTTGCTTGTTGACTCTATAAGTTCCGTCTTTCTTTCTCGTGTCCTTTGCAAGGTTTCTATAATTTCTGTCTTTTATCTTTACAGGGATTTATTTTTCGTTTGTCTTTTTCACTACCTTTTGTTCTTTTGAGAGCTTCCGTCTTTTTCTTCTTTTGTCCATTTCGTGGTTTTATATTTCTGTCTCTTGTTCTGTTTAGGGATGTCATCTTTCTGGCGTTTGTCCTTTCCATGGCGTCTATCTTCCTGTCTTTTGTGGTTTGTTAATCGCACCTATCGTTCTGTCTTCTTTCCTTTTTATGCTTTCTATATTCCTTTGCTTTTTATAGCTTGGGTCTTTTGTGTGTGTGTCCTTTTCATGATTTCTACCTTGCTCTCTTTAGCTCTTAGTTCTTTAGTTTCAGTTGGTTTGCATCTGTCTGCCTTTTGTTCTCTTCATGTTTTATTTTTCATTTCTCTGCCTTTTATCCGCTTCATGGTTTCTATCTTCCTGTCTTTTGTCCTTTTGCTGG
>CM065714.1:97414480-97419480 GCA_033310375.1 Conus canariensis | reverse complement strand
AAAAAAACAGATCACACACACACACACCAACAGACAGGGGCTGGGGTCAACAGAAATGAAATGATGGTCAAAGGCAAAAGGGGAAAGCAAAGAGAGAGTTGGTAACAGAGGAGCTGAAGAAAGAAGAGGACGCCAAGAGAATTCAAAAGGCACTCCAGCAAGACCAGCAAGAACAGGGGATGACGTGGGAAAACGCACTCCAAAGAAGTCTCACCTGGAATGACATATGGCACATGCCACCTCTTAGAGTCAGCTTCATTCTCCGATCTGTACATGACCTGCCCTTGAACTCAAACCTGGTCAAATCGGGGAAATCAGATGATCCTACGTGTCCGCTCTGTCACGGCTCACAAATAGTGGAACACGTCCTGAATTCATGCAAAGGAGATCACACATGCGGTTAGCACCGCCGAAGGAAGCACGATGCCACCAGAAGCTCCAACAGCGAAGTTCTACAAGCGCATAGAAGCAGGGCTTACTGGATCGATTGAATGACTGGAAATGCGCCGCAGACTTTCCAGTGTGGCAGAACCATCCAGAGATCATCCGGAAGAGTGGCATGAAACCAGAAGTTCTTCTCCACTCAGGTTCATCAAAACAGATAATTCTGATCAAACTCACGGTGCCACACGAAAGCAGAATCAATCAAGCTCACATCTGCAAGACTGAAAAGTAGGCCAGTCTAATAGGCAACTTGAGGGAATCTGGCCTCCAGGCCCAAGTCCTCGCCACAGAGGTTGGAGCAACGGGATGTGTAGGCTCATCAGCCTACGATCTCATGAAATAGCTCGGGATCTCTGGTAACAAGAGGACCAGAACCCTGAATGCAATAGCAGAGGCAGCTGAATCAGTTGGATCTGGTCTAGGAGGAACGAAAGTGAACTCCATAAGGCTTAAATTTTCCGACATAGAACAAATGTCCGTTAGTGATGTGTGTAAGGCATTCATTTAAAAAAAATGCGCCTTGAGATCCAAAAGTTGCAGGTTCAAATCCCGGCAGCGCCAGGGGGAAAAGTTGGCATCAGAAGAGCGTCTGGGAATTATGACTGGTGACCTAGATGCTGCTTGGCCCCCTTAGAGTGTAAGGAGTTCAGGGCCGAAACACGTGTCTGAAGGCGGTTTCTTCTCTGAAGATCATCTGCTGTTCAGCTCTCCCTAGAGTCTCTTCCTAATCTATCTATCTATCTAGCTATCGAATCAATGGACAGAGAGAGAGAGATATCATAGCAAAATCAGCTGCATGGCTAACCAATACGGGGATTAACAAGGCGTATACAGAAACAGAAAAGGCACATGCGTTTGCCATGAAACGATTCCTTGGAGAAAGAAGACGAACACATAATGATGTTTGAGGAGATGGGACGACATCCTTCGCAAATGAATGATATCACCTGGCGTACTCGATGTTGATCAAAATAACAAAATAGGTCACTAAAACCGTTCACCGTAAGCTTATATTATGCTACATTATCTAGTTGAACGAGGAAAGCAAAAATGGCGTCAAATATGCGAACAACTTTCTTAAAATGTCGTTTCTATATTGTTTGGGTCTAAATCAAAGAGTTTAATCCATAAAGGATTTTTTCTAAAACTTTGAAGAGAATTTAATAATTCTGCCAGAAATAGAACTGAAGAAGCCATATCATAGAAAGTGACAGGCTGAAATTATACAGTAATAATAAATTATCACTTGAATTGGAGATATATGAATTTAGACGTAAATACGTTCATCAGATTTTCACTAAAGCACATTCGAATTGCCATAACAGACAGTCAAAGTTCACTTTACGACACAAATTAATCAGTCATACGCTGAGAACAATTGTCCATTTTGTCACGACTGACTGAAAATAAAACCCATTCCCTCCTTTCCTGTCTATGATGACTTGAGAAAAGAGCTCACACCGATTGTGCCGATTATCAAACCTCCTGATGACATAAGATATATCTGTCACACAATTGTGCACTTTCTAGATATAAAGCATACTGACGAAATGGATACAACCACATAATGTTCCAAGTTATGAGACTTGACATTTGGAAGGTTCATATCATCATCGCATGTGACGTGTATGAACTAACCATTTGTATCCGTGGGTCTCTAGCCCTGTCATAAAAAAACTGGTACTTCTCTCTCTCTCTCTCTCTCTCTCTCCTCTCTCTCTCTCTCTCTCTCTCTCTCTGTGTGTGTGTGTGTGTGTGTTCGTTCGTTCTTTAATTTAACGTCTATCCACCTAACAGTGATCTTAGACAGGTGTGTGTGTGTGTGTGTGTGTGTGTGTGTGTGTGTGTGTGTGTGTGTGTGTGTGTGTGTGTGTGTGTGTGCGTGTTTACTTGTTAATCTAGCCATCTGACGATCTGTCTATCATTCTATCCATCCTTCTCTGCCTCTGTCTGTCTGTCTGTCTGTCTGTCTGTCTGTCAGTCTCTCTCTATATATATATGGAGAGAGAGAGAGAGAGAGAGAGAGAGAGAGAGAGAGAGAGAGAGAGAAACAAGACAAGACAAAATTCTATATTTACGAGGATAATAGATAAGCACTGATGTCCTTTTTACATCCAGTCCTCGCCCTGAGTAGGGTCAACACTGCAAAATGAGATGAGGCAACAAAAGAAGCATGCAGAAAGTGACTAGAACTACAATACGATACGGAATTAAAATAGAATTTAAAGAGAGAGAGAGAGAGAGAGAGAGAGAGAGAGAGAGAGAGAGAGAGAGAGAGAGAGAAATGCTAGTTTGTTTCATCACTCGGCTACAGACCCACGGATACAAGTGGTGAGTTCATGTATGTCTGCCGACCTGTCCGATTTTTTTTTTCTTTCAGTCTTCTCCTTGCCCTGGGAAGGGGCAATGAGTAACTAGCCATCAAAAATTAAAACAGTTTGATAAATAGACACATATCCAGAGAAAATAACAAGGAGTTGCGTCTGGATTATAGTTCTCCATTAACACTACGACGGATTCACACACACACACACACACACACACACACACACACACACACACACACACGCACGCACGCACGCACGCACGCACGCGCGCGCGTGCACACACACACACACACACACACCGGGAGAGAGAGAGAGAGAGAGAGAGAGAGAGAGAGAGAGAGAGAGAGACAGACAGACAGACAGACACATACAGACACACACACACACACACACACACACACACACACACACACACACACACACACACACGAAGCGCTTCTGAACGCAGGGAAAGAGAGCAGACAGGCACACAAACAGACAGCAGAAGAGACATAATCATAACAACAAGAGCATCGACCGGCGATGACCGTTCAGGGTTCTGAGTGAAATTCAACCACCATCCGCAACCACCATCATCATCATCATCATCAAACAGGCGATGCTTGCCCTGCAGGCATGCTGAAGATGACAACGGGGAACGCACAGACACGTGAAATAGAACGCTGTCCTCCATTAGCTCTTTTTGCCGCCTCCTTCGCCTCTTTTGTGTCTCCGTTCGAAGAGCGCGCGCGACTCGGGGTACGAGGCAAGAGTTAGATCCCTTGTCTGGCTACAGCGGTTGTGACAGGAAGGGATGGGTGGGGTAGGGTGGGGTGGGGTGGGGTGGGGTGGGGTGGGGTAGGGTGAGGCGAGGGTGCGGGAAATCTTCGAGGCTGGTGCTATTGCTTGTCTGGAGGGAAGTCTTTGATCTCCGATACTCTCTCTCTCTCTCTCTCTCTCTCTCTCTCTCTCTCTCCTCTCTCTCTCTCTCTCTCCCTCTGCTTCGTTCAAAGCCCAGCATGCACCTCCTTCCTCCCATTCACCCTACAACCCCCCTCCCCCCACTCTCCCCCTCCTCTCATTCCTTCCTCCCTCCCTCCCTCCCTCCCTCCCTCCCTCTCTCTCTCTCTCCTTAATGACCCTTCCTCACGCATGTCCTGTCGTTTAGCCAAGCGCAGTTAGTTTTCATCGATGCTTCATCCTCTCTCTCTCTCTCTCTCTCTCTCTCTCTCTCTCCCTCTCTCTCTCTCTCTCTTTTCCCCCTTCATCGCAGAGAGTTAGCACAGAGAGGACGGAAAGGGAACAGACGCGCGACAGAAAGACTTTTAAAGAAAGGAAAAGATAACTGGTGATTCCAGTCTGTTCTACTTACCAAACAGGCTCCTATGTAGACAGTCGGGTGAGTCAAATGACAGGCAGACAGGCAGGTAGAAGGACAGACACAAGCGAGCAGACAAGAGATGGCTGAGCAGTTACTGAAATACGTTAAGGTATGAATGGATGGACGAAGAATAAACGTACTCACTACAATAAATTGTACTTCACTCCCCTAATTCCCATGGCAGCAGTCACCAGGACACCACAGTGAAGAAAAGTTCACCAGATTCCTCTAGTTCTGTCGGTTGCCTGTGCATCTGCAAATGTTTTCCCTGTCCACATAGCAATGTTGTCAGTATATCGGTTTTTTTGTTTGTTTGTGTTTCGTTTTATGTTTTTGTCTGTCTTTCCTTCAATCTCCGTCCTTAACAGGTCCCTGAAGGAGTTTTTCTTTTTTTTGTTTTTTTGTTTTTTTAGCAAGATCATTAAGATTTTATTATATGGCCATACCTAAGTAGATTTTTTTTTCTCTTGACTGACGTCAGTAGATCTTCGTATGGTCCGATGTGCTGCCTGATGGTTTGATGCACTTGCTGATCTGTGATGCAGGCCTAATCAGTATATCTGATGTTTAGTATCTTGCAGTAATAATTCGTTTTCATAGCTCGGGTTCTTCTTTCTTTCCAGAGACGCTGCGAGGGACCAAGTCTGGCATGAGCGCCAGTGCACTCAGGAGTCTGGCTTTGTGTGTCATGGAGGTGTTCTTGTCAGTGCACTCAGGAGTCTGGCTTTGTGTGTCATGGAGGTGTTCTTCTTGTCAGTGCACTCAGGAGTCTGGCTTTGTGTTTCATGGAGGTGTTCTTCTTGTCAGTGCACTCAGGAGTCTGGCTTTGTGTGTCATGGAGGTGTTCTTCTTGTCAGTGCACTCAGGAG
>CM065714.1:97399480-97404480 GCA_033310375.1 Conus canariensis | reverse complement strand
CCACCTCGATTCATAAAAAAGTGGTTCTTTCTTTGTTTTCTTTTTTTTATAAATTTTTTTCCCCCGTCTGTCTGTCTCTTTTTCTTTCTTTCGTTTTATTCTGTGTTTTGTGAGTTATTTCCTTTCTTTTAAAAAAGTTATTTTGTGGTTTTGTTTTTGTTTTCCTCTTTTATTTTCGTTGTTGTTGTTTTTCTTTTCTTCAGAGTTGCTGTCTTTTCTGTTTGATTTTTTTTTATTATTATTGTTGCTCTCTCTTTCCTCCTTCCCTCTTTCTTCCTGTTTATCCTTCTTTGTTCTCTGTTTGTTCTCTTTGTTTATCCCTCTTTGTTCTCTCTACATTTTTTTTTCTATATCATTTCTGTTCTCTCTCTCTCTCTCTCTCTCTCTCTCTCTCTCTCTCTCTCTGTTTTTCCTTCTAGTCTTTTTGTACTATCTACATTTCTTTCTATATCATTTCTGTTCTCTCTCTCTCTCTCTCTCTCTCTCTCTCTCTCTCTCTCTCTCTCTCTCTCTCTCTTTTCTCTCTCTCTCTCTCTGTCTGCCTGCCTGCCTGCCTGTCTGTCTCTCTGTCTGTCTGTCTGTCTGTCTCTCCTTGCTTATTTATTTTCGACTCATTTTCCTTGCATTTCCCCATTTTTGATCGTTTCTCTTTTTCTTTCTCCTTCTGTTTCTTCCATCTTCCTTTCCTTGATGTTTATGTCTTTCTTCAAAGTCCCCTTTTTCTTCTTTCACATTTAACCCCACCTCTCCCCTCCCCTTCCTCTCCCCTCTTGCCTCCGTCCTCCATCTCCATTCAGCTGGCATGCAAAATATTGAAATGCGAATGATGTAGCTTTTTTATTTATTTATTTATTTATTCGTTTAGAAATGTTTTATTCTACCTCATTCGAATGATTTTGATCGTCATCACTTTATGATTTGTTTGACTTGACTGACAAAGAATTGCGGAAACAAGCTACAGCATTTAAAAATCGACACGTTGTATTTGTTTTCCTCGTTTATTTATCAATTCGTTTTCTTTTCTTTTCTTTTTATCGCAGTTATGTGCTTATTCATTTAATTGTTTTCAAGAACTACTATGACCGCTGCAAGCCTCTTCTCCTATTTTACAACTCCTAAATACACATTGTACACACAGACAGTATAACTGCCGGAAATGCATGGTTGTGATGATTCCATAACTAATACATATTCATGATTCCCCACCGCAGTTGAACTGATATTTATTCGAAAGTATTTGGGGAAAATCAAGAACAAGATCTGATGATAACGATTATTTTCAGCTCATGTTTTGAATCGTATTTTGAAATATAAAAGATAAACTACACAGACCGCATCCGGGCCAAGTCCATTTGCGAGTTTTCTGTGGTAAATACGCTTGTGAACATGGATAACAAAAGAAAACATAAAGGGTTGAAAAGAATAATAACAGGTGTTCTTTAAGAAAAAGAAAAAAAAAATTAAGATACTACTTAATCTTCCTCTGTTCTTGTGTGTGGACTAGATCAAGAATATTTCAAAGTAATTTCGGCAGAATATGAACCTACGTATGAAGGTGATAGAAAATGAAGCATAATAATAATAATAATCGCTAAGTCAGTTTTACTGTGTATGATCTCAGATATACTCCCGCTTTTTATCCGGAATCTCTTTGCGGTTTAATACTTTGTGTATCATGGTGTATAGATATATCCTTTGCCTTTATGCTGGGAACCGCCTTATAGTTTTATTTGCTGATGAAAGATTGCATTACAACTATCCATTCAAGTGTGTTTTCTGTATGCGTTTCGGAATGAGTGCAAAAGGTTAAGAAATTATCACCCTTGACACGATTCTTTTTCGAGCGAACTTATAGATGTAACAATCCACTGTATCAGTGTAAGAATTTGTAAGGTCAAGTGTTATTGCTCTGAATCTAAGCGGCGAAAATAATTTCAATGTTTTACAATGAAATATTATGGTGCATAAACTTTTTGAAAATAGATATATTTCCCTGCAACCAGGGATAAAATGGAAATTAAAAAATAAAAGATATAATGTAAATCACATAATACAGCATAGACACAAAAATGATAGGAAAAATCAGTCAAAGAAACATCAATCAATTGATCGATAAACTAGCTATTCAATCAATCAATTTATCAATCAATCAGTCAATAAATCTAGCAATAATTACAATATAAAACATATCAAAACAAAAAGGGGGGGGGGGGGGATGCTGTACCTACACAAGAGCCGCGCCTACATCTTGTCCGTCAAGTTAAAGAGACTAGATAAATAGAAATAATATATAAAGGAGTAAATGAATAAAAAGATCAGTAAATGAAATGAAATTTTAAAAAGTAAAAATGTGAGTAGTCCGTGGGATTTATTTCTTTGGTAGATAGATAGTTAGATAGATATATAGATATAGATAGATAGATATAGGTGTGTTAGATAGATAGATAGATATAGATAGATAGACAGATATAGATGTATAGTGTCTTATACTCCGTATCCCGTCTATGGTGTTACCCCACGCCGCTCAGTCCGGTGTAACACGCCGGAATCACCAGTTTCTGGAGAAAGAGCTACCACAGTCAATATGGTGATCTGTAGTTCATGCTTTGAAAACTACCGTAATGCCCGTGGCCTACGCCGAAAATACGACTTAAATTTTTTTTTTTTTACAGTGTACGCGTACGTCACTATTTCAGCCCGTGCCGATCACTACCTTCGAACTACAGACACTGCTCATTTAGGCCGAAAACACTATCAAAGAAACTTGGGATGGGTACTGGAAGGGGGGTCATTTGAACCAACTTCTGCAATTTGGGGATACCATTTCGGAGCAGTGTCCTTTGGGTCCTACCTCCCCACCTCCACCCCACCGCCATCCCTCCTCCTTCCCCCTCTCCCGGCCCCTACCTACTCTCCCCGACATAACGCGACTGAATCCTTACAGCACCAACAAAATAAAAGGTGTTTGAAGATTTCTTTATGTGCAGACGTTACTCAGAACTAAAATTCAAATGATCCAAATTTGAGACTAAGATTTCGTGGTCCGAAGTCAAGACGAAGTCTCTGGTCATGTTGATTCGGAAAAAGAAAGTAGTGCATTTTGCTAGGGTAGTCAGTTAATCGTGGCTATTCTTTCAGAATAAAGGCTGTGAGCGTGCTGTAAAAACCACAATCGTGGTGTTCAGAGCGGTAGCACTATGGCAGTGTTTGGGGCACGGTGGTGTTTGCATCGTATTACACCAGGTTCCCATGCAAAATCACATCCAGCTTCATCCTGCCGCGGCAACCAGCACCCAGCAGTTAAGAGGAAGCAGTCGATATCAAGTCGCCAAGAGGCAGCTCACCAGAGAAGACACAGCAATGACGCCGAGTCACTTCAGTGGTGTTCAGTGGAACCGGTTCTAATCCGAAATGCGTAGGACAGCACTCAGCTCAGCTCCCAACAGATGATAGTTAATGAGAGAGAGAGAGAGAGAGAGAGAGAGAGAGAGAGAGACAGACAGACAGACAGACAGACAGACAGACAGATAGACGGACAGACAGACAGACAGACAGGCAGAGAGAGTCATGGAGCCGGCATGAGTGAATAAGCGTTCCCTTTCGGAGGGTAAGGTCACGTCCACGTAACACTTATCCCCATGAATCTGCCGATGCTGACGAATTTCACACGAGCTAACCACGATCATGGACTTGAAGAGAAAATCAAAACCGAGGTCACCACGAGACTACATGACGGGTTACAGTACCTGAGATTTTTGTTTGTTTGTTTGTTTGTTTGTTTTAAACGATGATCAGTGTGATTATAACGAAAATGCAGATAATGCGGATGAAGCTCTGGAGCTCCATCCTGGTCAAACACTACGTACCAGGGCTGTCTGACCTATTCGACGATTCCTATCATAATAACTATAACCCGGCGTAAATCAAGTCCGCGAGAGATACAGACACCCCGCGGTGCAACACTCTCAAAGATGCATCCATTAAGGGGATGAAACTCGGCTGCGTGGTTCTAGTCCCCCCGGACGCCCCCCCCCCTCGCCCCCCCCCCCCCCCCCCCCCCCCCCCCCCTCCCGCTCTCCCGCACCCATTTGGGCCAGTAGCACACTCATCTCAGGACAGGGAGCTGGCTGAGACCGAAAACCTCCCATTAAAATGTGTGCCTCGGATGGGAATCGAACCCATGACCTCCGAGTGCACAACGCTAACCAATGCATCAGTGTAGGTCGGCTGAACTATAACAACACTGAACCTACTCAGAAAGATTTAGCTTCCGTCGCGAGATAATGCCGACACATTGTTGCTATAATGAATATGACTTTTATTAGAAGGTTTGTGTTCAGTTTGGTTCGCTTGTACCTACTTTGTTAGATTTTTTTTTAACTTTCTTGATGAATACATTTTTGAAACTATAGTTTCTAAATGTTCTGTCCAGGGTAAAGTCGTTCCTTCGTGAAATTATCCATTTTAATATACATTTTTTATTCATTTTCGAAAAATCGTGCACTTTCCTCGCTTACTATATAATCTGACAGGGGGGTTAGGGTAGGGATGGACAAAGAATTAAAAGAACGGTATTCATTTTCTCCATCGGAACTTGAAAGTCATTCCAAACATGCGAATAGAACAAACGAAAGAGAGAGAGAGAGAGAGAGAGAGAGAGAGAGAGAGAGAGAGAGAGAGAGAGAGAGAGAGAGACAGACAGACAGACAGACAGACAGACAGACAGACAGACGGACACACAGACAGAGACAGACAGACAGACAGGGAGACAGACGGACAGACAGACAGGGAGACAGACAGAGAGACAGAGAGATAGAGACAGACAGAGAGACGGAGAGATAGAGAGATAGTCATTCAGACAGCCAGACAGAGACAAAGACGGACAGACAGAAAGACATTCAGACGGGCAAGCACAAAAACACAAAGAGAAGGAGAAACAAAAAACAGGAGAGAGAGAGAGAGAGAGAGAGAGAGAGAGAGAGAGAGAAGAGACAGAGACA
>CM065714.1:97376980-97391980 GCA_033310375.1 Conus canariensis | reverse complement strand
AAAGTATCATTATGCCGTAGAAACAGTCCTATTTTCATCTCATCAGGTTTCGTTTCCGCGGAACTAGATTCAAAATCCAAGCGTGTCAGACTCACATATTGAAAAAGCAGCAACAAGTATGTAGCCCATATCGCGCTTATACACGAAGAAAAAGATTAGGAATAAAAAGACATTTTTATGGCGTTTTCGAAAATGTCAAAACGGTCTACAAAAAAGGCACGTGTGTATGCATCATCTTTCTTTTTCACACACACACACACACACACACACACACACACACACACACACACACACACACACACACACCACACGCACGCACGCACGCACACACCAACACACACACACACACACACACACACACACACTCTCTACACACACACACACCACACACACACACACACACACACACACACACACACACACACTCACGCACACACACACATACATACATACATACATACATACACATACACACATGCACGCACGAACGCGTGCACACACACACACGCACTCTCTCTCTCTCTCTCTCTCTCTCTCTCTCTCTCTCTCTCTTGTCACACACACACACACACACACACACACACACACAACACACACACACACACACAACATCACACACACACACACACACACACACACACATATATATATAATATATATATATATATATATATAATAAACTAATAATTCCAAGGATAAGTACCGAGCACCATTCCAGCAACTTACAGAGCAGCTTGGTGTTGCAATGACTGCAAGAAATATTCAATTTTAAACAAAGCTTGCTCTTATGTTTTAGATTGAAGAAATAGGGGGAGATAAGCATTCATATCTGCAGTGGTAGATAATTCTGCCAAACTAACAGTATGTGCTTGAGTGGGTGAATGGGGAATAATAAATGCTTCTCAAAACGAGCCTTCAGCAAGCTTATAGTCTCCAAGGGGGAGACAATCTCCAATGGGGAGAAATACCGGTATCTGACCAGGAGTTATATGTTAGTGAGTTTCCTCCCGATTGGAGATTGTCTCCGCCTTGGAGACTATAAGCTTGCTGAAGGCTTATTTTGAGAAGCATTTATTATTCCCCATTCACCCACTCAAGCACATACTGTTAGTTTGGCAGAATTATCTACCACTGCAGATATGAATGCTTATCTCCCCCTATTTCTTCAGTCTAAGACATAAGAGCAACCTTTGTTTATAACTGAATATTTCTTGCAGTCATTGTAACACCAAGCTGCTCTGTAAGTTGCTGGAATGGTGCTCGGTACTTATACTTGGAATTTATCAGTTTATTGTAATTTAGTCCCTTGTGGATTCATTCCAAGAACTGGCCCTCAGCACTTGTGTCTTGAGAGGTTATCTTTTTATATTTTCTACTTTTCACAAGAAAATGTAGCTTGTTTTGCTCTTTCATGATTTTCTTTTGCTTCTTAGGTGGCACCTTTGGTTGGTTTTTTGAAAACTCAATAAACATACTACGGTATTGCACACCAGCCTTTTTCTGGGATAGCATTCTTCTTAAAACAGAAAAGGCGGAGGAGTCAAGTTACCACTTTCCGCGGTCACTGAGGAGAAACGATCAGGTTTCGAAATGCCGGTATCTGATCCAGAAGTTATATGTTAGTGAGTTTCCCCTCCATTGGAGATTGCCTCCCCCTTGGAGACTATAAACTTGCTGAAGGCTGATTTTGAGAAGCATTTATTATTCCCCATTCACCCACTCAAGCACATACTGTTAGTTTGGCAGAATTATCTACCACTGCAGATATGAATGCTTATCTCCCCTATTTTTTCAATCTAAGACATAAAAAGCAAGTTTGTTTTATATATATATATATATATATATATATGTGTGTGTGTGTGTGTGTGTGCATGCGAGCACGCACGCACTTTACAGATTTGCGTGCGCGCAAATACAAAACACACAACAAACGAGCGCGTGTGCGCACTTACACACACACACACACACACACACACACACAGAGTCTGTGTGCGTGTCTGTGATATGGCATAATAGGACAGGCTGTCAATTTGAGTACACACACACACTCAAGGAGAGAGAGACAGGCAGACGCACGAACAACAACAACCAGAAATGGATACACACGCGAAGAGAGCATCAGAGGAAATACAGCTAGAAAAGAAACGTTTTTACATTAGCTTTGAGGGCTGAGCATGACGGACCAACACAGACTCAGGTAGTCCATATATAAATTACGTTGACAGTTTGCCTGACGATTGGTGAATAAACACTATTATACAAATATCAACATATTTTAAGTTACATTGGCATTATGGCCAACACAATCATCTATTAATTTCATCATAGTGCACAGTTGTCTATTAATTTCATTGACACTGATATTTTTCAGTCATTCAACATACAAGTGAAATGTACACATAGACATGCGCTGAAAATTTACTGGAAATCCCCGAATAATGATGATGACAACAAGAACGGAAGAAAAAATAAGAGATTAAAAAAGATCAAAAACTCATCTTAATTATCTAACTAAACCAATGATTTCATCACACCAGTGAAGACTATGCCAGGGCACTCAAACATACCCAATACCATTTCATTTTTAATTTCAGTTCTGACTCACCGTGTTTGGTTACCACATCAGAACGAGAAAAAAAAAAAACGAAGAAAGAAAAAAAGAAGTAATTATGAACAAACAGTATCAGTCATAATCACAATTTTCGCATACAAAGGATCATCATCGCTATTTTATTCTGGACCTGAGCTAGAAATTTTCTAGCTATCCAGGAGGCAGAGAAGAAAAGATCTGCCTCGCTACCGGCCTGTACTCCACAAACTACAGAGCAGAAGCAGAAGCCCTGAAAACAGCAGCAGCCCACATCGAGGTCAGCCCCTACGCCAGCCACAACGTTGTCTTCCTGACCGACGCCCTGTCCATCTTGCAGGCCCTTCACTCCAACAGAGATCCAGAGCTCAACGATCTGTCCTCATCTCTCGCCTCCCTCTGCACAAGTCACACAGTCACCCTGCAGTGGATTCCCTCCCACTGCAACGTGCTCGGCAACGAGACTGCTGACTCCCTGGCAAAGGAGGGCACTACGAAGGAGCAGATGGACAGATCTACCAGCTACCCTGAATCCAGGACCATCATTAAGGCCAAGCTGCAGAACAAGTGGAAGCAGCAGCATCCACGCCACAACAGAGCAGACCCGTACTACCTGCTGACTCGTCGAGAGCAGGTAGGCATTTTCAGGCTCAGGACAGGCCACAACCGCCTGAAACACCACCTATTCACTAAACTCCGCATCGGCAACTCAGAGCAGTGCCCCTGCAGAACAGGCAGCCAGACAACAGAACAAGTGCTGCAGTCCTGCCCGTTCCACCAAGCGCTCCGAGAGAAAACCTGGCCCGACCCAATACCAGTGGCCCGGAAGCTCTACGGAGGACTGGAGGACTTGCGACGTACTGCCACCTTTGTCGAGGAGACGGGGGAATCCATCTGAAAAAATGACGAACGAGACAACAACAGAAATTTTCCAGCTCTTTCCAAAGCCACTCTCTATTGAGGATTTGAGGGAATGGTCCGAAAACACCCCATGAAGTGCTGGACGCGCGTGTCCATGTCCACCTGCCTGTCACGAGGGAAAGTTTTGGCACGTGCCTCTGTTCACTCCATAAAGGGTTTCTGACATGCCCCAAATCACTCACCAGGGAGTGGTTTCGGAACATGGAGGGGTGTAATCCTGACTCACGTCCAGAATCCCACCCCCATCCCCCCGCGCCCCCTTCAAGTTGAGATGCAATGTGCTTTACATTGATACACTTTGTGGGCGACTGAGAATGTTGAAGAAGGGGAGTAATCTGGGAACCAAAGGGGAGGTCGGTCTGGATTTACTTCCCGGGAAGTAAGTTTGGGAAGAGTCGTGATAACGGAACGTTAAACTGGGAATCAGGACAGTAGGTAGCGAACCATTCCGTCAGAGTAGATTGTGACACTCTTCATTCCTTGATATCATGACCTAATCCGTCGTGGCGGCTCCTGCTAACGACAGTTTTTAAAACATAGTGTCCACTCATCTCGTCCAACAAAATATATTCACCTTACGCCTCATAACTATTCTGCCAGGTAAGAGAAACGCGGAATGCGCACTCGTTTATCACGGGTCAACCTTTTTGCCACAACCATGGCGGCGCGTCGGTTACTCGCTCGGTAAGATGAGCGCGCAAGCCTTCCCCGCCCATACGCATATGCTTAATTAAACAAAACGGCCAGTGGTCAGTCAACTATCGGCTCGATTCCTTGTTTTGCAACTGTAGAACTGGCTTAGGCAAGCAGTTTGTAATATTTGTCTTAATATATTCTCAAAACCTACCACAACCTATTCATTAAAATGTAGCCTACATCAGTACACTTTAAAGACACTCGGTCAAAGCGTTCGCCATTACGACAATTAAATCAATTCGGGAAAAAAAAAAAACATACAAATGATTTCACAAACGAGAAAAGAAATTGATATGAAAAGGATTAATACATGAATAAATGGCGACAAAAATGACCGTATTGTTGATTTAAAATTCATATAAATATGAATGTATTTCTTATATTTTTAACATGTCTTTCTCTCGAAGTCCACGAAACTCGCCATTGAAAAATAAAAGCTGTTTTTCAGTGGCAAGTGAATGATTGCATTTATAAAAGCAAAACCCATAAACACATAAATAAATAGGTAGATAAATATATCTCTCTATCTACATATCTACATTTACAAAACCGGAACACACTTAAATTCACATACAAATAAGTAGATAACACACACACACTCTCTCTCTCTCTCTCTCTCTCTCTCTCTCTCTCTCTCTCTCTCTCTCTACCTGTCTCTCTCTCTCTTTCTCTCTCTGAGCTGTCAAGCAGTAAACCATACATCAATTTCCGGTAGCGGACATTAAGAGAGAAGCACATTAAATGAACAATCAATCAATGACCTGTCCTCTCGTTTTTATTCAGGCGTTGTCGATTAGGGATGTGACATCCAAACTTGTCACACTGCTCGAGACTACAGTTCTTTCTCTTTGTCTCCTACCCGCTCCAGTTTTTAGACTGTCCTGTAATACATAGGATCCTACTAATTACAAACCCACCTGCGCATTTTGGTCGAATTTTGATTATGTTACAAACACTGTTCAGAACAGAAGCGCTGTCAGACACAGGAACCAAAGACCTGTCTTTACCTCATTAGAAAGAAAGAAAGATGGGACGGAAAAAAAAAACGAAGGAAAGGAAAACTGAAAAAAAGAAAGAAAGAAAGGAGGAAAGAAAGAAAGAAAGAAAAAGAAAGAAAGAAAAGAAAAGAAAGAAACGCAACGACAGTATTCTTGCAGTCCCGGTGCAGAAAACGCACCTAAGGAACTACAAACATGATCGGGTCACCGAAAGGCCACCCACAGGAGGAGACTCAGGAATTGCTGGCATTGTGTTACAATGGCGGTGACAAAGAAAAGAAGCGTAGTGTCAATCTTCCCGTCTTACACGTGAACACGGACAGCTCTATCACCACAATAACGAGGGGTTGGGGCTGGTGTGATGTAAGGCGGATCCTCCTCTGAGCATATATCAACACGATAGTGTATTAAATTGCTACACAGCTGACATTATTATTGAGATTTTATCTTTAAAATTAAATTCATATCGACAAGACAAAATCTATATTCCATTCAGACTGTCTTCTTCCATTATTACACCTTGTTGTGTTTACTCCCATCGTGATATTGAAATGATGATTTGTGGCAATAGTTCCTTAAATAATCTATATCTTTAAACCCTTGATGATTTGCATATTTTGATTTCCTCAATATTCCGGTTTTTTTTTTCTCCTGAATTTTCTTATTTTTTCTTACCTTCTGCCTATAATTACAACGGAGTTGAATTCTTGATTTCCTTTTCTCTTCCTTAAAAAAATACATCTTTCTCCATAACTTCATTGCTCAGATTCTGAGACCCATTGACGAATAGATCGGGTGACAGTTACTAAGTGACTCTCTTCTTAGTCCGTCTCTCTTAACAGCCCCACCCATGTCTCTCTAAGCGACTCCACCTCAAACGTCAGTGGCTGCTATTCATTGGTCCAGGGAGGGGCCATTCCATTTGTCGTTAACCCTCCCCCTTTTCATCTATACAAAGGAAAAAACACGTTTTTCTCGTTTTATTTCTGCTAGTTTGTCATTGCCTTTTTTCAGTTCAGGGTCACACACACACACACACACACACACACACACACACACACACACACACACACACACACAACATACATACATACATACAGAGAGAGAGAGAGATGCTTACCATCCTATCCTACCCCATACCCCCATCCTACTAAACCTTGCTCTGCGACCCCCCTTCATCTCCCATGCCCACACCTCCCATCTACCTTTCCTTCCCTCCTTCTCTTCCTTCACGCACCCTTTCGTGCATTTATCCGTATGTTATTATATCTTCAGAGATCCGTTTGACTAAAACAGCATTGTTCCACCACCCCAACTCCAACCTGCTACTCACCCCACCTCCCGTGCCCCCCATGAAAATTAATATCCCTGTATCCGCCAGGAAACATAGGGGATACATTTTTCTTCCTTTTTTTCTCTCGTTCTTTTTCTTGTACTTCTTTTTTTAACGGGTATACTGGTAGTAGTTTATAGTTCTCTTGTTCGCTTTGTGCATCCATTCACACAATGTAGACCCCTGGGTCCCTACCGCCCACGTTGGAGCCGCATTAAATGGTCATACAGCCGACAATTGACGCGCAAGACAGCCGTAGACAGCCCATCTCAGTCAGTCCTGGATTTAAATGGGCGCGAGTCGCCTTAGGTGCGCTCAGAAAGTGTACTTCTCTTTTTTCTTTCTTTTTTTTTTGTAACTCGTTCCATCGTTTTTATGGAAACGAGGCACCATACGATGGGCCGTAAGCTGCTTTGTTGTTTTTGTCCCCAAACAGGGTTCATACTTGCGAGGAAGCTATTCATCACGAAAACTTCTGCTTTTGTTTATGCTGATCAGCGAGAATAAGTATGGGAGTGGACTTGCTTCAAAAGGTGATAATTATTGTTTTAACGTCAAAACAGTAATAGTCATCAATACACACAGTGATAATTACTATTTTCACGTAAATAGAATATTCGTCGATCTAAGGAAACAGTAAGTTTTTATGTCTAAACAATTAGTTTAATGTAGGAAGAACTAGTTTTGTTGACTTTTACGCCGTGAAATAATTGAAAGAAAGATAACAGCCTTATGACTCTACTTACTGTGAGCATATGTTAATGGTATCTCCCCACTTGGATATAATTCATGGTCTTTGTGTGTTGTTTTTTCGTTATGATTTACTATAACAATGATTTTTTTTTCTATGCGTTATACTCACTGTTCTCGTGATATTTGAATCTGGCGCCATATCAGGGTGGAAAACAAAAGAAAAGAAATGCAATATATGAAACAATAACGCTGGGGGGGGGGGGGGGGGAGAGAAAACCTCAGTGAAGGGGAAATTAAGAATTCTAGACAAATGGACACCACACTTTGTACAATAATTACAAAATTAGAGCGTAAAAGACAACGTCTGTGGAAGCTAGTAACTGGGGATAAAAAAAAATCCACAAGAATTACAGAAAAAATCCTTGTTTAAAACATTGGATACCGTTCCACAAGCTTGGAGGACTCGGATAAAGGAGGACATGTGAAAATTGAAATGATGATGAAACTTGGGCGCAGATGCATTTACTTTCAAGGCAGGGAGTGATGCAAACATAAAAATGCATCGCACTTAAAACACATAGTTTTAAAAGACTGACTTGCATCTGAGGAGAGGGGGGCATGAGAAATGAACCTTTTCCATTGAGTTGCTCTATCAACTTTACTGTTGGTCCGCAGTGCAGGTTAGCAGGATCAGCGAACGACAGCTGCTTTGTTTTGTGAAGAGCTCATCAGGACTGTTGTTGGGACCTGGTCACTGCTGACTTCTGCATGTATAATTCGTGTCTCACACACACACACACACGCACACGCACGCACAGGCACGCTGGCACGCAGGCACGCACGCGCACATAGGCTCGCACGCACGCACGCACACACACACACACACACACACACACACACACACACACCACACACACACACAGTGACATGGGAAATCCAAATTCCAAACCAAACGGTTGACCAAAATTTCCCCAGATATCAAAAGGTTGGAACGTGAAAGACACAGCCCATGGAGACCAACGACTATGAATTTTTTTTTAATTCTCAAGGATTAAACACCTCTTATAGAAAACCTCCCATTTAAACCACTGGACCCCACCCTACAAGCCTAAAGGGTTCACAGGAAAATGCGGGACACGCGTACATGCAAAAATAGAAATGACAATAAACTTCGCGCCTTGATGCCTTAACTATGAAGTTCTGCATGCTCTATTTGTGATATTGGATGATGAAAAGGAGAAAAAGAAGACACTTCTACAAAGAAGTGTGTGTGTTGGGGGGGGGGGGGGGGGAGGTCTGACTAACTCGGAGGTAGAACACCAGGTTTACTGTCAAAGGTTGCGAGTTTGAATCTCATTTTGTCGCTTGAAATAACAAAGGCCATTTTTCTGCCCGTTCTGGTGACAACAGTTTAGTACAAAATCAGCCTACCTCTCTCTCCCTCTCCCATGATGGTTGTCTCTGCCTGCCATATCACATTTACTTAGTGTGGACATTAAATTTGAATTTAATTGAACCATCTTGCACAGTCTGCGGTCACAATTCTCACCAGCATGCTGTCCAATCTCTTTTAACTTCTTACAGTTAGTTGCAGATCAGGCTAGAGCCATGTCACGTACTGAGATGTTTTCAATAGGAAACAAATGCATCGTTATGTATGGCGAGCGTATGCCTTTCTTCTTTCTTTCTGGGCATTCAAGACCGGGAAACGATCACTCTCCTTATCAACCTATTTTCTAGTTTTCCTGTCAAGGTACAAGACTAATTTTATTATCAATACACCGATCTGCGTATGTTACAAGCAGGAAATTGCCGTGAAACTACCGTTAAGTTAACCACCCAAAATATGACAGGCTTCTTCAGCCAGATGTACCCCCCCCCCCCTACCTTCCTGTCCCCCACCCCCACCCCCTCCAAATTTCATTAACACTGTGAAATAGTGGCGAAGAATCCTAAACACACATACATTTATGGGCAATACCCTACCTCCATCCCTCCTCTTTCCCTTTGACGAACCCGCTCAGGCCTTTCATCTAATACTAAAGAAAAAGAATTGCAAACAACAACAACAACAACAACACTAGACGAACACACTGCCCCTTTGATAGACTTGAGACCGACGACACTGACTTTCTTGTCAAAAGCCCCCCCCCCCCCCCCCCCCCCCCCCCCCCCCCCCCACACCCACACACCCACACACACACCACACCACACACACACACCACACCACAACTCCAACACACCCAACAACACACACACACACACACACACACACACACACACACACACACACACACACTCCCCAGTCGTTAAAAAGAAAGTCAGACGCGGCGCGGCAGGAGGCGAGGAGGCGGTGCCTTTGAGGGGCATTGTGGACCCCTACTCAGGGCAGCACAATCCACAGCGGAGCAACCCCCCAGTACGCACGGCTTGTCCCTTGGACAAGCGATTCTCTCATGCTGAGCAGCCCCACCCCTCACTCCCATACCCTAGTTCCTTTCCCTCCTCCCCTTCCCTTTGAAGCAGCCCTGGGTGCCTCCTCTTCTGCTCAGATGCACATGAACAAACCCTTGAAAGTCATGCTTGCCCTTAAACTGGTCCCGCTCTCTCTTGCCCACCCAGTGCGTCAAAGCTAGGGCCGGGTGCGCTATGAAGGCTGAAGAAGAGGTTGGTGGTCGCCGTAGTTTTAGAGCAGACGGTTCGATGCAATATTTGGGGATTATCGGCATAAAGGGCGCTTTTTTTTCTTTTGCCTTTTCAGTTCTTTTTTTTAACACTGCAATAAGATGAGAAATATTGGTCAGTATCTCTGGGCAACGCTTTAATTTCTGCCAAATGGCTTTATTTGATGTTCAGTCTTCCATGCTCTGCTTTCGCGGAATTTTTTGGTTGGTTCTTCGTTCTGATGTTCTGGGTTCATGATGCGCGGATTCATACAGAATATCTTATAAAGAAAAGTTCGGCGAAGATGGCAGTGTTAAAATAGAAAGAAAGAAAAAAAGAAAGAAACAAACTTCTGCGAACATGGCAATGTTGACAAAGAAGAAAGAAAGTAAGAAAGAAAGAAAGAAAAATCGGAGATCCACATAAAAGGTTTCGCTCACTTTTTTTTCGGAACCTTCAGACAAACATTAGAATTTATTTGAGAAATTCTAAATGCGTTCCTATGACAACGTCTGAACGAGTGCCAGTACTATAAAGACTACACGGAGATTCTTGACTGTGCAGCACTCTAAACTCTCACAAACCCACAGGCAGGATCATGGGGCAGATAGTGCGCGCGCGCGCGTGCGCGCGCGCGCGCGCACACACACACACACACACACACACACACACACACACACACACACACACACACACACACACACAGACGTCGTGTGTAGATGAAGTTAGAGTGAGAAGAGAAAAGAGACGGAAGGACATGGATGGGGGTAGAGGTTAGGGGTAAGGGGGGCGGGGGGGGGGGGGGGGGCAGTGGACGTGCTTGACTAGGCATTAACTCTTAGGTCTATGAATCGCGTTTTATACGAGATGAGATTTTTTTTCTCTCCTCCCCAGAAGGCCTTGCGAACTGGTGCAAATGCCAGCCTAAATAGAGGTATCCCGTGTGCAAATGCATGGAGGGCATGTAAAAGAATCTACGGCAACATGGGAGTTTCTCTGACAAAACAGTGTAGAAGAAAAACAAACTTGGACACGTTAGCAACAACAGTAACAAAAAGCTGACTCTGTATTATTACGTCGTATAAGAATAGCCCATTTTTTCACACAGAGAAATAACGTTATGATAAAAAAGCGTATACAGCAAAACACAATTCAATACAGCACAACACAATACGACGCAATGTGACACAACACAATGGAATGCGATTCAAACCCAGCAAAATACTAGACTCATATAATGCAATGCAATGAATGCAGTACAATCCAACAGAATAAGCTAAAATACAGTGTAATGCATTACAGATCAGTCCAACCCAATCCATCCCATTCAATCGAAAACAAAAACATGTATATTCTGTTGCACCATGCATTTTAAAGTGTCCATTTCACATCAGCCACTGAACTCAAAGCGAGAAAATCGGCCCCTATGGTCGACTCTACTGAAAACGACATTTCTAAACACTCGTCGAGAGAGAAAATTCCGCAGATTATTGAGACCAATTGAAGGGCGTGTGTATTTATAGTATACAGGAAAGACAAAATAACACTGATTGATAAGTAGAAAATATTGGCTGTTTGGCAACCATTCTTTGAGGACAACGTTCGTATTATCTAGATTAAAAAAAATGAATGAATAGATTATAAAATGACCATAACATAAAAATGCTGTTTCATGTCTGTCTGTCTGTCTGTCTGTCTGTCTGTCTCTCTTCTCTCTCTCTCTCTCTCTCTCTCTCTCTCTCTCTCTCTCTCTTAAATATATATGCAAGGAACCATTTCAATTTGATAGAACAAAAATATTTTGGCAAAATGCTCCGTTTGAAATGAAAGCATGAGGCATGCATCGTCTGGTATACTACGAATTCCGTCTTCGAAACCATACCAATAAAACAGCATTCAGCTTGATTTAACGTGAAAAACCTGCAGCCTGCTCACACAACGTATTACTTGCTGTCTGATCTCAGGCAGATACTGTTAAGTATTAAGTCATCGCGCTACGCGATCGCTTGAACTACTTGCGGAAATAGTGCCTGCTTTACCTGTGTGTTTTACCCGTCGGTCACAAGCCTGTAAAGAGTGATAAGCAAGCAACCCATTGTATTCTTTCAGTTAACACGTGCACTGAAAGTTATGGGCCTTTGCATGCTGATTAAGCCATGTTGCATTTAGAAGACTTGATTTTTCTTTCTTTTCTTAAGTCCTTTCTTTTCCTTCTTTTCCTCTCTCTCTCTCTCTCTCTCTCTCTCTCTCTCTCTCTCTCTCTCTCTCTCTCTTTTTTTTTTGTTAAACAGCTGGAACCGCAGTGAGCTTCTGTGAAGGACTCAAACGGAAAGTGCAAAAAAAAAGCAGACCAGTTGTTTTTTTTTTTTTTTTTGCAGCCTCATTCGTGCCTTTACATGTTGCTAGCTTCGTGTACCATGATCCTCTTTGAAATAACACAATAAAACGCTTCCTTCCCGTTTTCTTTTTTCCTCTGCGAAGTTCAGACCCCAAGCTCGCTGTAATTTTCACGCTAAAGTGCTGCCATGGTAAACACCAAGATATTCCAGCATGCTAGGACTCGGTCGTAAAATAGACACCGTGATAATACCTCCAGGAGTTATCTGAAAATGAGACGGCACGCGTCGGCAGCAGCACTGGTCTGTTCATGCCTCTGTGTCTTTATCCGCTCGGTCGATCCACTCCTATTGTCTGTTTCTCCCTTCACTTGTGGACACTCTTCAGAGTTTGACCTGTGGGACTTCTTCCTTCATTCCCCAACATTCATCACATGTTCATGCGTTTCTGCCTTTGGTTCCATCTCTGATTCTATAGAGAGAAGAAGAACAGACCTTACAGCACATTCTTCAAAACTGTGGGGGCCTTCCAGGGGGGCTGAGAGAGGAGACGGTCATGGCCGATGAACACTACTTTACGACAGAAGCTGTAGTAGTCTGCGGGGGTTCTGAGGTGGACCAAGGGAGTGTGACGGCATCAGAGAAAAAGCAACATGTGAACAATCCTATTGATAGGCCGGAAAAAAGCAGGGTAACATAAGTCCAGTCTTTCTATCGCAAAGAGAGTGATCCTTTCTCAGATTGTGGGTCAAGGAAATACATCTAGAGAGTTGAACATTTGAATTGAAGCACACGCTACAACAGTAATCGAGATATTGACTGTCTGCGTTCCAGGCGTACCGTTTCATGCCCATGTTTTTGTCGTTTTCACTCTGTCTAATTGAACTGTGAAGCTGACAGCTGAGGCCAAAATGCTTTGTGCGAGTCCACCAGGTGCATCTGTCCCATGAAACGGCGGGATCACTCTCCTTGAACGCGAGCCCTAATACGGATTAACTCCCTTGCTCTAACACAGATTAATTCCCTTGATAAAGGGCTATCGATCAGAATGAAATGTTTCTCCCATCTCTTCGCCCTCATCTCTTCTCCCTCTCTCACCTCCCCTTTCCCCAGTGGAACCCCTGAGCCTCTCACCGGCACACACACACACACACACACACACACACACACACACACACACACACACTGCATCCTACCGTTAGTCCCTGATCCTGGTCCAATCGGTGAACTTGCTAATCTAATAAGAACGGACATAGGTATACCTATACATCTACACCAAGACGCACATACGTGCACTGAAGACCCAGCATGCAAGCATTGCTTATGCTCCCGAGTTATTGACACGCTACGTGGGTAAGCTGTTGCTTCCCAAACTTTGGTTCCCAACAGTCCCGATTCCATTCGCGTTATTTACATCTTAACCGGTCTACATGTCCAGGAAATGTGATCGCATCAATGAATGTTTAAACCCACCTAAACTTATACCAAGTACATAGTTTCATTTATACATGGGCTCTGCTCGAATTGTGCAAAAGATGAAGTGAAGCACGTAGTACCAGCAAGCCCGAAAGCAGTGACACGTGTCCTTAGGATCAGTGAAGCGAAGAGGACAGAGGATGCCCATCGGACGGGAAAGACTACCGACCGGACCAGCCATTTTTTTTTTTTACTTTGTGTCATAAAACTTGCCAGCTACTTGGCGTTCCTCGTTTGTAGGTTTTATGACTGTTTCCGACCGAGAAAAGGCTAAAAAAAAAAAAAAAAAAAAAAAAAAAAACCGTAAAAGGCACTGGGAAGAATGGAGCGGAAGGAGGGGAGAGGGGGAAGAGGAGAGGTGGAGGAAGATGGAGGGGGTTCAAGGAGATGTTCTTTTGTTTACCACGCAGTTCTGCTTTTTCTTTTCTTTTTTTTTTCTTCACTTCTTTTCTTTTTTTCACCCTTATAAAAGATTTACATTGCAAACAGATTGTGGGATTCGTCAGATTTTTTTTTCTCTTCAATTTTATATATGAAAAGGACTGGCCTCCTAAAGCGATTGTGGGGTTTGTCAGGAAGTAGTGAAAATGGCAACCATGTTGTAGGTGGTGGTGTAAGTGTCATGGTGGTGGTGATGGTGGCCTTATTGACAGTAACACTGTGGTGGTGGTGGTGGTGTGTTGTGTGTGTGTGTGTGTTGTGTGTGTGTGTGTGTGTGTGTGTGTGTGTGTGTGTGAGAGAGAGAGAGAGAGAGAGAGAGAGAGAGAGAGGGGTGGGGTGGGGTGGGAGAGTGGGGATTGAAAAGCAGTGTATGAAAAGACATCTACAAATAAAAGCTGACCATCCGACTGCTAATTTGCGTTGAAATTGGAACCGTCTTGTCTGTATGCTGCTTTCTCATGCCGGAAATTGAATGCCATTAGCAGAATGATAACATTTTGTCCGGGTTGAACAAAACACGCAAACGACCCATCAGTCCTCTGCACATAGTGAATAAGTTTGCAGCATGTATCCATAACAAAGAAAATAGACGGATGAAAAAAAATCACATAGTCACATTTTTCAAAAATAATTTTTGAATAGTTGACATCGAAAGTTAAGTGGATTTATCTCGAAGGATTTTCCACTTAACTTTCGATGTCAGCTATTCAAAACTTATTTTGAAAGATAAGAGATCGAGAACGATTTTTTCCCCTTGTTTCTGTCTATGTTCCATAAAGTTTTCTGATTGGTCGAGATTTTGTGTGCCTTGTTCATGCACACAACCGTCTTGTAGAGAACGTGAGAAGAATGACC
>CM065714.1:97366980-97369480 GCA_033310375.1 Conus canariensis | reverse complement strand
GCGCGCACTCACACACACATACGCACACACCACACACACACACACACACACACACACACACACACACACACCACACACACACACACACCACACACACACACACACACACACACACACACACATCACGACGACGACAAGGATTGGCCCCAGGGAAAGGATTGGTGTGGTTGTGGTGATGACCTCAGTTTAACCAGAAGGCGTCAGTGTCGTCATGTCCATTCACTGACTGACGTGTTACCTGCAAGACCTTGGACCTGTCTGTGCAGGTTCCCACGACTGAATCGACACATTTCCTCCACCTCGTCACACCATTCAGGAAGCAGACATTTCTATTTATCTCTATTTTCGCTCTTCTCCAACAACAGTTAAGCAGTGAAGAGCAGTAGCAGAACCCCAGCGTGTCCCGGTTAACACATCGTCATAAAACTCGAGTCTTGCATGACCACATTCCTCGTCAGGTGTGTTCACACGGATGGTCTGCAAATGATCACTTCCTGCCATGACTCATGTACGCTCAACAGGTCAAGCGTAATTTGGATCGTGGATGATGGAAGTGCGAGACTACCTACATCTTCTACTCGGTGTATACAAATTAGAGTGAAGTTGTCCCTCGGCGACGTTGCGTGAAGTGACTGTGAATGTGGGTAGTTCCAAATCCGCGGGAGCAATGAAGCTGTCTCCGACAGTGAAAAAGAAAGGATGATAGACAACGAGTGGAACACCACTCACCAGAACACGGACAGAATCCATTCTTACAGGCAGAACCGGCCCAAAGACTAGCAGGGAACTAATCCACTACCATCCTCAATAAGCTCGTGAACCGTCTGCAAGCAACACCTAAACGAGCAGTGGGTTCCAGAAGAGTGTGTAAACAAGGCGGTCTTGGAGTACTTGCTGGTGCCGAGTGCTGCTGCCGTAGTGTTGGTTGACGTGCCCAGACTTTCCCCCTGAGCGCCTTCCCGTTGGATTTCGCCGACCATGCGCCTGCAAGCCATCCTGGTGTTCTTGTACTTGGTGCTTATGTTCCCCACAAACATCATTGGCTTGTGGTGGTAAGTGTTTTATCATTGTCACACTGTTGTTTCCAGGGTTAACTTCCAGCAAGCAAACAGCATTGGGGTGGGGTGGTGGAGTAATTTATGGTCATGGTGGTTGAGAGCTGCTTTCCTTTTTTTTTCTTTTCCTTTTTTTTTTTTTTTTTTTTTGAGGGGAGGCTTTAGGCCCAAAACACTGGTGTCTGTGGTTGTTTAGATATAACAGCAGTTTACTGTTATGCCATTGCTTTGAGGCTAGTTTGGTGGGTGGGAGGGAGGTAGTACGTGCGGGTTTTGTTTGTTTGTTTTTTTCTTTCCTGCAGACACCAGTGGTATATGGTCGGTACTAAAATTAAAAACAGAAGAAAGTTGTATCTGTGATTTTTAGTTGCCGATTTTTTTCTTCATATTTTCTTTGTTTGCTTCCTGCAAAAAAAAAAAAAAAAAAAAAAAACATCACTGGTGTGTGGTAAGTAGTGCTTTATGATCATGCTGCCTATGACCAACAGACGTATGATTCCCTGTGACGCATGTGGTGAGTACTATTCAACGATTACAACTTTGCATAATTTTCTTTCAAATACCTTTAAAACAAAATACATAGATAAAACTTTACTGATCTGTTGTATTTTTTTCTGCAAATGATTATGACATGGGTACTGGTCAATATTTCTTCTGAGTTCTCATGTTACTGTTGATGATGATGAATTTCAGTATCCTTTATTTAAGCAGGTACGTTATTTATAGGCCTAATTCCTTTCCATTTTTCCCCTCTGTCTTGAGAGCGAGAGTAGTCGTGAACACTTTCTTAGCCAGTCACAAATGGCTAATAATAAACTTGGGAATTGTGCGCCATTTGTTTTTCTCTGCTACTTCGAAAAGGCTCAGTTGAGGTATTATCTATGGTTTTTGTGTGTGTGTGTGTGTGTGTGTGTGTGTGTGTGTGTGTGTGTGTGTGTGTGTGTGTGAATGTCTGTGTGTGTATTTCAACACTTTTACCTTACTTTCACCCTTGCATCCTTTAAAACACACACACACACACACACACACACACACACACACACACACACACACACACACATGCACGCACGCACGCACGCACGCACACACACACACACACACACACACACACACACACACACACACACACACACACACACACACACACACATGTGCGCGACTCGAACACTCCTAATGACCCTTACTGGCAAGTTCTTCTGATGTTCAATGTGTGTGTGTGTGTGTGTGTGTGTGTGTGTGTGTGTGTGTGTCTGTGTCTGTGTCTGTAATTCATCTTTCTATAATTGGACAGTGAATTATTTGCCTTTCGTTTTTTTGTTTTTTGTTGTTTTTTTTTGGACACACATTTTCTTCATCCGTCTTCTCTTGCAAGGAATCAAAGATTCGTGTTTTTCATGGCCACTCCTCCCTCTTCCGTCCAATCCCTACCCACTAGAAATAGAAAA
>CM065714.1:97359480-97361980 GCA_033310375.1 Conus canariensis | reverse complement strand
AAAGAACGCCTGTTTATAGAAAACCCTGTAACATTCATTATGCCACAAAATCCTCCTTTCACGTGTTTGCCTTAGTAAACATCTACTTCTCTGCCTGTCCATTCATTGTTGTATCATGATATCATCCTATGGCAGACAGGTTGTCGTTGACATGGATTATAGGATTTTAAACATGCGAATCTGTCTTCTGCATGTGTGTGTGTGTGTGTGTTTGTTTGTGTGTGTGTGTGTTGTATGTTGTGTGTTGTGTGTTGTGTGTGTGTGTGTGTGTGTGTGTGTGCGCGCGCGCGCGCGCGCGCGTGTGTGTGTGTGTGTGTGTGTGGAGGGGTTAGAGGGTCGGGGGTGGAGGTGCTCCGGACGATGAGCAGTTTAGGAGACACTCACAAATATTGACCTGCCAGAAGAAAAAAAAAAGTCTTGCTAGGTATGGAATCCAAGACACTGAACTTTAAAGTCAAGTGGCCAGACAACTGAACTGTCACATCACTCATCCTTCGAATGAGACTATACACCGAGGGTCCATCACCAACTTTCGGAAGAGAAAGCCAGTTTGGCCGTTGGTATGGATGACACGTTACACATAGCATGCACCCTGCGTAAGAAATGGAAAGAATGAAGGAAGTAAGGAAATGGAGTGAACGATATTGAATGATATGGACTGGATGACACGGGAAACGACTGAATGAAGCGCCAGCTGGCAGCTCTTCAGTCGGCACTACCCAGGTAGGCAGTCCGTTGTGTAAACGAGTGTGGATTATAAAGCGCTTAGAGCTTGGTCTCTTGCTGAGAGTAGGCGCTATATGAGTATTCATTATAATAATAATAATAATATAATCTCTACTAGTAGATATCCATCAATCTCATCTGTCTGTCCATCCATTCATCTTTCTTTGCAACTATCCATCTCTCTCTGTCCATTGATTTACATGTCGTTGAAAATATCCATCAGAAGAAGTAGTAGTAGTAGTAGTAGTGGTAGTAGTAGTAGTAGTACTTCAATTTTACGTCTGTTCACATCTGTGATATAAGACAATACCCATCTGTCTATTCGTCAGTACACATACCTTCTCAAATATCCATTTATGTATTCTTCCATCTTTACTTGCAAGTATTGATCCACCCGTTTGTCTGGCAGTTATCAGTTTGTCTATCCATCAAATATCCTGAGCAACTGCTCTTTATCTAGTTACCAGGCCGTTCGTCTCATTCAGAGCAGCCCAAGTATTTTCCTCTAACAATGGTTTAAAGCAACAGATGTGCAACGTGCACATCTACGAGGAAGTGTATTTTCATATTCATATATGCACATATATACATACATATACATTTATATATACGTGTGTGTGTGTGTGGTGTGTGTGTGTGTGTGTGTGTGTGTGTGTGTGTGTGTGTGTGTGTGTGTGTGTGTGTGTGTGTGTGTGTGTGTGCGCATATAAAAAAAACGGATTAATGAATAATCCTACATGACGTTTAATCCTGTCCCTCGATTTGACTTCCTCCTTTCTTTTCTCCTGTCACCATTTTCTTTTTTCCTTCCTGGTTAAACAAATAAATAAATGAGTTGGGCTTGGAGGGCTGCGATTAATCTTCGTAGCTATCTATCTATCTACCTGTCTCTCCATCTGTCTGTCTGTTCGTCTATCGGTCTGTCTATCTATCTATCTATCTATCTATCATCTATCTATCTATCTCTCCGTCTCTCATTGTTCGTCTATCTGTCTATCTATCTATCTGCCTATCCACCTACCTATCTGTCTATCTAACAGTCTGTCTGTCTGTCTGTCTGTCTATTTGTCTGCCGGTCTGTGTGTTTGTCTTTCCATGTTTATTTATCTATATCTCGATCTACATCCAGTACTCTATCTTTGTTTGGTTGTTGTTTTTTTCTGAGTCACCCGTTCAGTGTCTTTCCTCATTTCCACGAGGAAAAAATAATTGTGAGCACAGCTGTCTAATACACGATTTATCTGAGTCATGAGACCAAAGCATTTCGCATTGAAGAAAAAAACCACCAACCAACCAAAAACAAGTCTGGTAAGGCGGGAAGCGAGGCAGAGTGGGGTAAAGGGTTCTCCTAAGTACGTACGACTAAACCCATGCTTGACTCATGCATCCAAGGTCAGGCTGCCACACACACGCGCGCGCACGCATGCATGCACGCACGCACGCACGCACGCACGGACGCACGCACGCACGCACGCACGCACACACACACACACACACACAAAAGCAATCGCGCACACCTACCCTCACTCACGAGAGCATCCAGACAGACAGAACAAGACAGACAGACAGACAAGCAGACAGACAGACAGACTGAGACAAACTGACAGGCAAACGCACAGAGAGAGAGAGAGAGAGAGAGAGAGAGAGAGAGAGAGAGAGAGAGAGAGAGAGAGAGAGAGAAGCTTTACTGAACGGTTGACAAAAAATGGAAAAAAATGTACGACAGCGCAACTAATGAATGGTAATACTAATAAAAATGATATATTTAGAAGTC
>CM065714.1:97339480-97349480 GCA_033310375.1 Conus canariensis | reverse complement strand
AAAGGTAGAATGCACGGGGCACACAAACTGGCCACCACGCTTCACACTTTGATTGTAACACAGAGCGTGGAGCTTTACTATTGTCATCTGCAGGAGCAGGGAGGTCAGGGTGGCTTGTGTTTAGGGGAGAAGGGGGCTGGTGGGGGGAGGGGGGGACGGGGGAGGGTTCGTACATGTCAGTGGACCCCTTGACTTTCTTGAGGGCGGGTAGGGGTGAACAGAGATATTTTCCCTCCCCACACCCATTCCAACTCAAGGTGTGTGTGGGGGGGGAGGGGGGGAGGTGCCTCCGTCCCCGATTTTGATTAAGATGAGGAAGGCGCGGCAGGAGGGGGAGGGGGATACAGGTAGGTCTTACTGCTCCTTCTTACCACCGTTTCCCACCCCCCTTTTTTTTCCCTCCTCCCGTCCCGCCTTCCCCTAAGTTAAAAAAAAGAAAAACCATAAAAAGGCTTTGGTTTTAGATTCCCAAGGATACAAGTGGTTGTGGAGCTGGTTTATAGTGATCTAACGGATTTCTGCAAACATGCTGTTTCCAAAATGCCCCAGTCACCCCCCACCCCCACCTCCACACACACACCCTCTCTCCTCCTTGTCCTGTCCTGTGCCTTCTATTCGGTTTTTCCCGTCGTCATCTCGACCCACGCTCGCACCCCCCTCCCCCCCCCCCCTCCTCCCCAGTCTTTTGGTTTTTCTTGTCGCCATCTCTTTCGGCCCTTTCCGTCCTCCCCCCCCCCCCCCCCCCCCCCCCCCCCCCGCCCTTTCGTGGACATCCTCGCTGCCTCCCTCTAGCCCTCTTTTCCTCCCTGCATCCCCCCGCTCCCCTGGCAATCCTGGTCGTTCGGTCGTCATCGCTGCCCCCCCCCCCCCCCCCCCAGCATTCCACCCCCTACCTCTTCCTCCCCGGTCAGTCGCGTCTGCCGTCCTATCTCCTGGCCGATCATACCCCCCTCCCCCCCCCCCACACACACCTCATACACACACTCACTCATACACACACTCACTCACTCACACAATACAAAACGCACACACACACACACACACACACACACACACACACACACACACACACACACACACACACACACAAAACACAAAACACACACCACACACACACACACACACACACACACACACACACACACACACACCAAACGCGCGCACGCGCGCACATACCCTTCCTCCCCACCCATCCCCACCCCACCATCCCCGTCCTGAATTTCACACCTTCCTACGCCGCTGATTTCGAAGTGATGCATTGCGAATTTTTGTATGACTATTGCCGTACTATTCAAAGCTCTCGTCTGGCACTGACGGAACTCTGATGATAAGGAGGAGAGAGAAAAAATCAGAAAAAAGCTCATACATTTTCAGCTATATCAAAGGAGTGCAAGGAAACACAATTTCTATGGTAAACATAATGAAATAATTTTGTTTTTTAAATGAGAGAAAGTGTGTGTGGGGGTGGGGGGGGGGGGGAGGGGGGTCAGAAGAGAAGGAAGGTGGGGAGGGGGGAAGGGGGGGGGTTCATGACACGCAGTTGGTACACTAAGAACCTAGTTAACTTGCTCTATTTGTTTCTCCTGTGTTCCCCTTTTTTTCCTTTTTTTCTTCTTTTTTTTAACACTTTTTTTTTTTCTTTTTTTCATTTACGACACTTTGCTGAACAGGTAGACAAACCTATATCTGCTACAGCCATCATCACCAGTCGCAGACGACAGGCGAGGGGGGGTTTATGACGTCAGTGTGAACAGAGCGACCTCTGGCGGATGCCCCAGACTGTCAATGACTGGGAAAGAAAGGATAGGGAAACGGAGCGAGAGAGAGAGAGGGAGAGAGAGAGAGAGAGAGAGAGAGAGAGAGAGAGAGAGAGAAGATGGGGAGGGAGGATACCAAAAAGAAAAGAAAGAAAAAGAAAAAAAAAATGGCGACCCATAAACCATGTTTCAGACACGTCTCCGTGCCAGCACGTCAAGACATTCCTTCTGCAGTGTGCAAAACTTGAAGTTTTACCGCCTGAAGAATGCGCGACGTCATTTGCTAGGCTCGATCTGACTCCACGGCGACTGGGCCAAGCCATGTGTGTGTGTGTGTGTGTGTGTGTGTGTGTGTGTGTGTGTTGTGTGTGTGTGTGTGTGTTTGTGCGCGCGCGCGCAGATTTAAACCACCGAGCCCCAGGAATTTATGAGTCTCAGCTGCTGCTGGAATCGTTCGTTAATCATGGCTGGGGGATCAGATCCATAAGGACCACCTACCTGTAGTGTGTAGGGGGGCGGGGAGGGAGGGGGGGGGAGGGGAAGACAAGGTGCTTGAGAAGAGGGAAGTAGGGTGGGGTGGGGTGGAGAGGTGATGGGGGAAGGAGGGGGAAGAAGACACCTGTTTCTTTTTTTTTCTTTTTTTTTTTCGTGGCCTAGATTTGTATTGAGTCATGGAAAATACAACCGTTTTGTATCATGAAGAAGTAAACATTATGGATGTTAGAGGGGATGGGGTGGAGGTTAGTGGGTGGGGTGGGGATGGGGGTGGAGAAATGCCTTGAGAATAAAGTAACCAACAACCAAAAAAGACTACAGAGAAAAATAAAAAGTTGTGTGAACTTAAATTACAGACAGCGGGATCGAACGCGATAAGATCACAAGAAGTAGGATCAAAGGAAAGTAAAAGTACAAGAAATAGGATCCAAAGACATTTAAGTCACAAAAAGTAGGATCAAAGGAAATTAACATTACAACAAATAGGATCCAAAGACATTTACTTCACAAGAAGTAGGATCAAAGGAAATTAACATTACAACAAACAGGATCCAAAGACATTTACTTCACAAGAAGTAGGATCAAAGGAAATTAGATTACATGTAGGATTAAAAGAAATGAAATCACAAAAAAGTAGGATCAAAAAATAAAACCACGAGAAGTATGGTAGACAAAATTCAAGGAAATAAACTCAGTAGAAGTAGGACCAGGAAATGTAACCGCATAAAGCAGGATCAAAAGAAATTAAATCGCAAGTAATAGGGTGAACTAATAGGGTAATACAGAACCACACGAAGTAAGAGCAAACAAAATGAAATAACAGGAAGTAAGATCAAAAGAACAAAATCAAATAAAGTAGGGTCAAAGCAAATAAAATCATGGAACGTAAGAGCAAAGGTAGCAATTAAACTTTCAAAAACGACGGAACTAAACAAACCTTTAAAAAGTCACAGAAAGCAGAATCAGATAAGTAAGTAAGAGGAAGTTAGATTAACCGAGTAAAATCGCAGAAAGTGAGATTAAAGAAAAGAAAAGCACGTGGAGTTTCTTCAAACAAGACTAAAGCACAGAAATACTAAATGTACCAACATCACAAGAAGTAGAATCCTCGGAATTAGGATGAAAAAGATATCAAACACAAGCAAAAGGAATTGAAATTAATAAATAAAACCACACGAAGTAGAATCAAACGAATTACAGTCACAACGAGAAAAAACCTGAAAAATAAAATTTACAACAAGCTGGTACAACCAAGATAAAACAACAGGAATTAGGATAAAAAGTAACGAAAGGACAGGAAGAAGGAAATAAATTTTCAGGGAGAAAGATTTATTCATTTATTCATGTTGTGGCTATCTGCTACGTTGGCAAGATGGTCCCTATTATCTAGGGGGAGAAACCCTGAACAATCCACTAGCCACGTGCGATGATTGTCGCTCATAATTCACTTACAAAGCTTAGCCCTGGGCACCTGCGGTGCACGTGTTAACACGTGCTAACAAACACCTAATCACTTGTCAGGCCTACAGCGCACGCGCTCACACACACACACACACACACACACACACACACACACACACACACACACACACACACACACACACACACACACACACACACACACACATGGTGTGCAAAGGCTGTCTGCAACCGGTGCTTAGGACCAGAGTCGGCCCTTCCACTCACTTTGACTTCCCACGCGGGCAAATTTACTACAAGCGAGTGGGGGGGGGGGGGGGGGGGGGTCCATCCGGGTGAGATCCAATTTCGGTCCGAGATTTGAGAAGAGGCTCTTACTTTTTTTTTCTCACTTATTTACTTATTTATTCGTTTATTCATCTTTTTATTCATTTATTTATTATCTACCTTAGTTTATTCAGTAATCTCTCTCTCTCTCTCTCTCTCTCTCTCTCTCTCTCTCTTCTTTCTCTCTCTCTCTCTCTCTCTCTCTCTCTCTCTCTATTTGTCTATCTATCTATGTGTGTTTTTTTCAGTACACACACACACACACACCACACACACACACACACACACACACACACACACACACACACACAAGCATGTGTACACACCCATACACACACACACGCGCGCGCGCGCGCGCGCGCGTGTGTGTGTGTGTGTGTGTGTGTGTGTGTGAAGGTCATAGGAGTAAACAGATACTGCAAAATGGATAGGTAGTGTCCATTCTGGACAGTGTGTATGGTCTCACAGCCTAGTCCTCAGACTAAAAAACAACAACAACAACAACAATAAAAAAAAAACCCAGAACTGGCATGATGCAAGTTGAACTAAAAAAAAAGAAACTGACATGATACAAGCCGAACTAAAAAAAGAAAAAAAATTGGCAGGATACAAGCTGAACATGCAAAAACAAACTGACATGATAAAAGCGGAAGTAATTGAGGAAAGGGGTAAAGAGTTCGTAGAATAATGGCAAATGAATAGGCCTCAAAGAACAAAGGCAACTGAATGGGCCACAAAGAACAAAGGCAGGTGATTGGGCCACAAAGAATAAAGGCAAGTGAATGGGCCACAAAGAACAAAGGCAAGTGAATGGGCCACAAAAAACAAAGGCAGGTGAATGGGCCACAAAGAGCAAAGGCAGGTGAATGAACCACAGAGAACAAAGCTAGGTGACTGGGCCACAAACAACAAAGACAGGCGAATGGGCCACAAACAACAAAGGCAAATGAATGGTCACAAAGACCAAAGGCAAGTGAATGGGCCACAAAGAACAAAGGCAAGTGAATAGGCCACACAAAGAACAAAGGCACGTGAATGGGTCACAAAGAACAAAGGCAGGTGAATTCGCCATAAAGAGCGTAGGCAGCTGAATGGGCTAAAAAGGAGAAGAAAAAAACATAGACCACAGTAAGGAAATTTTTCACCAAAAAGTAGAGTGTAACAGTGTCACAAAAGAAGAAATTACTAGCACAGAAATTGCCAGAAGGTGATGAGAAAATTTATACTGTAAGAATCCCCGGGATTCTAGCGCGGAATGGTTGTCTTTGTCCATATAAAAACCTTTGGGGAGGGGGGGGGGGGGGGGGGTCCGGAAAAATGGCGATTTAATAAAAAAAAAAAAAAAAAAAAAAACTTGGAAGAGATGGACAAACAAACAGCTGTTCCTGGCCTTTAAGATTTAATAAAACCATAAATGCACAAGAATGTCGCACTCGCGTATATATATATATATATATATATATATATATATATTATATATATTATGTGGCTGGAAAAGAAGTCCAATGAAACAAGAACATTGTTGTCTGCGATCACTCGTGCAATCCTTAAAAGAAAGAAAGAAAGAAGGAAAGAAAGAAAGAAAGAGAAGAAAGAGAAAGAAGAAAAAAGAAAGAAAGAAACAAAAAAGGAAAACGTCGTTTGGCCTCCAATCACAAACATTTCCGAATATTTCTATTAGAAGACAAGGGTTGGAGTTCTTAGCAAGCAATTCCATTCCAAATCAGGGGAATTCGCGTGGGTAGGTGTCTGTCTATGTTAACAGACAGAAGGATACAGATCCAAAACAGCCCGCAAGGGAGAACACTCTCGGGGGAGGAAGAAGCGGGAAAGCCTGGTACCGAGTGCTTTTCCCTGGGTTATCTGTCTATCTCTCAAGGACATGTTGTCCTGGACCACCGAGACGCTGCCCGTCTCTAATGACTTCACTGAGTGGGAGGTCATTTCTGGTTGATAAAAAAAAAAAAAAAAATTAAAAAAAACCGCAAACGGAAGGGAAAAGAGAAGAAAGTAAAAAAAAAAAAGAAAAAAAGAAAAACGGGTTTTAAAAATGTATCTCTTCCCACCCATCCCCGCCCCCATCCTCCCTCCACCTTCCACCCCCACCCTCACCCCCCGTCTCCGCCTCATTACTGTCCCCCCCCCCCCCCCCCCCCCCCAATCCCTTTCCCAAAGATAAATGAAGAAAGAAGTAAATGATTATTGGCGTTTGATTGAAGTGATTTTTTTAAAACTAGGTAATGCATAAATCGAAAAACTCTTTGTTCATTACTTTTGTTGTTGTTGTTTTAAACATTGTTCGCGAATACTTGGAACATTACAAGGCATAATATAATTTACTTACACTCACACAATCGGAACCTAGCTAGGGCTTACCGTGTGTTCAATAAAATTTCAGACTACTGAACTGAAGAAAAGATAATGACGGGTGAATGTGTTTTTAAAATGCATTTACTATATAAGATCTTGCCACCGCTGGGTAAGTATTTTATGTGGCTGCTGCTGATTTGTCCGAAAAAAGAAAGACAAAGAAAAAAAACTGCTTCTGTTTGTGCTACTTCAGGTGAGATATAGGCCTACTACAAATGATGTCACTTCTGCTGCTGTTATTGCCACCGATTGTGTGAAAATTTATTCTACTCTTACAATTGCTGCCACTACAAGACTGCTGCTGCTGTGACTGATTTTTCTTTGGCTAGCACGGCTGCTTTTCGATTACTACGACCGTTAATATAACTACCAGCAGATAGTGTGCTCTAATTCTAAAAATAATGGACGGAAGGTAATACAAGGGCCATTATCACTACAGTCTCCCTACCCACTCCACTCCCATACCCTTTTCTCTTTACCCAGTTTTCCCGTTACACACTTACGCCCTGGCCCTTCTCCTTTCGCCCTCATCCCCTCCCTCTCTCTCTCTCTCTCTCTCTCTCTCTCTCTCTCCACACACACACACACACACACACACACACACACACACACACACACACACACATGCGTGCGTGCGTGCGTGCCCGCATACATACAAATACTTTTCGACTCTCTCTCTCTCTCTCTCTCTCTCTCTCTCTCTCTCTCTCTCACACACACACACACACACACACACACACACACACACACACACACACATACACACACACACACAAATATACCACCACCACCACCACCACCACCCCACAGTCATACGCGTGCACTGGCACACTTTAGCTTGTAATATAATAAAACAGTAGGGCTTTGAACACGACAGAATTGAATGAAAGGTTTTTAATGGCGAGAGAAAGGAAGCTCTGACGGTCTTTGAGACAGATGAAGGCCCAGCCAAGTGGCTGTTTAGTCTGCGTGGGAATGAACGGTTGAGCCCCGAGAAAGAAGAAAACACAAATCAAATGGCATGAGGATGGATTTGGGCTTTCTCTTCGCCCCCACCTTCCTTTGGCCTTTCTTTCGCTTTTTTTTGAAAAAATTGTTTGTCTGTAGGTTTGTTTTTCAGCTCTTTGTTTCTTTTAAGCTTTGTTTACTTATATCATTGTCTATCTGATCGATCTATCTATCTATCTAACTATCTATCCATATATATATATATATATATAGGTCGGTCTGTCGGTCCGACTGTCTATCTATCTGTTTGCCTGTCTGTCTATCTGTCTATCTATCTATCTAAACATCTATCTATCTATCTATTTATCTATCTGTCGGTCGGTCTTTCGGTCTGTCGATCTGTCTGTCTGCCTATCTATCTATTTATCTATCGGTCTGTCGGTCCGACTGTCTATCTGTCTACCTATCTGTCTATCTATCTAAACATCTATCTAGTTATCTATCTATCTATCTATCTATCTATCTATCTATCTATCTATCTGTCTGTCTGTCAGTCGGTCTATCGGTCTATCTATCTATCTGTCTATCTATCTGTGTGTCTGTCTGTCGGTCTGTCGATCTGTCTGTCTTCTATCTATCTATCTATCTATCTAATCCATAAATTCATTACCACAGCAGATTCCGGTTACTCTCCTATGGGTGAGCAGGTCAGTAAATACAGCGTCACCTGTATCTGTAGAACTACACTGTTTTGTATTGTTATTATTTCATCACCACAACAGGTTTCTCGGTGTGAAGTTCGGACTGGTTTCTCCGGGGAGAGCCGATCGACTATCGTTTGCATTGTGCTCATTTCTATGGCATAATGTTATCGTCACAACTAATTTCTCTGTGTGAAATTCGACGCGCTCTCCCCTGTACAATGCTATGCTCTACTGTGCTATAACTATAGTATACAATAGTGTATGTATACTATACTGTACTATACATTGTAAGACTAAAGTAAACAATGTTAAACTATACTACACATACTATACTTATTACTATACTATACTATACTACTTACTATACTATACTATGCAACAATGTGGGTCAAAGTACTGCATTTCAGTGCAATACATAGCAGTCTGTTGCTGGTAGGTAGCCTACATGGTACAACAGTACACTGTTTTACAGTGCAAAACAGTGCAGTATAGTTCTGTACTCACCTCTGCTCTACAGTCTAGTCCAACACAATGCAATACATAATTGTACAGTACAACACGTCGCAAAGCGTCACATTGTCCTATACAACAGCAAAGCGGGATACAGTAAAATACAGTACAGTTCAATACAATGGCATGCACTATAGTATACTACATTATACTAAACTGTACTATATTATACTATACCATACCATACTATACTATACTATGCTATACTATACTTGCTATGCTATGCTACGCTACACTATACTATACTAGACTAGACTAGACTAGACTAGACTAGACTAGACTAGACTAGACTATATCGCAGTAGCATTATACGATGCAATGCATTTGCAATGAATCACACAATACTAAGCAATACAGCACCACAACACAATGCAGTACAAAACACTGCAATGCACTTCAAGACAAAACAAGACAAGACAAGACAAGACATGACAAGACATGACAAGGCAAGATAATATAAAGATGATAGCGTCGACAAAAGCCGGGCGGAGACAGTACAGAGGAATACAGACAGAAAAAACCGTGGAAACTGAAGACGGAACTAATGGGAGCAGAAGGAAAGGGGCGCAGACACAGTTAATGGCATAGTCACAAAGGCTTGCATGTTTGCGGGTGATTCTAGCAGTAGCAGGAAGCCAGTGGAGTAGGCCTAAAGTGTGTGTGCGCGTGTGTGTGTGTGTGTGTGTGTGTGTGTGTGTGTGTGTGTGTGTGTGTGTGTGTGTGTGTGTGTGCTCTCTTTGTGAATATGCTTACTCTCTCACGCGCGTGCATACGTTTCTCCGTGTGGCTTTGCGTGCGCGAACATGGCCACATCATCATTAACCGTGTGCGTTCGCACGTGTTCATATAGTTTTCTTTCCCTTTTCTCTGCTTTTTTAGCGGGTCACTTTATCTTAAGACCAGAACGCATGAGCTTGCTGTGAAAGCGACTGTTCCAAGTCTCAAACAAATACATGAAGACGATTGTGTGAGTATTATCAATACTAAATGTACTGAAACAGGGAAGACATGAACCTCATGATTATTTACGCTTCAGTCTGTACGATTTCAGTTGCTTTTTTGTTTTTCTTTTTCGCGGTAATTTGGCGACTGGCAGTGTCCCTGTAAACACAGTCCAGAGCGGCACTCGTGTCCATTCTGTCATGTAATAAGTCATGAGCTATTTTGATGTAGTTTTATAGTATTGATTCCTTTTGGTCTTTCTTTTCATTTTGTTTTGTTTTTCTTTTTTTTTTTTGTCTTTTTTTTTTAAAAGCTCAGTGTGATTGTGGAAGAACCACCGGCGCCCTTAAGCATGTCCCGATTGTCTCTGCCTTAATCATGGATCACTGATGTCAAAAAATCAACTAGTATGCCATAACTCTGTGTGTGTGTGTGTGTGTGTGTGTGTGTGTGCGTGCGTGCGTGCGTGCGTGCGGCGTGCGTGCGCGCGCGCGCGCGTGTGTGTGTGTGTGTGTGTGTGTGACAGAC
>CM065714.1:97329480-97331980 GCA_033310375.1 Conus canariensis | reverse complement strand
CCACGCCCGAGCAACCCAGACAGATACTTGGGGGCATAACCAGAGATAGTAGCAGCAGCGGAGAGGGTGAAAAGTTTATAGTCGATACTGTCAGGGAACGCAGCCAGTGCAAGGAGCGCAGAAGTGGATGCACACCCCTACAACTGAACTGTCGCCCTTACTGCGCTCAGGGCGCAAGCCTGTCCATTTTTATCTATTCATTTATTTATTTCTTCATTCATTCATTTATCTATTTATTTATTTAGTTGTTTCTTTCTTTATCTATTTATTGTCTGACTTCCAATGTAACGACGAACATGAAAAATCACACGAAACATACAGGAGCCACACACACACACACACACACACACACACACACACACACACACACACACACACACACACCGTAGAAAGGCCATCACATAGGAAAACCGACAAGGTGGAACAGACAGGCAGTGGTCCTTCTGAGCATTGTTTATAGTCTCACTACCAAGTCGCCATTTTACAACAGAGGTGTTATACACTACAAGAGAGGGGAAAACTATCAACAGTCTCTTAATCGGAAAATCCCCGCTGGGAACAAAAAGACAACCCTAACAACAATATCTGTGTATATCTTTTTCATCATCAAGACTTGGCAGAGCGCAGACATGTGAAAGACGCATAAAAGCAAAAAACAACAACAAACGAACAAAAATAAAACAAACAAACAAACCACAAAAAAGACCCAGTGGATGGCAATACAAAGAGATCAACAAACGAAGAGTCAAAAATGTGACAGCAAAGGGAGAAATTACTAGGGAGAGAGAGACGAGGGGGGGGGGAGGGGGGGGGGGGGGGACGAAGGGGGTGGGGATGGGGATGGAGATGTGGGGTGTTAGAACAAATGCAGTTCAGTTCAATCCGTATTCATTATCTTCAGATGGTACTTTGTGTGCCGTGAAAAGACAAAGCCCAAAACGCATGGCTAGAATGGAAACATCACAGCATCATCTTGTTCATCCTGATCTTCAGTGAGTTCCATGGCTCTTCATGTCCCGCTCCGCTCTTTTGATGACGTCAGTTTCGATTCCCTTCTGCACGTCCATGCTCATGCTCAGTTCATGTCTCGTCGTCGTATTGGCGAGTTCATACACACTGTCGTTGGACGGACGTGGTGGTGCCTTCCAGAGGGGGGGGGGGGGGGGGGGGGGGGGAGGGCGTTCATTCACTTGGGGGGTCAGCCATGAAGCAATGCATATAGTCGTCCTTGGGGACCTTAGTGGTGTCCAGCGTATGTTGGATCAGAACAAGCACCACTGAAGATCACCACCACCGACATGACCCGACGGCAGTGCTGTGTCTCCTCTGGTGGGTTGCTCACGACGATTTGATACTGATCGCACACACATAAACAAACAAACCCAAAACCTAAAAGCTATGGACAAACTATGTGTACAAAGACCAACAAAAGACTTTGGATCAACATATACTTTTGTAGCACTAGAAAGATAAACTGCGATTTAAAAATAAGACTCCTTTTCCTGACGTAAACACACACTTTTTTTTCTCTTTTTTTTTGGTGGTTGGGGGGGGGGGGTATCATGTCACAATTAAAGAGCCTCAACATTAATAAAGAGATCATTATTAAAACGATCTGTTTTATACCAGATTTTTCTTGCAGTTGAAATGTGACAAAATTGAGGAAGATTAAGTTACTCGAAAGCTAAAATCTAAGTGAACAGGCGGCGTTTTAAAATTATTTTTAGGTGGTTTCTATGAACAGAATTGTTATAAATCAATTTTATAATAAGTTGTTATCGAAACGTGTCAGCCGCAAGTGTATCAAAATCAGCTTTATTTGCTTACAACAGTGTGGGTGGGTGGGTGAGTGGGTGGATGGGTGGGTGCGTGCATGCGTGCGTGCGTGCGTGCGTGCGTGTGTGTGTGTGTGTGTGGGTGTGTGTGTGTGTGTGTGTGTGTGTGTGTGTGTGTGTGTGTGTATGAGAGAGAGAGAGAGAGAGAGAGAGAGAGAGAGAGAGAGAACTGCCTCACTTAACTGCTTTTATTTTCTTAACCCCAGTCCTCACTTTCATGATATGAATTCATCCAACAACAACAAAAAAGAACTGAATATACTTTTAGAAGAATGAACATATGAAATTTGCCCATCAGCACCAGACTGCTCCCACTCACTGAATCCCAGCAACCAAAGCACATGATTCTTTTTCAAATGTAAGGTTTTTCAAATATATTATTCTAAAGCACAGAATGGGTAAGACAAGCGTCATTCATGCAACAAATGGCGTGTCATTTCCTGCTTGTCCATAAATGTAAATGGAAGGTGTCAGATTTTTAGTCTGTCATTATTGTGCTGGTCATATAATATGATAATTATAATCATGATGATAATGATGCTGCTGGTGGTGGTGCTGTTGCTGCTGCTGCTGCTAATGATGATAAATGAATATTATGATAACTCACAATCAACATCATCCTAATAATCATAACAATAGCAACGATGATAATATTATTGGTAATG
>CM065714.1:97311980-97321980 GCA_033310375.1 Conus canariensis | reverse complement strand
CATCATCACAATTATAATGATGATGATGATGATAAGATATAGTAATAGCAATAGTAATGATGATGATGATGATGATGATGATGATAATGATGTACGTTAATTTATATGTAAAATCTCTAGTGCTGTATGAAGCTGTTTGCGGTTTACATGAAATATTGAAGAAAACACACACACACACACACACACACACACACACACACACACACACACACACACACAGAGAGAGAGAGAGAGCGAGAGAGAGAGAGAGAGAGAGAGAGAGAGAGAGAGCATGGGATGATTAAAAAAAATATTACAGATAATTATCCTCGTAGGCAATCGACCGAAAGATTAGATTCCTTAACAGTCAAAACCACTACAGAAACAATTGTGGAAGTGTTTTCCTCAAATGAACAGCTTCATAAGAAACAATACAAATTTGAGTATAGTTCGTTCATCATTCGATACCATAAGTAAACAAAATCGACATAAACATGGAATCGTATTGTATTTCTTTGGAATAAATCTTACACGAAGATAGCTTAGAGGGGTATAGTTCAAGACAACACGAAACCTAATTCATTTAATTTGTTACTCAAAAAGACAGTATAGCTGAGAAGCATATCGATTGTTAAAGCTATATGAATTTTCGTTTACTTCTGGAGGACCAAATGTGTGTAAAGTAAATAATAATAATAACGATAATAATAATAATAATAATAACAATAATGATAGTAGTAGTAATTATGATAATGATGATAATAATTATAATAATGATAATAACAATGATGATGATGATTATGATGTTGATGATGATGATATTAATGAAATGTGCAGACATTTAATCATGTAAAGTAAGACATATTCTGTCGATGAATAAGTAGACCCCTGACCTCAGCGCATTTTCAAACCCTTTACTCGACTGATTGGGAGAAATGACCGAGTAGTGATTTTAAAAAAAGGTACTTTGTAGACTATCCCAAGCTTACAGTTTTATTTAACAACAACACCTACAGCAGCAACAAGATATAAGTGCATGATGATTATGATGATCTTAAAGATTTCCTGTTTCATTCTCACCGTTGCTGATGTCATCAGTGCATCTGTTGTGAATTTTTGTTATTATTTTCTTTCTTTTTTTTTTTTCTTTTTTTTTTACCATTTTGCATTCTGTTTTTGTTTGTTTGTTTGTTTGTTTTAGTTTCTTCTTTGTCAGTGTGAATGTTTCTATGGTTGAAATATTTTCTTGTGAACAGCCGTTTAACCAATAAAAAAGATGTCCGTTAAGTTGAACAGATGAAACGTCTTTAGACAGTGTTGTAAATAATGCTGCCAATTGTTCTAGAACTGCTGCTGCCTTTGTAATGACAACAACAACAACTACTACTACTACTGCTGCTGCTGCTACTGCTGCTGCTGCTGCTGTGCTGCTGCTACTACTACTACTACTACTACTACTACTACTACTACTACTACTAACTACAACTACAATACTTGATGATGACTGATAGTCAGCCATGAAGCTATCATTATCATCATCGTCGTCGTCGTCGTCATTATCATCATCATCATCATTATTATCATAATTATCATTCTCTCCATCTTCATCATCGTAATTATCTAGCCCCTATGTAAATCCATCGCAATACACTGAAAGGTAAAAAAAAAAAAATTGAACATTTCTTTCATTTTTTATGTATTTGCTTCTTCGTTTCTTTGTTCGTGTCTTTGGGCTTTTGTGTTGAAAAAAGGCAGAATTACTGTTGTCTCACATCAAGACATTTCTTCATTAAATCAAAACTTTAGCCACAAAAGAAAAGAGGCGTCAGAATCGAGAATTTGTTATGAGAAAAAAAAAAAAGTCTGTTATAGTCTAATGCACCCAATCCTCATCAGCTATCAACTCCATCCGGAAGACTTTGCAAGCGGCTTTAAGGTAAGGAGTGGAAAAGAAAACAGGATTCTGAGAACTGTGAAAACGGAAATGTTGCGAACTACACAACAAATCAAAACGCACTCGTTAACTCCTGTGAAAGAGAGAATGGAAGCTTCCCATTTCTTTGTCTGCTTCTCTTGAGTAGTCAGTAACTCCGCTAGGTGGAACTGCCAGAAGGTGAGAATTCTAGATTAGATATATTTCCAACCTTTTATCCAGATACGTGTCTTTCTTCCCCACCCCCTTCCCCCTCCTATGATGCCTATGATGAACTGATGGATGGGAGAAATTGATGGAGGTGGTGGACTGTTGATGGTGGGAAGTCTTCAGAGTTTCGACATCTGAAAATAGTTTGATGATTATCACTACTAGCATGATAATAATTGTCATCTGAAAAAAAAAAAGTAATGGCAATCATGACATAACAGCCAATGTTGCTGTTGCTGATGTGCGGCGTTCTTTGTGCTGATCACCGTCATATCTTTGGTCCCCCATCTAATCTACTGTCGTGTTTCTCTTTTTTCCTCCTCCTCCTGCTCCTCCTCCTCCTCCTCCTCCTCCACATAGCCTATTCCTCCTTCTTCCTTCACACGCTCTTCCTGTGTCTACTTCCAGGGCCGTCGGCAGCCCGCTGGTGATGGACCCGAACAGCATCTGCCGGAAGTCGCGGCGCCTTGTGGGCAAGCAGCGGAAGATCTGCCGAAAGGAACCGGAAATCGTGGAGGAAGTGGCCAAAGGCGCCAAGCTCGCCCTAGTGGAGTGTCAATACCAGTTCCGCAACCGGCGATGGAACTGCACGTCCAAACAGAGGTCCATCTCCAAAGTGCTGCGGAGAGGTGAGTGGCGTGTGGGGCTGCATGTGTGGCTGATTCAGATCAGTGTTGCGAGGAGTTGCCAGTAATGTTAAGGGTCTCTCTGTGTTCTGTGTGCGATTCTCTTTAAGGGTCTTCTTTTTATGCTGGGTTTGATCTTCGGCAGGGAGTAGTGTTTTTGTTGTCCATCCTCATCCTTTACCACTAACTGATATGGGACTGTTGACTTTGTGTGTGTGTGTGTGTGTGTGTGTGTGTGTGTGTGTGTGTGTGTGTGTGTGTGTGTGTGTGTGTGTTTATGCGTGCGTGCGTGCGTAAACACACCTGGAAAGGAAGGGACAGGGCAAGGAGACCTCTGCAGCACTACAACCAAAATGACAACATGTTCAGATGGGCAGCCAGAAACAGCCAGAATGACAACGTGTCGAGATGGGCTGTCTGGGATGATAAGAATGACAAAATATGAAGAATGACAACGGAATCGCCTATACTGACGTTGGACGCCAACGACTGGATTCGAACTCTGCGTGTATGACTTCTGACTCTTTACTCTACATCGAGTTACTAACCGAAGTAACTGAGCTGCTAACTCTTGAAGTTAGAACGAGGTACGTCCCCGCGCTTTACAACGATCCAGCCGGTGAGATACAGGCGACTGTTTTCAACAGAGCCAGGGCTAGGTCACACGGAAATCGCAAAACGTTTTGTGCCGAAATAAGCTTTAAAATGGTGTTTCCTGTATTTCCTGCCTGGCATACGTTTTGTAAGGAATAGGTTTTCAAGCCATTTCTTGCCTGATCTCATTTATCGACGTGCTGTAGTTTAGCAAACAAAACAAAAACAACAACAACAAAAAACCACTTTTTAGGTTTCGCATCATGAGCTGAGCCAATGAACAGTGCTGCTGGTAAACAAGTGACTATGCCTCACTTAACAATCAAATAAATAGCAGATGGAAACTGGACATGCTCGCTTCAGATTCCTAACACCCGATAGAAATTTCCTTTCGGGTGATTTACACCATTGCCACTGAGTCTGTGGGGCAAGGTACTGAAGAGTGACAGAAAAGGTACTGAAAACTAAGCGGGTGGTTCTCACTGATCACTACGTCTGTGCACAATCGAACAGTCGGCGGGGCAGGGCAATACGTTGCCCGAGGTTGTGATATTTTGCAGTGGGTACTTTATTGTGAGACATGCCTTAAAAGAAACAGCTCCGGAATCATCATGACTCTACACTCTATGCGCCTCTATGAAATGCCCGTTTCATCTGGGAACATGGTCAGACGACATAGGCCTTAAGTCTTCACGCCACATCAAAAAGTGACAGACTTGTGAAGTGGATAACCCCGTCACAACATAGGACCTGTATACAGATTTAGTGAAAGGGGTCGCCCTGCTAACCCCCCTCCTCCTCTCCTCCCCACCTCCTCAGCCTCCTCTCCTCCTCCTCCTCTCCTTCCTTCCATTCACCGTCTTCTTCATAAATCACTGGAAAGCAGGAACACATACCTACGCCGTCACGCTAGTGAGATTGGCCGTTTGATAATCCCCCCTCTATTACAATCGCTGCCGAGGCTGGTGTCCAAGATCTGACCAAGGGTCTCTGTGTCCACGATCCGCGGGTCAAGACAGGAGGCAAACAGCGCAGTGATATAGGCACATGTACTCATGGGCTATCTACGTCGGCGCAAGTTGCCTGCCCACCCGTTGTGGTCAAGGCAGCTGATAGTTTCGGGTCACCGTAGGTTATTAGCTCGGACTGAAAACTGAGGGAAGACACATGGAAGGTGATTTGACTGGCTAGTTGAGAACGTTCAATTGTTTCGGTGTTAAGTAGAACAGCGGTACACACCTAAGTGTCTGCGATAAGTGACGGTAAAGTTGATTATATCTTCTCGTATGTAGTCCAGGCAACAGAGCTGATGAAATCACTGAAATTGACATCTGACTATTTGATATTAACGTAAATCCGCTTTTTTTTTTTATCTAGTGGGACTGTATAATCATGTGGATTTATTATTAGCGTAATAATATGAGCAGATGAAGTAATGAGAGTTAGCCTATTGCCCAGCCAGTAACGTTACTGAGATAACGACTAATAACTGAACTTCGTACTGGAATACTGAATATGTCCAGTTCCATAGTTTAGCGAAGTTGCATCAAGTATCTAAGTTTTTTTCACTAAAACATAAACTGGTTTTAAGAGGGAGAGAGCGAAGAGGAGACAAAATTATATAATCCTTTCAAACTTTGCCAGATTGATAATATAGGCCCTGCAGATAACGCTAAAACGCAAGAAGAAATGACAAGCTAGCGGCAGCGACCACGTCTCTCAGAGAGTCCCCCATCAACCTGTGACCAACCTTGGGCTCAATGTACCGCGCTCACGAGTGCGTCTGTAGCCCACTTTAATTAATAATCCACCCCATTATTCTCTAAAATTGGTACATATTGTTGTGCTACAGTTCAAACTGTTCTTATTGGCTGCGCACTTAGCACGACTAACAGTTTTTATCCGCCTTTTGGAAAGTCATCATCTGAGTATGGTAATGTTGCCCAGCCGACGGCGAAGGGCCATACAGGGCTGCCACCGCGTCGAAGTCAACTTACAAGTCATTAATGAAAGAAAAAAAAAAGAGAAACTCATCCACACAACCCTTTAAAATACACCTTCTAAAAGCACACCGGAAATTTTGTTGAAAAATCTTTCTACTGTAAAAGGTCAGACCAGATGGAAAATGTTAATCTCTTTCAGAAATTCAAAGATCACATCAGATGGGACACCTCTGAACAAGGTTTTCATGAAGTCTGCTAAGTTTGAATCCCAAATATGTTATGAAGGGTTGTGTACAGCTTACACAACTGGTCTCTGTTTTGGGCCATGGAGTAACTTTGTTGTGTGGTCAGTAATAACAGTCTTGAAGCGGCCGTGCGGGGTCAGTTGAAGAATCATGAAAGTGAAACTGAAATGATTGTGTAGGTCTCATTAATTAAATATTTAACACACACACACACACACACACACACACACACACACACACACACACACACACACACAAATTATATTAAAAAAAAGTTGCACGACTTCGAAAGTGTGTTTAACTCACTGCGTAGTTTCTGACTTGAAGTTCTGTATCCACTTTTATTTGAGTGTATTGATGTGTACTCTCTCTCTCTGTCTGTGTGTGTGTGTTCTGTGTGCGTGCGTGCGTGAGTGCGTGCGTGTGTGTGTGTGTGTGTGTGTGTGTGTGTGTGTGTGTGTGTGTGTGTGTTACCCGCGCGGTTGCCTGACAGACAGTTATGATGTAAGCCTGAAAGTTCCACAAACATAATGTATCCAAATGGGACACGTCTAAACAAATCAGACGCCGACATCTGCTAAAAGAGACCTGCAAGAATGCGTTTAAAGCTGGGGCAGGTTCCTTTCTCAAGCAGTTAAGTCTGTCCCTTTGCGACGCGTCTCGCACTCACGACAACCTTCCAGTCTCCCTTCCCCCCCCCCCCCTCCCCTTCTTCCCTCCCCACCTGCACCACGTCCTTCCCCACCCGTCTTCAAGAACATGCATGGAGCAGTAGCTGAAAATGCAGGCGCCGCAGCAACAGGGCGCGCAACTGATACATCCCCATTCAACGATAACAAAACTCGCGGGGCCCTGTCGTGTGTATTGTTAGCAGCGCGGCACCCCCTTTGCACGCGCTTCCATTCAAAGTCCCTCAGGCCCTATCATGTGTATTTGCAGCAACAGATGACGAAGGTGGAGGGATGAGGTGGTGGGGGTGGGGGTGTTGGTGGAGGGGGGGGGGATGGATGTGAAGACGGGTGAGGGGGGGGTGGGGACATGGGGGGGAGAGGAGGGATGGATGAAGGGGGGGGGGGGGGTAGGGCGGGGATGGAGAGGAAGGGATGGGAGCGACGGGAGGGCGGGGGGAAGGGGGGGGGGGGGGGGGGGGGGGGGGGGGGGGGAGGAGGAGGTCGTCACGTTGGTTGAGGAAACAAGCTTGCACGTGCTTGATTTCCACAACTCTTTTCATCTTTCTGACTTTTCTAGGCCCTCCCCCTTTCGTACCGTTTCTGTTGCTGCTGCTGCTGCTGCTGCTGTTCCGCTCTCTCCTTTCTTTTTTTGTTTTTACCCCTATTTTTTGCCCTTGTGGCTCTCTCGCTCTCTCTCTCTCTCTCTCTCTCCCGCCATATGTGTAAAGGGGGGGCTTCTCTAGTCTCTCCACCTTTTATCTGTTGGCTGCGTTGGTGTAAGGAAGGAAAGAAGAAAGAAAGGCAGTGAGTACTGGCATTGTTCCTCTCTCTCTCTCTCTCTCTCTCTCTCTCTCTCTCTCTCTCTCTCTCTTGTCCTTGTCTCTGTCTCTGACTCTCTCTCTGTCTCTCTGTCTCTGTCTGTCTGTCTGTCTGTCTGTCTGTCTGTCTGTCTGTCTCTCTCTCTCTCTCTCTCTTCCTCTCTCTCTCTCTCTCTCTTATTTTTACACGTCTTGTCTGCTGTTAGACAAGACCCTATCGGACGCAATAATAATTTCCACGTAAAAGAGACCTCCAATTATTTCCTCCATCCATCTATCTATCTATCTATACATCGATCGATCGATATGCTAAGTATGTATGCATTTGGGTTTATTCCCCCTCCTCCTCCTTCCCCTACTGGCCATGGTATATGTAGTACACGAATAGAATCTCTGTCAGAATATGTTTTTACGTCATTCAAATGAAAGCGATCGCCTGCATGAAGTCACTTAGCCAGCGACTGTTCCTAAGGAACAAGTGGCTGGTCTATTTTAACAATTAATCTTTTTCATTGCGGATGTAATCGACCTGTCCCTTTTAAAAGACTGAATGCTAGGTTGCGTGCTATTAGGCATTCGCCTCTCGTCTTCACCGATGGCTAAAATTCATTTCTTCTATTTTCTCCTCTTTTTGTCTTTTTTTTTTTTCCTTGTGGTTTTTTTTTTTTTTTTTTTTTTTTTTTTGCATCTGGAGTTAATTAGTCCTCGCCTCCCTTCGAGGAAAAAAACAAAACAAAAAAAACAGCACTCTAATGTTCAGCTGCTCATTCTAGGTTTTGGTGCACACAACACACACACACACACACACACACACACACACACACACACACACCGAAACAAAACAAAAATATATGTTGTTGTTTTAATTTCATTAGTTAGTCAGTTATTTTTTGTTATTTATGTATTCGTGTAAACTTTTCCTGGCTAGCATCCTTTACGAAGGTACCATTATTTTGAAATTCATTGATTTGTTTTTTAAAGGACAGAAAATTTCTGACAAATGAGAACGGTGTATATTGCATATGATATTCAGTACTTTTTTTTGTAAAAGGATGTTGATTTTTTGTTTGAATTTATTCTTGCTGTTCTACCTGTTTACTAATTGATAGTAGGAAAATCAGCATTACCGGAGTAATATTATCATCATTATATTTATCATTAATACTAGATCAGTCGACCCTTGATAATCTTGTTAGTATGTTAAATCGGTTGCTGCTAATGGTTTTTTTTGTTGTTGTTGTTGTTGCTGTTGATGATGTGGTTCTTATTTTAATTGATCTTAGAAAACTGAGGAGTCATCATTCAAATTTCTATAGAACAAAAATCATTTCATAATCAGTGCCTTTGAAACTCTCCAGTCTTATCCATCTCTTCATGCAAGCGTCACGCACGCACACACACACACACACACACACACACACACACACACACACAACACACACACACACACCACCACGCACGCACGCACGCACGCACGCTCGCACGCACGCACGCACGCGCACACACACACACACACACACACACACACACACACACACACACACACACACACACACACACACACCTCCATGAGTATCTACAGAACACACTAACGAAAAAGAGGATGGAGGTCCAGAAGATTCTCTTCTAAAATTGTAACGCTAGCTCGCTCTCGTAAACCATGTACCAGTGACACCCTTTGCGTGATTCTATGTAATAAACTAATATAATGTATTGTACGACATGAAATGGAACAAAACGTGTACAAAATAATCCTGTGATTGGTTTTTATGGGTTGGGTTTGTTCTTTCGTTTCAAGTTTCTCTTCCTTCTTTCCTTTCGTTGGTTTTCAAATATAGTTGCATTGGGATATCTGTAACTTTGATGCAAACAACAGTGATGACGAGGGCGATGATAACAATACTGCTGCTGCTGCTGCTTACGATGATGATGATAATGCATTAACAACAACAATCACAATGATAACAACAATAATAGTAATTATTACAACAACAACAACAACAACTATACTAATAATAATGCAGCTTACATCGACACTGTTAATTGCAAGTACAAGTACTGAAATCAAAGCGAATATAGACTCGAAATAAACGGCGAAATACCAGTAAGCTTAATGGCACTGGTCCTGTCATATTGTTTACTACATTCCAAATTCCCTAGTCGGATAGGGTTGTTCTATCTGTGCTATTTTTTTACGATTCATAACCGTTGATTCGTCTGACAATGCTTATGTTACTAAACGTCAGTGCTGACTGTACTAGCTATTGTCATGTTTTGACCTTTAAGGCAACTTCTAGTGTCACAGGCTCGTAATAGTTGTTTTTATTCCTGTTTTTTCCCCCGTTGTTTTATCCCTATATATTTTTCCCCAGAAGAAAACAGTTATTGTCCTTGCAAAAACAGTGGTAATACCCATTTTCCTGGAGAAAAAAAAATCATTTATCACGATACTAAATGAGTTTCACATTGTCATTGTTTTCTTGAAGAAAAAAAGGGGTATTTTCCACGGGAAAACGGGAGAACAATTATGATGTGTTTATCCAGGATTTTAGGTTGATAGGCCTACAAATAACTGTTTTCCATGTTTTTATTTTTTTCGGAGGAAAAAAATTATAATCTTCTTGAAAATTCTGATGATAAATGTTTTCCAAAGAAATCACTTATTTTTCCTGATTTATTGAAGAATAATAACTGCTTTCTTTATAAAAACTGGTAAAATAGTTTGTTTGTTTTTTTAAGTTTTATAGTTTGTTTGTTTGTTTTTTAAGTTTTATGAAAAATGTACGCTCCCAAAGGGATTTTCCTACACTATTCTTCGCTGGATGCCTTTAGAAATTTGTTGGATTGTGAGTTTCCCTCCCATGATGGTGAAAATAGCATTGAAGTATTGAAGTGGTTTGTCTCTACTACTCAACATAGGTAAATCATCACTATCAGAGCAGGGCTATTGACAGTCTTGCCCAGGAAACGAAAGTCGACTA
>CM065714.1:97304480-97306980 GCA_033310375.1 Conus canariensis | reverse complement strand
CACATTACTTTCTTCTGTTAGGTGAAGGCCGACACGTGTACATGGAAACACTTAGTAACAACAAAGAACAGCAGAACAAACGGATGATGAACCAGCTCATACAAGCTGCAGACCTGGTCGGATGGTGTCTAAAGCGAGATGGGAATGAACTGAACAATGGAAACAGACTTTCTAAACCAGCTACTCTGTGTGTACAGGGAAAATGAAAACCACAACTTACCTAAGCCAGTCTCTCTCTCTCACTATCCTTCTTCTCACGTCTTGACAGTAGCATCCCAAAGATGTGAACTGTTTCTCTCAGAACCCACCACAGTTCCTGCATGCAGCGCATGACCCCCCCCCCCCTCCTCCTCCTCCTCCCTTGTCTGTAAACCCCCTATCCCCCTACCCCCCTCTCCTACCTCCTCCACTCCACCCCCCCCCCCCCCCCCCCCTCAAAACACCCTTGATGTTTTTCAAGAGAGAAATGAACCGTTTTTGCCAGAATCCTCGCTGCAACAGCGGGTCATTTAATTAGAAGATCAAAGAGTCGGCATTCTGTGAAGTTAGCAGCAGCAGCAGCCGCCTCCGGAGATTCTAGGGGTTCTTGTTTCACTTCAAAGAGATCTTGAAAGAAGCGGCAGAAGAGCGCGCGGGACCTCTGGTGCCAGAGCGGGCGGTGCGCTCTTCTCGCCCGCGCTTTCTACCTACATTACATCTCTTTCGCAGTCAGCCATCATCATATTTATGGCTTGGGGAGTCTTTTGAAGTCCGGGCAGCATGAAAGACATATGGAAAGCCAGATGAAGATACCGAGCAGCGCTTCACGAGAGACTAAGATCTGCGTTTCCCCTTCTCTTCGTCTTCTTCTTCTTCTTCTTCTTTACTTCTTCTACTTCTTCTTACGGTTCGGGATGCTTGGGGAATAGGGAGGAGAGGGAAGGGGAGGGGAGGGGGAGAGGGGACGTTTTTATCTGCGAAAAGACGTTAAAGCGGCAGATTCCCTGCGAGATAGAGCGGGAGGTAAGGGGAGTCACGAGCTACAAACTCCCTTCAGGGTCTCGCTCTATCTTGGGGAGGGAGTGATTAAACCGCCACCGGTTCTACTTCCACCTCTTTTTTCTGTTCGACTTTTCCCGACAAGAGTTGAGGGATGCCAAGTAGTAGGTTGTACAGAGGGATAGAACAAACAAACAAACAAACAAAGAAAGAAACAAAAGACGCTACAAAACAAACAAACAAACAGAAAATAAACAAAACAAAAGACACTACAGAAAAAACCGGGTTGATTTATTTTGTTGTTTTGCTGGCTGTGATGGTGATGATGGTGTTTGTTCTCGGCATTTCTCTGTGGTTTGCCTTTGGTTTGCTATCATTATTTCAGCCCTGATATGCCCCCCTGGAGGTCTGCTGGGCTATAAACAACATGAATTGAACAGATTTGCTATTTCCTCCTCCAAGAAGACTACGTTTTTGCCCGCGTGTGTTGGCTGGCTTGTATGTCTGTTAGCAAGGAAAAGTACTGAGCTGACTTGAAGAACGAAAACTTGGTGGATAGATGCAAGGTTGGTCAAGGACAAAACCCGTCAATTTTGTTGCGGAACCTTAATGCGGATACGGCGAATGAAAGGGCAGATCCAGGATCCGCTTGACGTTGGCAGTTGTCTGTGCTTTCCCCAGAATTTTCCTGGGTTTCGTTTGTTTACTTCTGGTGTAGGAGAGGTTGTCAGATGTTCGTGTGTGTGTGTGTGTGTGTGTGTGTGTGGTGTGGTGTGTGTGTGTGTGTGTGTGTGTGTGTGTGTGTGTGTGTGTGTGTGTGTGTGTGTGTGTGTGTGTCTGTTTGTGTGTGTGTGTGTGTGTGTGTGTGTGTGTGTGTGTGTGTGTGTGTGTGTGTGTGTGTGTGTGTGCGTGTGTGATCTTCAGTTTGAGATATTTAACTTTAAAAGCGATCTTGGGGACACACACACACACACACACACACACACACACACACACACACACAGAGCACGCACGTACGCACGTACGCATTTACACTTACACACACACGCGCGCGCGCGCATACAGAGAGAGAGAGAGAGAGAGAAGAGAGAGAGAGAGAGAGAGAGAGAGAGAGAAAGAGAGCAAAGTGCCAAGTGGTAGGAGTTCAAAGTACGTTGCAAACGAACCAAACAAAAGCACCCCAAAAATGATAATGTTGGTTTGTTTTTCTCGTCGCGTGGTTGTTCTTTGTACTCGTTTCTTTGGCTTTCCTTTTGAACTTTTACTGTTGTAGCCACCATAGGCAGATGCGACGCACGTGTGTATGTGTGTGTGTGTGTGTGTGTGTGTGTGTGTGTGTGTGTGTGTGTGTGTGTGTGTGTGTGTGTGCGTGCGCGCGCACGTGCATGTGTGTGCGTGTGTGCGTGCGTGCGCGCGCGCGCGCGTGTGTGCGTGTGTGTGTTGTGTGTGTGTGTGTGCGCGCGTGCGTTCCTGCGTGCATGCATGCATGTGTGCGGCCGTGTGGGCGTGCATGCATAAACGC
>CM065714.1:97284480-97286980 GCA_033310375.1 Conus canariensis | reverse complement strand
ACACACACACACACACACACACACACAACTCTAAAGCTCCTGAAGAACCACTTTTTCAATGTTCATAATCTTCTGAAAGAACGAAAGGCAGGTGTTCAAGTTTTCTTGCAACGCAGACACACACAAAAAGAGGGATGTGTGTATGTGTGTGTGTGTGTGGGGGGGGGGGGGGGGGGGCGGGGGAGGGGTAGGGGGTAAGGGGAGAGGGGACCGGGGGGGGGGGGGATATGCGGATGACAACAAGCTGAATGTTCCGTTTTGCGTCAGATCAGAAGCCTGTAGTCGGCGAGACTAGGAGCAGGCGGGAGAAGTAGGGAGGGGCGGGGGGGGGGGGGGTGTCTAAAGTTTCGGTGGAAGAGAGAGAGAGAGAGAGAGAGAGAGAGAGGAGGAGGTTGACTATTTCTTTAATAGTCAGCCGTTTTTTTGTTGGGTTTTTTTTTTTTTGGCTTTTTTTTAAATTTTTTTTATTTTTTTATTATGATATCCGCCAACGACATAGAGTGAAGTCAGTCGGAGCGAGGTTGAAGTTGTTGAATAGCTAGTTCCCTCGTGGCCCCGTATTACCACTACTTCTACCACGACTGCTCTGCCACTCTCCTCGCTGTTTTCACATTTAAATGTTCTCGCCATTTCGTGGCAACACCCACCGACTTAAGCCCCGCCTTACAAATGTTTTCGTAACCAGGTGAAAGTTCTTCTTCTGCTGCTTTTTTTTTTTTTTTTTTTTTTTTTTTTATAACTTGTGTCTTTTATTTTCAAACGAAGGGGTGTCGCTCAGCTTGTCAGTCAACCTTGGCTCCACGTGCGTGATCGGTCACGTGGTAGCACTTGCAATCGATGAGCCCCGCCCCCTTCAGTTCAGTCAAATTGGGGTCGCTGCAGTTGTTGTTTTTTTTTTTTACCTTAAGGTAGAGGAGAGCGTTTGCGTGCTGGCTGCGTGCTCTCGGAAACGGCGCAGGGAGACCTTGTATTCCTCGTTGGGACTTCAGATGAAATGGTCGACTTGTTTGGTCTTTTTAATGGCTCATATCTTCTCTCTCTCTCTCTCCTCTCTCTTCTCTCTCTCTCTCTCTCTGCCCCCCTCTCTCTCTCTGTAGGGGGGGGGGAGGGAGGGAAGAGGACGGCAGGGTGGGGATCTGTGTGTACGTGTCTATATGGTGTGTGTGTGTGTGTGTGTGTGTGTGTGTGTGTGTGCGTGTGTAGTGTGTGTCTCTCTCTCTCTCTCTCTCTCTCTCTCTCTCTCTGTAGGGGTGGGGGTGGGGGAGGGAAGGGGACGGTAGGGGGGGATTTGTGTGTATTTGTGTATACATGTCTAAGTCTTTCTCTCTCTCTCTCTCTCTCTCTCTCTCTCCTCTCTCTCTCTCTCTGTAGCGGAGGGGGGAAGGAAAGGGGACGGTAGGGTGGGGATCTGTGTGTATGTCTGTGTACGTGTCTAAGTATGTGTGTGTGTGTGTGTGTGTGTGTGTGTGTGTGTGTGTGTGTGTTGTGTGTGTATGTATGTATATATATATATATATATATACATATATATATATATATGTATGTATATACATAAATGTGTGTGTGTGTGTGTGTGTGTGTGTGTGTGTGGTGTGTGTGTGTGTGTGTGTGTGTGTGTGTGTGTGTGAGAAAATATTTCGTATTAGGCATGCCGTATCTTGAAATACGAATTGACTCTCCTCTCTCTCTCTTTCTCTGTCTCGTCTCTCTCTCTCTCTCTCTCTCTCTCTCTCTCTCTCTCTCTCTCTCTCGAAACACTAAATATTCTCATGGTATTACTTGTGTCTGCAGAGAAAACATTTCTGTACATCATCTTTTATTTGAATGCTCAGTGTTGACCACGCTCTATCAGGAGAAAGGTATTGAGATGACAAACTTTGATAATGTTAGTTCTGTCTTATATGGTTCACATGTTGCTGAAATTGCCATGGCTATTTCGCAGTCACCGGTTGCAAAATATCTATAAAGATTAATTTTGTGTACCACTAGGGTATTTCACTTATGTAAGCATGCATATATCAGATGTGGGTTTGAAAGTACTAACGTGGATGATAAGTTAAGTGTGGAGGTGTGTGTGTGTGTGTGTGTGTGTGTGTGTGTGTGTGTGTGTGTGTGTGAGTGTGTGTGTGTGTGTGGTGTGTGTGTGTGTGTGTGTGTGTGTGTGTGTGTGTGTGTGTGTGTGTGTGTGTGTGTGTGTGTTTTAATAAGTGTCTAATATCATCTGGCGATGAAAAGACATTAAATAAACCACTGAACTGAACTGAACTGATCTCTCTCTCTCTCTCTCTCTCTCTCTCTCTCTCTCTCTCTCTCTCTCTCTCTCTCTCTCTCCTAGTACAGATTGTGCGTGCGTGCGTGCGTGTGCGTGTGTGTGTGTGTGTGTGTGTGTGTGTGTGTGTGTGTGTGTGTCGTGCGCGCGCGCGCGCGCCTGTGTATGAGTGTGGTGTGTGTGTGTGTGTGTGTGTGTGTGTGTGTGTCTGTTGTCTGTGTCTGTGTCTGT
>CM065714.1:97271980-97279480 GCA_033310375.1 Conus canariensis | reverse complement strand
TGATTGATTGATTGATTGATTTACTTATTTATCTATGTATTTTATGTTCACTTTAGTTAAATGTACATTAGTGTTGTTAATCTTCATGCAGAGCACGAACGTCAAAAAAGACAAAATTTAAGTTCTGGTATGCCTTCTATGTACATCGGCGACAAGCAGCTCGATGAAGCCAACACTCGTAAAGTTTTAGGAGTCACTTTGGACAATAATCTCTCTTGGTCACCTCATATTATGGGTTTAAACAAACGTGTATCTCAAAACGTCTTTCAGCTTAAAAAAAAAAAAAAAAAAAAAACAATTCTAGATGTAAACGCGCGTAAACACTTTCACCACGCATACATCCAATCATCTATCGATTGTGCCTCAACTCTTTATGATTCTTGTTGTGTTAATACACTAAAACCTTTACACAGAGTCCACAAGCGTGCTCTGAAAGCTGTACTTGCGAAATCGTCGTCATAAACACCACAAGACTATATCAAACTAAATATTCTACCTTTAACATGCAAACTCCAATACAATAAAGCAATAATGATGTATAGAATTATGAACGGTTTTGCACCTTCGACATTAATTGCAAAATTTCCATTAAATCGGCAAGGTACACCAATAATAAACTAATCCGAAAATCCAGAATTGATCTATTCAACACTATCCATTTTTATTAAGGAGGAACGCTGTGGAACTCTCTTACCAATAAATATTAAACAAACAAAAAAAGTAGAGTTGATTCTTTTAAGGTAGCATATAACAATTCGTTATTTCAAGCAATAAAATCATAACACGTCAACGGCAACTATATAAATACTTTATCAAGCAACATTAGTTTTATTATCTTGCATTTTCTATGTTTGTCTGTAGATATATGCATGTGTATATGTCCACATGCGACTACTACCCCCCCCCCCCCCCCCCCTTGCCTCCGCCCCCCCCCCCCCCCGACCCCCCACCCCCACCCCCCGCCCGCCCCATTCTTTCATTTTTAAGTTAATGTCCTTTATGTAACATATATTGTGTATGATTGCTGTATGCTGCCCTTCCCTTCATCTTCACCCCACCCCCCCACCCCCTCTCCACCCGATTCCCTCCCCTGCCTTTCCCCGTCTACCCTATGTCCATAATTTTTCCCACTGCGTTCGTTTGACAGTGGTGTTGATAGCAGTTTATTTGTATTGAATTTTGTAGTATTATGTTATTTCTTTGTTTGTTTATTTGTTCTTGTTCTTCTTACACTATTTGCCTTGATTTGCTATGAATTACTTATTTCCTTTTGCCCCAGGGCTGCGTGGAAAAAAAAAAGTATTTATATTGCTAATCTCATGACCGTGGTTAAATACAATTTTGTTTCGTTTCGTTTCTCTCTCTCTGTCTCTCTGTCTCTGTCTCTGTCTCTCTCTCTCTCTCTCTCTCTCTCTCTCTCTCTCTCTCTCTCTCTCTCTCTGGTTTTATTTTGGGGTGTGTGTGTGCGTGTTGTTGTTGTTGTTGTTGTTCTTGTTTCACATTTATCAATGTAAACTTTTTTTTTCACAATGATGCATTTCAGTGTGAGTCAGTGTTAACGTAGTATAATGTGAAAAAAAATGAAAGATTTGATTTATGTGTGTATATCTACGTTCCTGTCTCTTCAGTTTAAAGCGCATCAGTGTTACTTTACTCACATAGCACAACATTACAGATATTATTATTCTTGACTTGTTTGTTTTATATAAACACTGTATAGCATTGCTGTATATCCTGCTGCACACAGTCCATGAAGATTATGTTCTATGCAATATTTGATCATCTTGAAAAATTTTACCTTCCACTATCCAGAGGTGGTCGTGTTGTACAGATTTGCTTATTGACATTTTGTAGATTCCACCGTTGAGTATATTTTTCAAGTCTTGTGCAGTTCTGATTTTGTATGCTGGGTTCATCTTCCATCATATACTGTATTACTTGTATGACTTTTTTTTGACAATGTTTGAAAACATTGACAGCTGGAGAAGCCAAATAATGAGGTTAATAGTGAGGTACACACACACACACACACACACACACACACACACACACACACACACACACACACACACACACGAAACACCCACACGCACCCACACGCACGCACGCACATAAACAAACACCCACACGCACCCACACGCACGCACGCACATAAACACACACACACACACACACACACACACACACACACACACACACACACAACACACACACACAACACACACACACACACACACACATACACACACACACACTCACTCACTCACTCACTTTGGAAATGGGGGAAAGATCCTTTAGAGAGAGAGAGAAGGGGGGGGGGAGGAGGGAGGGAGGAAAGGTAGATGCTTGTTGCATCAATGAAATGTCATCACAGACTTCAGTATTCTTTATTTGCTCTCTTCCCCCTCCCTCCCGTCCCTCCTCCCACCCCGCCGCTGTCTTTCCCACTGCCCCACCCTGACCAGTCACAGCGTTGAAGGAGACCCTGACTTGAAACACTGACCGTTACACGTTTCGAGGAGATTCTGTTCGTTCTGTATTTCTTTGGTCACTTTTACTCATTTTTGTTTTAACAATTGACAGGTTATCCAGGGAAACATGTAGCCTGTATTTACCCCCATACTAAGATCACGTCAAGGTTCAGCTGACATGTGCTGTATACCTCGTGTTGAAACAGGCCATCAAGAACCACATGCGTCAAGAGTGCAAGTGCCACGGGCTGTCGGGATCCTGCACGCTTCAAGACGTGCTGGATGAAGATGCCCAGCTTCCGAGAGGTGGGAGACCGCCTCAAGGAGAAGTTTGACGGCGCTGCCAAGGTCATCATCTCCAACGACGGCAAAGGGCTGCTGCCCGAAGGGTACACTATCAAGCCCCCTTCCAAAGACGACCTCGTCTACTCGGAATACTCGCCCAATTTCTGCAACCGGAAGCGGAAAGTGGGGTCGCTGGGGGACGCGGGGGAGGGAGTGTGACCCCGCGTCCATGGGGGTGGGCGGGTGTGACTTGATGTGCTGCGGCCGCGGCCACTACAAGGAGGAGGTGACGGTCAAGGAGAACTGCAAGTGTCGCTTCATGTGGTGCTGTGAGGTCATTTGTGAAACCTGTGTCTCCGTCAAAACAATACACAGGTGTTTGTGAAAGTGTGTCAGGCCACGCACGACGCTCACTTGTGTCTTGTCAAGGAATTCAAGACGAAATGATGTCGTTTTCTCAAGACGTTGACAATACGATGTGTACATAGTAAGAAGACGACAGTGACTAATGGACATTGCTTTTCTTGTTTTGTTTTGTTATTGTTTTATTTGGAAGTGACCATGCTTCACCACAGAAACAAGCTCTGTTCGGATGATGGTGCATATGGTTTGATTACTACCCGGGAGGAGAGCAACAACAAGGTCTGTTACTACAGAACACTCGCCTTCCAGCAGTCCTGGTGTGTATAGTGGTAGAGCCTACGATGCTGTACAGTTGGTACTCGACAAACAAACTGATGAATATTTGCCCAGGTGTAGAATTTATCCTTCTCCCACCTGTCCTTCTAACACCCTCTTGCTATCAATCCCACATCACTTCCCCCTCCTTCTTCCCCCTCGCCATCTCACCCCTTCTCCTCCTCCTTCACGCCTTCCACCTGTCAAATGAGAAGAACAGATCACAAGAGCCAAGTAATGTAGCCAAGCCATGCTTGTGATGCAAATGTAAGCGACTACTGTGGCGATTTGGTTGTGCTGTGTACATTGCCACAAATGTACGCGCACTTTCTGATAATACTGAAGTAGAAAAACAAAAAGAAGAAGATGGTGTTTGATCCTAGTAGTCTTAAAACATATGCTTTTACAAACCATGCAACATCCAACTGCTGGGCCACTCATTCAGCCCTGTACAATAGAAGACAAGAGGCGTTTGGGACTCTGCAAGTCCGCCAGCAGATTTTCAAAATATGATAATCTTTTGAATTATATACAAAGAACCTACTGTTTCACAAAATCAAAGTAGACCTGTGCGCGTGTGTGTCATTCTAAGGAAAGGATGTTTAACATATATCAAAAGGAAAATCTCTCTCTCTCTCTCTCTCTCTCTCTCTCTCTCTCTCTCTCTCTCTCTCTCTCTCTCTCTCTTCTTCTGTCTTCTTCTCTTCTTCTACGGTCAGAAAATTCTGTTGCACTTCTTTCTTTGAAGCTCAAGTAATAATACTCCAGGAGGCAAAGAAAAGGTCGTAAAGGAACTAGCCTAACAATTCGAAGACTGTAGAAGAATAACTTCCGGTACAAGGTGATACAAATATAAAACAAACTAACACGAATACAACTCCTCCCCGTTTGTAACACTGCCACGAGGACGTTACACTGGTGCTGCTTGTTTCTGACCGCTGTCCACTGTAAGGACGACGAGTGTTGTCCCATTGCTCCCCAGTCCTCTCGATCAACGTGCGTGCCTTGTCACCATACCCACCAGTCCCACTTTTCAGCTCAGCTGGGGCGTGATCTGCGACCAGGCTATCCTTCCTTTCTGCTCAGTTTGTTTTTCCCAGCATCGTGTGTTGATCTTCTCTCTCAGAATTCATACATACAGGTGCCCTTCGTCCAGTCAGCACTGCTTTCCCGCCGAATAGTACAGGGAACAGAATCAGCACCTTCGCCTCGATGCGCTAACTGGAGTTCCGTTGCGCGTGTTGAAGGCATTTGCCACTTCCTGTTGATCTGATACCTCTCTGCCTCCTATTCACGGGGGTCGGCTGTCATGTTCGACCCCATCACAGCTGATAGTGTCGAAGTGTCAAGTTTGATGCACACACAACACAGAGGTTCGCACGTGAGCAGAGGCTACGTGCAGGTAGTAAGCCGACCTCGCTGAACTGCGGACCAGAAGAAACTGGCATCCCGGCCAGTTGAACGATTTTCTCGCTTGAAGTCGTTAGTGACTTTTGCGAGCGAACAGGACTCCAGCAAAGACGAGTGGGAAAGCGAGACGAAATACCGATTCTCTCCCTTTCAAACATTCGTTTTCACGTACCTTTTTCGATTGTTTTCTTGCTCTGGCACTAACTCGTCTGTCGTACATTTTCACACACACACACACACACACACACACACACACACACACACACACACACACACACACACACACCTATCCTCAGTCCTTACTTCCTTCAATGTCAGTGTAACTAAATATCCCAGCCCACTACAGAGAGCTATTATTGAAAGTTTCTTCCCTTATGAAAGAAAGCCTCGTTTAGAAAAAAAGTGCATATACGCATATAGTATGTACTTATTTATTCACAACATGAGAGCTAAACTATTAATCAACTACTGAACAATTACCAAGGCCTATAAACTAAGATGCGCGTTAACTTACCGCTTGACTTTTGAACCCTTGCTGAAAAAAAGAAGAAAAGAATAGGTTTAGCTGCTTTACAAGTTTAGAGGCTGTTTTCATTTACTGATCATTGCGTTTGTATGTCTTTAGAACGGGAGCAGTTTTCGTTCTGCTGACGCATTCGGAAGGGGGGGGGGGGGGGGGGGGGGGGGGGGGGGGGGGGGGGACCGCAATTTCTCACTTCGGGTGGAACGTTCTTGTGTAAAATATTTATTAATTGGCTTATTGTTGTTATAGTTTTTTTTTTTTTTCAATTTCGTCCATTCCTGAAAACGGAATGTGGCTTCATTAATGATGCGATGAACAACTTAAGGGTGCCACAAAGAATACACAAAACATGCCAAACTAACAAATAGTGTACAACGGACATCTACTTTCCATACCAGATTACAGTCTCATTGTTTGGTAATCAGATTACAAAGATGGCATGGTATAAACTGGAAAAAGAGAAATCAAAAGATATAACCACTTTTACAAATGCTGGTGAAAAGGACAACAAGGGAACATAAAGGACGACAGTGACGAAGATAACAAGCAAAATAAACAAACAAACAAACCAACAAGTAAGATTCAGAGAGGTAGTGACAGTAAAGGGGAAATTAGAAGCACACAATTTCCATCATAGTTTCTGCTGAAAGACACCCCAGGCATCCTCATGGGAAGAGAAAGGCATAGCGGGGATTGTAGAGAGGTAGAATTACGATTATTCTTTGGACGAATGAGCTCATGTTATAATGTATGTATGACGGTTGGCGGGAAGAAATAATGGCAGTACATACTTTGAAAAACCAAACCGACCCAAACCAAACCAAAACAAAAACCGAATGAACAACACATGGGGAAGGGAGGGGGAAGGAATGAGAACGGGAGAAGGGAGTGGGGGCGAGAGGGGTGGTGGTGGTGGCTGCTGGATGACGTGGGGTGGGGGGAAACATGCTGTCCACTTTGTGTACTATATTTGCTAACGACGGGGGTTTTTTTGGGGTTTTTTTTTCAGGTTTTAACGAACGCGTTCTATGAGACGTTTGCAGATCATTCATTTTTCGGAACTGGCCTTGTGTAGAAAGCAGAGGACTGAACAGTGAGACTCCCTCCCCCTCTCCCCCCCCCCCCCCTTCCCACCTCTCCTCCACGATCTCCTTGCTCGCGCCTCCCTAACCATCCCCATCTCTCTTGTCCAGCCCGACCACGCTTGTCAATCTCCTCCCTCACCCCACCGTTCTCTTAACCCCTTACCTGTTCCACCTCTCTCTCTCTCTCTCTCTCTCTCTCTCTCTCCTTCATCCGTCCCTGACAGTAGCACACAGTCGTAAACTGTGCAACGAAGCTGTGCTGATTGGACGGATTTCAGATTTAACTGGTATTGTAATCAGCTTATTTGCCATTTGTGGGTCTGCAAGTGTAGCTATCGAAAAACAAAACAAACAGAATTCATAGTGTTGCCTGAAAATGGTCGTACACAAAATGTCTTGCAAAGAAACTTAACGCTGGGCCGTTTTCGAGATAATGGCCTCTACAAACTCTACGGTGTGTAGTGTTCTTGTTCCCGAGGAACATTAATTTTGTGCCGTGCGATCCATGTTGTGCCGGGATGTATATACAGTGGACGTGTGTGTGCTTGCTGTCGTGTAAAACCGTGTAAATTTGGCCAAGGAACAAAAAATGTCAACTGGCATTAATTTTTGATGTGTCAGTTTCGCAGTTCTATAGAGTGTACTTTTGACCTTCGGCAGATGCTTTCAAGTGTGTTGTCAGCTGTCTACAAGCCGTGTGGTCTCCAGTGCGAGTGTAGAGTTTCACCTGGTGTTCGGTGCTGGACAGTTCGGAGAGGAACATGGAGAGTAAAAAATACCGATGATTCTTCTTACCAATCAGCAGACGTAACTATTTGTGGTGAAAAATGATGACTGAACATGATCACATCCGATTTCCTTCTTGACCTCTCTCCGAGACAGCATTTGTCATGTTTCTATCGAGGTTGACTTTGGGTTTTAACCGGACAGAAGTCAAAGCAGAGTCTAGATTGTTTCAACCTCTTCTTCGTGTTTCATCTCTGCCTGTTTTGCTTACGAATAACAAGCTATTATGTTGGAATACGTGGTTCGCCGAATTCTGTAAACT
>CM065714.1:97251980-97259480 GCA_033310375.1 Conus canariensis | reverse complement strand
AATGAAAAAAACAAAACCATACAAACTGTCAGTCATTTGAAAAACACATAGTAACTGTACAACATTCAATAAATAAGTACAAGACCAATTACCCCCACCCCACCCCCCTTTAAAACATGATGTGGTAAAGTGAGTCAGTTCTCTGTAAACACGTGTTATTCCCCCATTCGCAGAGACTCAGAATGCTTGGACCGTGTGTTGGCTGGAACAGCGCTTGGAGAGATTCTGAGGATCTGGAAGTACAACACAGAAACATCAGTCTTAAGGCGTTTTATTTTCTCTCACTAGTCTCCAAGCGAAAGCACGCACCCCAGAAAAGCGAAGACATTTTTTTTTTTGTTTCATTCAAGAAGGATGAGTATTTTGAAGTCATTCCGTTGAAAGACATGTCACACGATGAAAATGCCCGTGCGTCAAAATTCGAAAGGGTCGTCTGGTTAAATTTGTTTGGCGCCATTGACATTCGCGACCGGCCGCAAGTGAATGCCACGTTCTCCGCCTTCCAATCTGAAGGGGGATCACAGAAATTGGACAAAATCACGTAGTCCGACATATAAAGTCATATATTTATGGATAAAAGAAACAGTTAATTTTCAGAAAATCAATAATCGAGATTGCTTGCTTCTGCCCGTTTGAAATCCAGTTCACTTTCAATTTGAACAAGTTAAATGGGACTGGCTGTGCAATATATTCACCGACTCGCCCGTTCTACGTCATGGCGTTACCGTAAGTGACGTCATAGCTGCGGGAATTTCCGAAAGATAGAATGTATAATGAATCGAGAATTAAAACAAAAAAGTAGATATTTCGATGACTGATATTGTGTATATCAAAATGAAAACATGTGATTAAAACTACCCCCAGCCTCCCCCTCCCCCCTCCCCCCCCCCCCCCCCCCGCCAAAAAAAAAAAAAAAAGGAGGGGGGGGGGGGGTTGGACTGTGTGGGAGAAAAACGAACGGGATTTGAATCCGTAACGTTTAGATAGGAGTGAGACTCTCTATCCAAAAGTCTAGATAGGTCAACACTACCCATTCTTAAAATTGGCCTACCTCAGGTATAGTGTGTTTGAAAAACAAAAATCGCGACATTGACTGGGCCAGTGGACAAAGCATACTGCTACACCCCAGAAAAATAATGTCTTTAAGACTTAGAGGTCAAGGAAAAAATCTCTCCGAATGAGGTTCAGCCATCATTATTTTCATCCCTGTGCACCAAAAATAGAAACGTCCTCTGATTGGTAGATGGAAACCTGGGCATTCTCGGTCCCACAAACTGTTGAACAGTGCCAGTCAGTGACCGGGTCTTGCGGGGCCTGTGTCTGTCAGCCTTCTTTTATATCACACCCTGCAGGTAAAATGGCACTGGAATAAATCGAGCCGAAGTGAAGCTTTAAAGCTGCATCACACGGGAGTCCCCAAACGACGTTTTGAGCTAAGATAAACGTGCACCATGGTGTGTCTTGTTTGTCCTGTCAAACATCCCCATAATCCTACTGGCCTCCACGGCTGTCCGAGGTTCGGTATGTTTAGGGCATGACTTGATGGAAAACAGTGAACTGTCCGAGGTTCAGTGTGTTCAGGGCATGACTTGATGGAAAACAGTGAACTGTCCGAGGTTCAGTGTGTTCAGGGCAGGACTTGATGGAAAACAGTGAACTGTCCGAGGTTCAGTGTGTTTAGGGCAGGACTTGATGGAAAACAGTGAACTGTCCGAGGTTCAGTGTGTTTAGGGCAGGACTTGATGGAAAACAGTGAACTGTCCGAGGTTCAGTGTGTTTAGGGCAGGACTTGATGGAAAACAGTGAACTGTCCGAGGTTCAGTGTGTTTAGGGCAGGACTTGATGGAAAACAGTGAAATGTCCGAGGTTCAGTGTGTTCAGGGCATGACTTGATGGAAAACAGCGAACTGTCCGAGGTTCAGTGTGTTTAGGGCATGACTTGATGGAAAACAGTGAACTGTCCGAGGTTCAGTGTGTTTAGGGCATGACTTGATGGAAAACAGAGCCTCTCTCTCTCCCTCCGCCGCCTTCAACCCTCCCTGCGCTGAATCCGGTCCCCACTCACTGCTGGGTGAATAAAGAGGGTTTGAGAGCCGAAAAAAAAAAAAAAACCGAGGGGTTCGAACCACAATCGTCGGCGCCGCAGGCAAATGCAATAACCATATGACCACGGGCTCGTCCCGTCCCACACCCTTCAGTAAGAAAATAGATTCTGAAGCTATCTTACTTGTGAACTCGAAGTGATCTCGTTTGGCCAAATACATTTCTTGCACCGCATCGTACACTAGTGAACGCCATTGCTGGCAGATATGTGACTGTGTTTCACTTGATATTCAAATGGTAGATGAGAATTTGACAGACACACTTCAAAATTCTTTTCAATAAAAACTTCATTCGCGGCCGGAATAACTCAGTTGGTACTGTGCCGGATTCGTAATCTTGGTGATCCTGGGGTTGCGGGTTCGAATCTCCGCTGGGCCGTTTCAGTACGGGAGGACTTTTCACTCAGACTTGACACTGGTTCCGACTGTAAACCGAGGTTCCACGTGTATAGGCGCGCGTTATATCTTGCATGCGCGTAAAGTCCCATTACCAACTTTCGGAAGAGAAGGCCAGTTTGACCGTTGGTATGGATGACACGTTTCACATAGCATGCACTCTGCGTAAGAAATCGGAGTGGTGAGAGATTGTTTCACATAGCATGCACTCTGCGTAGGAAATCGAAGGAGTGGTGAGGGATTGATATTGACACAGGAAACAACTGAATGTGGCGCCAGCAGTCAGCTCTTCGGTCGGCTCTACCCAGGTAGGTAGCCCATTGTGTAAACGAGAGCGTGGACCTTAAAGCACATAGAACTTGGTTTCTAACCGAGAAGAGGCGCTATACAAACAACAACAAAAAACAAACAACAACAACAACAATAATAATAATAATGATAACGTAATAATAACAATGATGATAATAATTTCGTGGACACTTAACAATACTTAAGACTGAAAGCAACAGGCACAGAAACAAACGAACAAAGCGTAGGAGGATGTTACTGAAAATTGATTTTGTGCACCAGTATAGCAGTTGGCGGTGTAGTGCCATCCAGTGGGTTGCAGATCGTCTGGGGTTCTGTCATCGTGTGATAAACCTTACAAGAAACAGTAAATAATTCACAAGTTAGGTAACTGTTGCTCTTATGATGAAACAAATACACGCCCGTATCACCAAACGAACGCTGCTAACGGGCGTGCACCTATTTCATGATGGGAGCAAGAGTCACGTTGCGTAATAATTATTTACGGGAGCAAGAGTCACGTTGTTTAATAATCATTTACCTTTTACTTCATCCTGCCTCATTTTAAGATTTCCTCTTACAAGAAACTGTTTTTAAGCCGTCTTTGCTTCAAGTTGCTTTGACCTCTTTAGAACGGGTCTGTTTCACGGGGAAACAGTGTCGTGTGACAGAGACCAAACCATGTTAAGAAACCGACGCTTGACCGTTCAGTTTTGGTCTGCTATTTGATGGTCAAGCAAGTTGTGGTCACGGGCCTACTAGCAGCGCTGTTCGATGGCTCCTCCTGAGAAACATAAGTAATTTCGCCGAACTATAACCGCGTCGTGAAATGAGAAAATAACAGTTTGGAAACTTAATTCTTATAAAGTATGTCAGACGGGGAAATGCACGAAACGTCGCAATGCATATATGTTTCGCCGCGAAATATTTTTTGTGACCTCCTTGTGACATGAAGCCTAAATCGAAAGGGGTGGGCAGTGGTGGTGGCAGGGGAAACAGAAAGGCGGGAGGGGGGGGGGGGAGGGGGGGGACTTGATCTTGGGAGTCGTGCTGAGTCACCGACGTAACAAGACCCCCAGGCACCAAAAGACGTGTGAATGACTTAACCGTTTCTGGACTGCTCTGCAAGGGTGGGCGGGGACCAAAACCCATTTGGCGGTGCTCATTTAAAAAATCGTGGCGGGTCATCAGAGATTAACCTCTAAAAGCCCCCATCTTCTCTTCTCAATGAGATCCACTCTTCCGAGTCAGTGGCGGCAGGGTCGTTTTCCGCACGATGTAGATTGACACGAAATGTGTAGCCTGGGCTATTAGAGGGCTGCCCCGTACAGAGATGTCGATCAAGACTATTTTCATTTTGAAATCACAAATGGAATGGCATTGGGAAAGGAGGAAAAACATTGAGAAAAAAATAGTTTGCAGACCTGATCGTGCTGAAGTGGATTTGAATTTCATATTGGTTCTACATTTACTGGCGACTCCGAGTCTGGTACATACAACGTCAGCCACCCATTCCCTCCTCACCCGCCTGTCCACCTATCTTCAAAGGATTTAAGGCTGCAAACAGCTGTAGTCTGAATGTCGATGTACTAATATTCAAAGACGTACAGTGGGCAGGAATAGTGTCTTGTCTTGTTTTCTTTCTGTTCGCCTTCACTGGAGTCCTGTTCGCTCACGCAGACAACTTTCCACTTCCTGGCGGGATAATTGTTCAATTGTCTGGTGTGCCCTCTAAGATTACTCCCTATGTCAGTTTCTTCTTGTTCAGACACGAAAAAAAATCACCATGTTACCATTTGCTGTTTTGAGTTTAAGCGAGTTATAATAACATGTCTATCTACCAGCAATGCTGTTCCTTGTTTCACGATGGGAAGTGCAAGCAATGTATTTTGAACTTGACAAGCTAGAGCATGTCGTAAAACGAGAGTACGCGCATGAAGTGTCTTCAAAATCTGTTTCTTGCATGAGTATGTCAGACGGGAAACCAGAAAACACCATTGTTTTGCGTTTCCCGTGTGACATAGGGATGGTCTCTCATTGGAAACAATAATGCAATCAGTGCCGAGTATTAAAAAAATTCTTGTCCCGAATTTACGTTAAGCTGATTTAGATTGTTCTTATACATCTCTTGACGTTCTCTGCACGTGCAACAGTGATCACGTCAAACATCGTTTGGGTCAGCTGAAGTGTTCAAAGTCTTTCGTCAAGGTGAATACGTTCACTTCGGTATTGTACGAGCATGTCTCCTTGATCAACAGTTTTGTAAAAAAAAAAAAAGTGGATGAAAAATGTTTGAAACCATAATAATGACGGATGATGGAAGACAGTTGTTACATAAAAAAGAGTGTCCACATGCCTCGCGAATTGTGTGTATGCAAAGGTGGATGTTTATATGAATGAACCAACAGAAGCTTTTCGTTGCACGCTTTTAAGTTCCTCAATTAAGTGAGTCTCTGAAATCCGTTGCTCCTTCATATTTCTTGTGGAACAGGAGACATACCTAAGCAGTTACTACTTCGCTGTCTTTTTCTGCATAGATGGAAACGGCCGATTCGTCCAAAACCCTGAAATACAATCTTTATTGCATAACTTAGAAATTGCATCACATTTTACAGTTCATCTGCACTGACGCGTCAGGATTATGAAATGTTTCAAAGCATAGTGTGTGTGTGTGTGTGTGTGTGTGTGTGTGTGTGTGTGTGTGTGTGTGTGTGTGTGTGTGTGTGTGTGTGTGTGCGTGTGTGAAAGATTCTTGACGTCAGTTGCGTCTGAGACGTTTCTGGGCATACAGCTGTATGAATTTCTCAAAGACGTCTTACTGTATAGATGATGTGGTGTCGACATCTTGTAAAATACATCTAAAACACAGCGAGCATGCCTGACACCAGGAGCGCCTTTCATGTACTTGCTAATTAAAAAAATATTCTTCAACATTATTACAATATCAATAAATAACATGTAGATTCACTGACGACCAAAACGCGATTAAAGTGCATAATTCCTACACATTCCTGGAGTCTGGAACATTTGGCAATGCCACCCAGAGCCACCAGGGACAGAACCTTTCTGAATATTCATCAGTCTCACTGACGTCGATAGCAGTTTCATGCACGTCGCGAACAATTTTCATGATGTCAGGAACGGTCTCGTACACGTTATAGACTTCTCTCCTTTTTCTTACTTTTCGGCATTAGAGAACACTGGTAATACCTTCAACACGTCAATTATGTACAATATCAGCGACATGAGTACTGTCTTTAAACATTAATACACGTAAAGTGATGCGGATGTCCTAAGTGATCATGATGTCTTCAGCGTCTCCAAACAATAGCATCTCCAACAATTCGCGATGTACAATATTACCGATACCTGTGATGACCCCCAACATGTTGTCAAATCTTGGTGACGTCAGCAGCGTCTTCAACACGTGTTAATGCACATTAGAGACTGGTTTCCCGATGGCTCAGTTCCGGAGCACCAAAAGTCGCAGTCAGGCATCGAAAGTTCCACTGTCAAGGTGCGCTCGTAAAAGTTGGCATATTTTGCTGCCTGACTTCAAATATTGTCGTTCTTGTGGTATGAGATAGGTGCCCTTTCCCCGCTGTCCTGGTATGGGTATTTCCCAGTCTTCGCTGTCACCTTTGGTGGGTGGCGATGTTCAAACCCTGAACCTAACGAACCCGGGAACCAAATGCTACAGCGTTGGAGCGAGGCCTGTCTCAGGAGGAGTTAACTCTGGATGACGGCAGCAGCGGAGAATCTCAGTGTGTACTTCCGGGACCATCAGTGAGAAGACAGCGTCGCTTCTGCTTCATCCAGTCTGGTGGAAAACATGTTAATTAGGCGGATTCACTCATTTCATCATCGTGTAAAACACTTCCCTCTCAATGATACCGGTAGCAAGTCACACCCCCTTTAAATGTAGAGGTAGTCCATTTTCTTTCCCTGTCTCATCTTCCGTGCTATATCAGCGGCATAACGCCTGCGCCGCTCATCCCGACCCCCCATATACATTCACATCCTGGCCCGTCCTGTCGCAGCGTTCAATGTCAGGTCCGTCAGGAGGCAGCCCACCAAAGGAGACACCGCACTGCCACCGCTTCGGAGATGTTCGATGGTGCCTGTTTTGATCCAACATACCAATACCGCCCACCCACCCACCCACCCCTTTCACACTCCCTGACAACTGTTTCTCCCTTCCCCTATCTCTCTCCCACCCACCCCTACACCTACCCTCTGGGCCCCCCCCCTCCACTCCTCGTACACACACCCCATCCCCTATTACCTGCAGCCACTGCCTAGCCGCAAAACCTGCGTGAGTGAGAGCCATCGAATCATCTCCAAAAGGCAGCACCATCACCGCCACCATCCATTTAAGCCAAAGCTACATCAGGCTTGTTCCAAATAAAGAGGGAGGGAAGGGCGGTGTGGAGATAGAGTGATGGGGATCGGCACAGGGAAGGACAGTGGTCAGAAGAGGGGAGAAGGGAGGGGGAGAGGAGAAAGGAGAAGAGGGGTACAGCCCCCTCACTGAACTGACAGGACGGGGGGAAGGGTACGGAGGAGGTGGGCGGGGGGGGGGGGGTTGGAGGTAGGGGATATGAGGGGTGTCCCGTCACTTGCAGGTGTGTCTGGACTTGGTGCGCGAGCAGACCTTGCACTTGACCTGGCAGCACCAGTGGAAGGTGCAGCTGCAGCGCTCCCGCACGATGTA
>CM065714.1:97224480-97236980 GCA_033310375.1 Conus canariensis | reverse complement strand
ACTAAAGTTATGTATCTTCATGGAATGTTAAAACTTTCTAGCGATAAAAAAACGTAGAACGTTTATATTCTTCTATGTCCGATTAAAAAAAAAACCCATGGAAGGTGACTCTTTCAGTCCATACCAACTATGACTTCCCCTGCTGATAAAGTAATGAGTTTTTATCCATGAACTGACTCCATGGCGGAGGTTTGCGGTCTCCAAGGTGCCCATGTGATTCGAACTGAGCTGATGGCGGAATCGTTTGTATCTTGATCTGGGAGAAATAATGGGTTAGTTCTGAACAAGTCGACGATGTAATGGTTTAGTGTTAGATCATACAACAAACACGGAGTTAACTTTTCATGCATTGCTGGTGGTATCATTTTTGTCTGGATCCTACACAAGCAATGGTTTAGCCCTACACATGTCGACGGTGGAATTGCTTATTATGAAATTACAGAACACCACTGAGATAACTTAATTAATTGTCGGTGGAATTGTTTCTTTCTTAAGCCTGGAACAGTAACAGTTTAATTGATGATAGGAATTCCATTTTGTGAATAAGGGATTCTAGACAGTCAAGAGTTAATTTTGAGTGATTTGGGGATTTTTGAATCCTGGATAACGAGCAAATTTTGAGATAATGGTGGAGCTGTCTAACTTTTTCACCCTTTACAATCTTGTGCAATAAACATTTAATTCTATCAGAGCTTTTGATTGACTTTTTTTTCATCCTTAGTGACAAACACTTAATTCATTTTAATTTGAAAGAGGAATTGTTTGGATTTTTTGCCTGTAATTCTTTGCAGCACATAGTTAAATTAAAGTCGATGGTGGAATTCTTTGTCTTCAATCCTGTACAATAACGAGTTCTCATCCACTAGACGGTTTTGTTTCTCTGTGTCTCAGATAATGATGAGTACTTCAGGACATGATAATAGTAGAGCTTTGTATTTCTGGGACAAAAATCTTAAATAAAGTTGATGGTGGATTGTTTATTTCGCATGTCTGTATGATGGACAAACGAAGAATAAACACTGAATAATTTTAGCTTCATTAGCTTGTATTTTGTCCACGCCATTTGAAAATCCCCTGAAGCCTTAGAGTATGAAACATAGTATACATTGCAGAAATGAAGGAAGTCTCATTCCTTTGAATTAGAAGTTGTGTCCCTTTGTCAGAATCAGGGAGGACGTGAATGTGTGTGGAAAGTAGGAGAGAAAAGGTGGGTGTTTTAACAGCATTTTTGTATGATGAATTTGATACCTGATGCGTTTAAATGACAAAGCCTTCTCTTTTGTGTGTCCAAAACAAACAAAAAACGTTTCAGACGGATGAGGGTGGGATGGGATGGGGCTGGGGGTAGAACAACTCTGAATGATTTAATAATAATAATAATAATAATAATGATGAATACTTATATAGCGCCTATTCTCGGCTAGAGACCAAGCTCTAAGCGCTTTACAATCAACACTCGTTTACACAACGGGCTGCCTACCTGGGTAGTGCCGACTGAAGAGCTGCCAGCTGGCGCTTCATTCAGTCGTTTCCCGTGTCATCCAGTCAGTATCGTTCAATACCGATCACTCATTTTCCTTACTTCCTTCATTCTTTCCATTTCTCACGCAGGGTGCATGCTATGTGTAACGTGTCATCCATACCAACGGCCAAACTGGCCTACTCTTCCGAAAGTTGGTGATGGGATTTTACGTGTGTGCAAGATGTTATGCGTGCGTTCACACACGGAACCTCGGTTTATAGTCTCATTCGAAGGACTGTATGGGAAATGGAGTCAGAACCAATGTTAACTCCGAGGGAAAAATCCCCCTGTACCGAAACGCCCCCGGCGGAGGTTCGAACCCGCAACCCCAGGATCACCAAGATTACGAGTCCGGCGCTCTACCAACTGAGCTATTCCGATGTATTTTTTTTACTTGTCTCTTCGCATGCTTGATAACGAAATCAAATAACTCTACATGATGAAATTGATCATTTAGCTCATTTAGATGCTGGATGATTAAGAATTAAGTGTAAATGAGTTGATAATGAAATTTTCATTAGGTTTGCCTGAATACCAGACAAAAGGAATAACTCTGAATAAGTTGATGATATAGTTGTTTATTACCTCGTCTTGATTCTAGACAAAAAGAATTAATTTTAGTTAAGTTGATGACAGAAATGTTTATTCGGTTCGTCTAGATGCCGGATGATAAAGAAGTAACTCCAAGTAAGATGACAATGGAATTTGTTTGGCTTTTCGAGATACTGAACAACTAAAAAAAGTTTAGAAAGAAAGGTGTTAATTAACGCCAAGGACACAAACAGATTACAGGACAAGACACAATGATTTCGATCTCGTGGGTCTTCTTCAGGCAAAAACAAACAACATTTAGGACAGTGAAAAACCAAGAACGAGAAACCACTTATCTTCTCATATTCGGCGCAAAATGTTTAATCCTGTAATCTGTTTGTTTGTGTCGTTGGCGGCTGGCAACTAACTCCTTTTCTGTCTATAGTTTGCTTCATTTTCTGCCCTCAGTCACTTCGTTTTGAAACTAACAAAAAAAAATTAGCTATGAATGAATTGATGATGGGACTGCTTATTTGGATCATCTAGGTACAGGCCAGCAAAGTTTTAACTCCGTATGAATGAAATGAGGTGATTGTTTATTTGGCTCGTTTTGATACTGGACAAACAAATCAACATCTGGTAAGTTGATGATGGAATTGCTGATTTGGTTTGTCTGTATACTGAACAACAAAGGTGACGAAGGAATCTTCATTCGGCTCGTCTTGATACCCGACAACAAATAATTACCTCTGAATGAGTAAATGACGACTTGTTTATGTGGCTTGTCTAGATACTGAGCAACAAGGAACCAATGCTGAATTTGCTGGTGATGAATTTTGTTAGTTCTCGACGTACAGGACAACAAGTGAGTCTTAATGAGTTGTTGATGAAATCAATTTTTGTTTCTTTATATACCGAACAGGAAAGACCTTTAAATCAGTTGATGACGGAACTACCTTTTTCGTTTTTCTACAAACAGGATACCAGAGAATTAACTGTAAAAGAGCTAATGGTAGAACTGTATACCTGTTTCATCTCTCATGACCTAGGCAACAAACAGGCCAAATTATAACTGAGTTAATGAGTTACATATAAGATCCTAGTCCGTAACATATATGATCCTCACATTACCGAAAATGTATGCGGGAAATTCCATACACACACACACGCACGCACGCACGCACGCACGAACACACGCACGCACACACTCATGCACTCATATATATGCACATGCACATACACATCCACGCACGCAGACACGCATAGGTAATATATTACATGAACATACAAATTTGCGTTTAAAAGGAAGGGAGGTCAAATATCAGTTAAGTGAAGTTCAGCATGATCAGCAAATGACAGGTGTTTCGCTCTGTTTAGTGCTCGTCAGGCTTACTACTGAACCCTGGTTACCTGTTGATCTCTCTCTCTCTCTCTCTCTCTCTCTCTCTCTCTCACACACACACACACACACACACACACACACACACTCTCTCTCTCTCTCTCTCTCTCTCTCTCTCTCTCTCTCTCTCTCTCTCAGCCTCACACCACACATCTCCTCACACACCTCTCTCCTCTCTCTCTTCTCTTCTCTTCTCTTCACGCCTGTCACCCTTTCACGACACACACACACACACACACACACACACACACACACACCACACACACACACACACACACATCAGATAACGCATTATGTATTTATTTGGTGAATATCCGACCTCACTTTGCCTGTAAAGGGAAATATATAAAAAAAAAAGAAAGAAAGGGGGGAGGGGGGAGAGTAAAGAGAAGCAAAAAATGGAGAAAGCTAAAAGGTGACAGGCTTTTTTTTTCTTTTCAAATTGAAAAGTCTGTTATTTCCTTCTTGCTTCGACATACCCTTCGCCTTATTTTCCCTTCCATCCTTCTGCCCCCCCCCCCCTCCCCCCGCCCACAAACCCCATCCGACCCGTCTTTACTCTAACCTCCATGCGTTTTTTTCTTTCTTTTTCTTCCTTTCTTTATTTTTCTTTTCTTTTCTTTTTACTTTCTGTTCTTTTCTGGTCTGGCGTGATTTGTTGACGACGAGGTGTGAAGATTCGCATGGCCCTGTGTGGTAGACTGTGCCGCTAGCTTGAATGAAGTGGAGCCTTGATAGACTTAACCTGTTTCATTGAGAGCTGTGGTTTAGAAAACGCTGTGTTATGTCTGTGTCTCTGTGTGTAACTCTGTGTCTTGGTGCCTATGTTTTCCCCCGAAAGAGAGAGAGAGAGAGAGAGAGAGAGAGAGAGAGAGAAAGAGAGAGAGAGTGTGTGTGTGTGTGTGTGTGTGTGTGTGTGTGTGTGTGTGTGTGTGTGTGTGCGTGTGTGTGTATGTGTGTGTGTGTGTGTGTGTGGGGGGGGGGGGATAGTGTGTTGCATGCGCACGTGTGCGCCTCTGTGTGTGTGTGTGTGTGTGTGTGTGTGTGTGTGTGTGTGTGTGTGTGTGTGCACGCGTTAGTGTGTGTGTGTAAGTGTGTGTGTGTGAGCGTGTGTGTTTGTGTGTGAGTGTGTGTGTGTGTGTGTGTGTGTGTGTGTGTGTGTGTGTGTGTGTGTGTGTGTGTGTGTGCACGCGCGCGCGGGCGCGCGTGCGTGCGTGCGTAAAACGTCGTGTAAGGAAGAGTCACATATAGCGGGAGGGGGGGGGGGGGGAACGGATGGGAAAATAAGGCGAAGGATATGTCGAAGAAAGAAGGAAATGATAGACTTTTCAGACAGCGAAAATCAATGAGCATTTGAAATCTTTGCGCCAAATATGCAACTGTATATTGTTGTTGTTGTTTTTTCAGTAAAATAACAATTTTGAAAGTCCGTAGTTTACAACTATAACTCACAGTTCTAAGACCTTCATTAGACAAACAACAATCGATTTGGATCCTTAACATGTCATTAAACCTCAGCAGCTGACTTGTATGAACAGTCAAAGGGTAACCAGACAAACAACAATCGATCTGGGTCCTTAACATGTCATTAAACCTCAGCAGCTGACTTGTATGAACAGGCAAAGGGTAATCAGACAAACAACAATCGATCTGGGTCCTTAACATGTCATTAAACCTCAGCAGCTGACTTGTATGAACAGGCAAAGGGTAATCAGACTCTGCTTGATTTCCTAAAACCTGTTTGATTTCAACCTTTCACTATTTAGATTTGCTAGTTATTCGTTATGTAGTCCTATTGTATGTTTCTTGCAACTCTCTCTCTCTCTCTCTCTCTCTCTCTCTCTCTCTCTCTCTCTCTCTCTCTCTCTCTCTCTCTTTCTTTCGTTTAAAAAATTGTTGATGTTAAAAATTAACAAAGTTTTGCTGCTTTTTATGCAAGACTCTAACATCATCGACACGATGAACAGACTTTAAATAAAACAACCAACCAACCAACCAACCTTTTTTCCTGTGGAAAATCAAGTACACGGTGCAGGTCCAAAATTACTGCTAGTTCTGTAGTGAATATGGATCAGGGTTGTTCTTTTGTTTTGTTTTCTTTGCTATGATGTTTTTGATCTTGTTGTTTTTGGCCAGAAGAAATAGATCCTTCCACTTTTAGTGTAAGAATTACACATGACTGCATGTATGTCAGAGAGAGAGAGAACAACAACAACAACATTTTAATTCCTTCAGGCCACTAGCCCATAGAAACAGGGTCAAGGTGCAAAATCAGTATGTCCGTAGAGATAAACATAAAAAAAGAAATGCCTTCATACATCATATGAACAGCCGTTCAACAATCTGCCTACATTTGCATACATTCAATGACCAACTTTCTCTGACGGAGAGCATAGAAAACGTACATTGCTAGTTTTCGCATAGGTATCATAGATCTATTACGCAGAATATCAACATAACGCTGTCCGATTCCGGCCAAATATTTGGATCTGATTTCATCATACAAAGGACAACAATGTACAAAATGATTTTCATCTTCAGTTATTTTACAGGCAGGACATAAAAAGTTGACATTTGCACAGAATGTTTTTCTAAAGGTCGATCCATTTATTGGTAACACACCAGTTCTTAATTTAATGATCCCGTCCCGGAAACATCTTATATCTAGAAATTGGAAATAAGGTTCACTTTCAAATGATCTTTTAAAAAGCCTGTAGGTGCTGTATATATCCTTGTTCATAACAGATGCATTCCATTCTTGCATATAGTTATCTTTCAGTCGTTGTTTAAACAAAGACACAAATGAAATTTCACACCCTACTCCTTGGTTTAACCATGCATCCCCAAACCCCATTCTGCACAAAATATTTCTTACTAAACTAGCCCAGCACATTTTACCTCTGTCATCTAAGTTCTTAAGCATGATATACGACAGTTTTGGAAGTCTTGTAGTATCCATCTTCAAGATCTTAAGCCAGTACTTAATACATCTCACAGAACTATTAATGTACAATGGGTATCGCCCGATCTCACTATAAACGAACTTATTTGGTACTTTTAAAGGGACTTTCAAAAACCGCTTACATGCAAATGTGTGTACTTTTTCAATATTATGCATTCTAGAATGCAGAGAGAGAGAGAGAGAGAGAGAGAGAGGTGTGTGTGTGTGTGTGTGTGTGTGTGTGTGTGTGTGTGTGTGTGTGGTGTGTTGTGTGGTGTGTGTGTATATGTTTGTGTGTGCGCGCGCGCTTGTTGCATATATGTCTGCGTGCGTTAGTGTATATGTTTGTGTGTGTTCGTGAAAATGTGTGTGTTTCTATGTATGTGTACGTACATGTATATGTGCATAAATATGTTTGTCAATGTGTGTGGACGATTGTGTGCATGTATGTGTGTGCGTTCTAGCTTGTGAGCGTGTGTCTCTATGTGTCTGTGTGTATGTGGTGTGCGTCTGTGTGTGCGCGCAAGACCTTGCATGCCACAAGATTTCGACGTTCATAAAGGACTTTTCTGCTTCAAGGAATCCCCCTACCTCCTCCCCCCCACCCCCCACCCCCGCCAACCCAGAGAGCCTCCCTGCAGCCCAATTCCACACCATGCCACTCCTCCCTCTTGATACAAGCTCAATGAACACGCACAGACACAGGCGCGCGCTACTCGCTATCAGCAAGTAGAACACTCAGTGACTAGAAACTAATCGTTTCATATTCATGCTACACATTCCTCATATGCCAGTTAAAAAAAGCCCTTAAGAAAACAACTTAGCTTTACTTAAAATGCCACTTATCAATGGCCGCAAAGCGAAAGAGTCGCTTAAAATGGCAACCTTACACCCTTGAATTGACGCGTACGTACGCGGAGCGAAAAGGGGTGTAACTCTACGTTACTCCCACCGCCGCCTCCAGACCCTCCGCGCGCGGCCATTTTGGTGACGTCGCTGCCGCGCTGTCGTTCGATCGCGGTCCCTGATAACGTTCGTGTTAAAAGTGTGCGAGGGTTGTTAATGTTGTGCAGAGAAGAAGAAGAAGAAGACGAAGAAGAAACGCCAACAAAGCCAGAAAAAAAAAGCAAACAAACAAACAAAAACCCCGCTGGTTTTTTGCGATCGTGCACAATAGCATTGTCGATATCTTGCTTTAAACCTAAAAGCCAAGAGCATTGCGAGATGAAAGCGAAGGTGTGGGGTAAAGATTGGGACAGGGGTCGAGGAGGGAGAGTTGGGAACAGGGGGATGAGGGGGGTGGAGGGAGGGGGCAGGAAAGAGACAGGAAGGCCGGGGTCGTTTGGTAATGCAACAACCCCGGTTCTATCAACACTGCTTTCATTTGATCCATGCATGTCAATGGCCCAGTTTGGCGTGGTGCGCTCGTGCGGAAAACAGGAACATGAAATTCGCTGGTTTGAGCTGTTTCTTTTATTTCGTTCCTTCTTTTCTTTTTTCTTCTTTACTGTCTTATCTTCAGTGCTGTCTCAGCGGCGTTATTCCCAAGTCGCTCATTCGGTTCCCCTGACCATACACGAACACATTCAGGGTAGTTCTCTCTCTCTCTCTCTCTCTCTCTCTCTCTCTCCTCTCTCTCTCTCTCTCTCTCAGCTTCCCACACAACTCTCACTCCATACCAACCTCCCCCCTCCCCACCTCTCCTCCCACCCTTCCACCTCCTTCACACTCGTTCCGTTTCCCCACCTACTCACCCACCCTTCCTCCTTCCTTTCTCCGTGGAGATACTTGGCATCTTTCAGCATTACTGTATCCCCACCCTCTGTTAATTCTGTGCTGGTAATTTCCCCTTTACTGCCACTCTCTCTGAATTTTCTCCCTAATCTTCCTGTAGGCGCTGTTGTCGTGCACTGTTTATGTCCTAAAAACAGGCCTTACACTTTCAGTTGTTTGTCTTTTTATACTTCATACCAGTTGCTCTGTTGTGGTCTGAAGGCAAGGTAAGTAAGACAGTCGCTGTCTGTCCCCACTGCAGTGTTTATTTGCCGATATGGCTTTCCTTCGTCTTCTAGCGACACCGTCATGTTTTTTTTTTTTTTCATCTTCTTTTTCTTGTTTTGCTGTCGATTTTCTTCTTTTTTTTTCTTAGGGGGGGGGGGGGGGGTTGGGGGGAGTGGGTGCGTCGATCTTCAATCCTGTCTTCATGATGAACCCCACGGTCTTCTCGAGGTGTTGACGGCTGCCCCAGAGCTGCATCTGGAGTTCTGTATTCTCTGGCCAAGTTTGACGCCGTGGAACATCATGGGCTGGACAGTGTTGGAGGACGTGTTCTGAGGTCTGAGATCCAGTGCCACACGGACATTCGTCTGTGTGTGGGCAATCTTAATTCGGTGGAGGTGTCTCAACAGTCGGCAGTGGCCAGTTAGTCAGTCTGAAGAGGATAGTTTGCTGGTATCTCTGGATTTTTTCCCCCTATCAATGTTGGCTAACTTTGATCATTTGAGGGTGAAAAGAACACACAAAATAGCTGGTGTGTTCAGCAAGGTCTGGGTTCACTTGCCTTGAAGACGTCAACTGCTCTTATTCTGTCATGAAGCACAGATAATCATGTAGCCTACATCATGCTGTTACGTTTGCTGTGTTAGCTTCTTCTCCTATCGTTAGGAGATGTTCTTTTCTGTGTGGCGACAGCCCTAGAAACACTTCGTGTCGTGAGCTGGGCTATCATAAAATCGAAAACTGACACAGTTCAAGCACTAGCAGTGCACAGAGAACACATCGTCTGGCAACTGCCATGGGGGTATGCATCTGATGAGACACTGCAGTACTACCGAATCTTGTTGGTGGTGTTCGGTGCCGCCCATTCTGACCCAACACAAGCAGGATCCTACGTACTAAATCCCCTATTGCGACAACAAGAACGGCTTAGACGTGGAGTCAGCATGAAAGCAAGTGTTCCCCTCTAGGAAAGGGTGGGGAAGGGAACTGTAGTGGGGGAGTGGAGGAGATGCTTTAGGATGAAGGTGGGGAGATTACCTCCTCCATCTAAAAAAAAATCATCTTGTTGAACATACGCAGACGCAGACGTTAACTCACCACTGCACAGGAAAGGGGGGGGGGGGGAGGCGAGAGATGGACGGGGTGTAGAGGGGGTGGGGGGATGACTCAAAACTGAGCTCACCAAGCAAGAATGGGACATGAAGGGCCACGGAATTTTAGCTTTGATCTCCCAGGGCGCTGCCCCGCCTGACCCTAAAAGCGAAGATCTTTATGAAGCCGAGGGGGTCGTTGGTTAATGCACTGCTATCAACATTGCTCCAGTTTGATCCATGCATGCCAATGGACCAACGTAACGAAGCGTGCCCGTGCGGAAACAAGCACATGAAATTCTCTGGCGTCATTTCCCTATGCAAATTATATCTGTTCTAAAACGTGGGAAAACACGCGTGATTGCGCGACATAAAGCGCGCGCTCAAAACATACATAGGGACGCACGCCCACACCCACGCGTCAATCTTGTGTTGACAGATAACCCGCAAAATTAATGCAAGGGAAAAAGCTTTATAATAGTCCTTAAGCCCACCATTCTCTCTGCGGACATTTTGCAGCGATGACCAGGAAGATAAGACGGCCGCCTCGAAAGCCATAGAGAAGAGCCAAGTCCTCAGTTCCCATCCCCTCCCTATTGCCTAGCTCTTTCTGTTACGGTCTGGGTACTAGTATTTCGTATAATACAGTAGATAATGTTACATACGTAACATGCACTTCGTTCGTGTAAAACAGCGCACAGCAACGAGAGGGTCAAGACAAAAAAAAACTGTATCAAAAGAAAAGCAAAACATGAGGATAATCCAGGACATGTCATTAGTTCCTAGGCCATTGGTGTCTGGTCTCTCTCTGCCTGCAAGAAGCCATCGACCACGTTAAAATGGCACCGGGCCCTACTGGATTTTCAAAATATATTAATATACAGCAAAGATGTAGAACTGACAAGATCAGTGTCTTCGGCATCTTCGTCTATGGCTAGTTAGAATTCAATGATGCACATTGAAGGCATTCCTCACTTCCTGTCGATCTCACTGGCCCTCTGTCGGTCTGCTGTTCACGGATCGGTTGTCTTTTCACCACGCTTCACAGCCGACATTGTCAAACTCTCCGGTTGTCTTTTCACCACACTTCACAGCTGACAATGTCAAACTCTCCGGTTGTCTTTTCACCACACTTCACAGCCGACAATGTCAAACTCTCGTTGTCTTTTCACCACACTTCACAGCCGACAATGTCAAACTCTCAAATGTGAAGCACACACACGGTGGTTTGTGCGGAGGGCAATGGCTACGTACAGGCAGTGGGACCGACCTTGCAGAAGAACGAACCAGAAGAAGCTGGTATACGTGGTTACATCAGAGGGCGGCCCGGTCAGCTGAACAATTCTCTCGAACAGAATTGGTAAACTACCTGCGCAAAGGTAGTGTCACTCTGACAAAGGCGAATAGTGGGTATTGGGGAGGGGGGGGGGAGGCAAGGTACCGATCGTCGCCCCTTAAACGTCTTTGTTCGCAGGTAGAGAGGAGGATCAACAAGCAGCTACCAATATGTGCTCACGCCTTTGTTAGCCGACTGGATAATACGTCAGATTCTTGTTTTCCAAATTTGGGGCTCGATTCCCCCACTCGAGATTGCAGGGTTAGAAGAGATTATCCTTTCGTAGTTAAAACCTATGCCAATTCCCTCCAATCCCCTGTAAGTTCTCCTGACAAGACTAGAGAGAGAGAGAGAGCTAGCTCCTGTGCATAAATGCGTGCATTGAAATAAATGACTGCAGGCAAATTAAATCCCAGTCCACCGTTCTTAGAAGACAAGCTCGTCGTGTTCCGGTAGGATGGATGGCACGAATTTAAAACACTTTTGCATGTGAGACATCATCTCCAAAGATGGAATATGGCTACCTTCATAGTGAGATTAAAAACGGTCGCATACGAAAAAAAAAGTCTTACCAATAGTAAACCTCGGAATTATAGTCGAGGATCTGGCAGAGAAGAAGAAGGAGGAGGAGGAGAAGGAGGAGGAGAAAGAGAGGAGGAGCAGGAGGAGAAGGAGAAGCTGGAGGAGGAGGAGGAGGAGGAGAAGGGGAGGAGGAGGAGGAGGAGGAGAAGAAAAAGAAAAAGAAGAAGAAGAAGAAAAAGAAGAAGAAGAAGAAGAAAAATAACAAGAACAAGAACAAGAAGGAAAAGAAGAAGAAGTAGAGGGGAAGAGGAAGAGGAGAAGGAGGAGAAGGAGGAGGAGGAGGAGGAAGAGGAGGACAACAAGAAGAAGAAGAAGAGGAAGGGAGACCCGTTGTTACCTGTAAGCAGATTTTCTTTCTTGTCTATTTAAACTCTATAACAAACAAGTTATGAAAGGCCCTACCAGTTCCTACCAATCGTGAGAAAGTTTACAGTATTTAGCCAATCATTTTACCCTGCAAATAACCTCTGATCTTGCTTTGTGTCTGTTGATAACTCACTTGACAAGAAAGAGCTTGAGGTCAAAAAGGGATTTTTTTCGCTAATTATTTACCGTTCTTTGAATTTTTTAAATCTTTTCCTGATTGCACCATAAACGGTAACTGTTTTTGATTAATTCACATTCTATGTCAATTTTGACACTCCAGCGAATCTGGACTTAAACATGGTCATCTAACATACAATAAGCCTACAGGTCTTGTGCTTAAAGAGTTTGTTACAATTTCCCTCAATCTACGGGGAAAAAACCACGGGACGGAGTAAAATAACGAGAGAATGGTACAAAGAAACTTCCGGATTTTACTTTATTTTCTTGTTCACCTCAATGTTCACCTTCAATGATATAAAAAGAGTGACAAATAGCACGGACAGCCAAAGTCAAACAGACCAACAGAAAAATGGAAAATCACGAGCAAAAAGAATCCAAACATGTGTGGATACGATTTATACTGAAGACCCCCCTTCCCCCCCCCCTCCCGGCATTCCCAAAGTGGGGGCACAAAAAAGGCTTTGGATTAATTGTGCCCCATGCAGTTGACATTACAGCAAAGTATGACGCAAGTCAGGCGGGACTGCAACCCACGCCACCCGCACCCACCTCCT
>CM065714.1:97206980-97219480 GCA_033310375.1 Conus canariensis | reverse complement strand
ACATTTCAATCTGAGTCTTAGGTCTTGACTCTCTCTGTCTTCTGTCTGTCTGTCTGTCTGTCTTCTGTCTTCTCTCTCTCTCTCTCTCTCTCTCTCCTCTCTCTCTCTCTCTCTCTCTGATGGAGGATGATGTAAAAAGCACATCATGCTACCTATTATCTGAAATAAAGAATTTCTTGTCTTGTCTTGTCTATCCTCTCTCTCTTCTCTCGTCTCTCTCTCTCTCTCTCTCTCTCTCTCTCTCTCTCTCTCTCTCTCTCTGGATGGAGGACTGGATGTAAAAAAAGCACATCAGTGCTTACCTATTATCCTCGTAAATAAAGAATTTTGTCTTGTCTTGTCTTGTCCTCTTCTCTCTCTCTCTCTCTCTCTCTCTCTCTCTCTCTCTCTCTCTCTCTCTCTCTCTCTCGAAATAAAATAGAGACGAAGAGGGAGATGGAGGGTAAGAAAGAACAAAGACTCGCCTTTCCCCCTGCCATGTGTACAGACTGATTCCAAGCAAGCAAGGCTCAGAACACAGAAGCCCTATTTTGACCTAATGTCCCCATTTTCTTCAGTGTGACCCCCTCCCAACTCCCCCCCCCCCCCCCCCCCTTTGCTTTTAATGACATTTAAAGTAGGGTGAAAAAAACCCTCCTGTTCTATCACCTTGTATGTTTCAAAGGAAAACCACGGATCATAACAAAGAGACCGTAATTGGAAATGATGTCCTGCCTTTACAGTGTCCGGGTGTGTGTGTGTGGTGTGTGTGTGTGTGTGTGTGTGTGTGTGTGTGTTGTGTGTGTGTGTGTGTGTGTGTGTGCGGCGCGCGCGCGTGCGCGCGTGTGTGGTGTGTGTGTGTGTGTGTGTGATGAGGTGGTGTGTGTGTGTGTGTGTGTGTGTGTGTGTGTGTGTGTGTGTGTGTGTGTGGTGTATGTGTGTGCGTGTGTGAGTGTGGTGCGTGCGTGTGTGTGTGTGTGTGTGTGTGTGTGTGTGTGTGTGTGTGTTGTGTGTGTGTGTGGCGCGCGCGCGCGTGCGTGAGGGATGGAAAGAGAGAGAGAGAGTGAGTGAGTGAGTGTATGTGTGCATGGCTTGTGTGTGTTAATGTGTGTTAGTGTGCGTTAGTGTGTGTGTGTGTGTGTGTGTGTGTGTGTGTGTGTGTGTGTGTGTGTGTGTGTGTGTAAGAGAGAGAGAGAGTGTGTGTATGTGTGTGTGTGCTTGTGAGTGTGTGTGTGTGTGTGGTTGTGCGTGTGTGTGTGTGTGTGTGTGTGTGTGTGTGTGTGTGTCCCCTATTATCTTGCGTTCAGATCGATAAAACACTACTGCTACTTTTCACTACTACTGCTGCTGCTACTGCTAAATAACTACTACTACTATTACTAATCCTATTACTGCTGCTACTACTGCTACAAATACTACCACTATGTCTACTGCTGTTACTTCTACTACAACAGATACTGCTGCTACCGCTGCCGCTGGCACTACTTCAACTACTACAACTACAACACGTATGACTACTATAACGACTAGTACTACTACAACCACTACTACTACTGCTGCTGCTGCTGCTGCGCTGCTACTACTGCTGCTGTTGCTGCCGCCGCTGTTGCCGCTATTGCTTCTTAATTATAATAACCATTATAGCCCCCCCCCCCCCCCCATACAAGGAAACCCCCTTCATACATTCCTTATCCATAACCCCCTTACCCCACCCCCACCCATCTCCTTTTTTACCCTTCATTCCAGCAACAATAATATAAACATTTTTAAAGAAGAAAGAATCATCAAAAACTTATTTACCATTATTTTGACTTTCGATTTGTTCCCAAAAGACACACACACACACACACACACACACACACACACACACACACACACACACACACACACACACACACACACACACACATACACACGCACGCACGCACACACGCACGCACGCACGCACGCACGCACGCACGAACGCACGCACGCGCGCACACACACACACACACACACACACACACATACACACACACACACACACACACACACACACACCACACAAAGCAAATACGCACGCCCAGAATAGAAAAAAAACAGGTCTGAGACAAAGGAGACTGGAGAAAACATTCTGGTTTTGATGTCCCCCTACCCCCCCCCCCCCCAACCCCCCCCCCCCCCCCGCGCCTTCCTCGGACCCCTCCTCCCTCCCACTTCCCTCTCTCAACCTCCTCTCTTCTCTCCTCTCTCTCTCTCTCTCTCTCCTCTCTCTCTCTCTCTCTCTCTCTCTCTCTCTCTCTCCCTTTCATTCCAAACAGGAAAGCCCAAAACAAAAAAAAACCTCTTCTCTCATTATTTTGTCTTCTGGCTCATCAACAGACGACCAAGCTCAAGACAAAGGGAACTCCAATGGAGAAAAGGCTCTGATTTCTTTTCACACTGCCCTTCCCACCTCCCACTTCCCTACCCCTCCTTCCCTCTTTGGTCCAACTCCTACTCCACCACCACCCACCACCCCCACCCCATTTTCTACCCAACTTTGTCCTTAATGTCACCATTAAAAAAAAAGGAAAAGAAAAAGGAGAAAGACATAAACAACGAAACTGTCTCTCATCATTTTGTCGTCTGACGAACCCCCCCCCCCCGCTCCCCCACCCAGCTCCCCTCCCCTACCCCCTACACACATATATACACGCTCAGACATGTATGCACGCACGCACGTGCGCGCGTGCTCCCCCCCCCCTCACACACACATACACACACATACACACATAGATTTTTTTTTTCAAGTTTACCTCTTTCTCTCTCTCTCTCTCCTGTTTTGCCTTTCCACATACAAGAAAAAAATTATTATAAAAAAACAACAGCAACATTATCTCCTACCATTCTCCTCTCAAATCACAAGACAACCAGACCTCACAAATGAAGAAGACGCTCTAATGTTTTAATGTAGATAGATAGATAGATAGATAGATAGATAGATAGATAGATAGATAGATAGATAGATAGACAGATAGATAGATAGATAGATAGATAGACAGAGAGAAAGAGAGAGAGATAGACAGACAGGCAAGAGAGAGAAAAGAGAGAGAGAGAGAGAGAGATAAATAGATAGATAGATAGATGGTAATTTCAACTCCCAATTCAATCTTCGCCATCTTTCCCCTCAGCCTCACCCTCCCATCGACAGGTCCCGATCCGCCCTTAATTCACACATATACACACACAGAGGGAAAAAGAAAGAGACAACAGACTTCTCCCATCTCTTATCTCACGACCAATGGGACGAAAAAGACCCCCCCCCCCTCCCCCATCCCAAACAACAGAACAAGCAACAAATAGAACCCCACCTCCACCCCACCCCACCTCACTCAAATCTTAACGAGGCTGTCACTAAAGACGACGGGACAAAACGTCCTGATTCGGACAGTGGTCAGCTCAAACTGGACAGCCAGTACAAACCACAGTAAGGAAAAGGGGGGTGTGGCGGTAGGTAAAGAGAAGAAGGGAGAGGGCGACGTTCGGAGGGGGATGAGAGGGGTGGTAGGGACGCTGGTGGAGGGTGGGGGGGGGGGGGGGAGGGGGGAGCGAGCAAGGGGTTGGGGGCGGGGGTGGGGGTCAAACCACAGAGCCTTGTTCAAGGACCCATAAAACAGTTTTCACCGGCCGGGGCTGAACTCTCTCCCCTAGGGTCGGGCAAGGCGACAGCGGGGAAAGGGACGGTCATTAAAGCCGAGGTCAGAAATGTAGCGAGCAGTTGAGGTAAAACCCCCCACGGGGCCTCACAGCTCGAGCGTGACAGTGAGGGAGCAAAGGGGAGGGGGGTGGAGGGGAGGGGGGGAGAAACGTATGTCCCTCCTCTCCCTCCCCTCCCCCCCCCTCTTCCATCGACCTTTTGTCCCGCTCTAGACGTCCAGCCCCCCACACCCACACCCCACCCCGCCCGCACTCCCACTCCCACCCCCCATCGCACCGTTTCTAAAGACAAAAGTAGGCACTTACACTGTAACCATTACAAAACTCACAATTTGTGCAAAGCCAGCCATCCACAACCTTTACCATTATCACTTCTGAGCCATGCACGGTTCCATAAAGTAAATAAATAGAAAAATAAATGTATAAATAAATGAATCCATACATTTAAAAAAAAACTTTGCATGCACAGACAGACAGGTAGCCGCAAGGTACAGAGTAACATCTGTCTATCCGTTGGCTGTCTGCTATAGCTGCAATAGTGCTAAAGATATCTTAAGGAATACATACTCAAACCAGCATCTGAACAACACACACGGGCTTGCACACTCCAGCAGTCCCGACTTTCTATCTCCTCCTGCCTCCCTCCCTCCCCCCCCCCCCCTACCAATCCATTCCCACTCTTTCCTCTACCCCAACCGTATTCACCTCTCTCTTCTGTCCGTCCATCCTTCCACCTATCTGTAAATCTACCACTATATTTGTCTCACATTATTTTATCATGTATCCTTGTGAGTATACTAGACTACAAGCCCGGTATGCAAACAAAGTTTATATCGTTGGCCACGAATCGAACCCACCTTTTTTATGTCTTTATTGACCAAAGAATTGTGGCTGACTGAAACCAGTTTCTTGTCAGATGAATCATGGATTGTAGTGACCAAACTTAAGAATATTCATATTATTGTAAAATATATGGCAATATGCTTGTGTGCTTCAAGGTTTTGTTACCAATTTAAAATATCGAAACAGAACTGAGGACCACATAGCTAGCAAGAACTTTGTCTCTGCTGATTTTCTTACCAAACAGGAATTTCGTACAATATTTTGGTCGTGGATACAAGTTGATAGAATATGTTTATCATTTTTTTTTTTAATCTATGAGTTCACGTGACTTTATTTAAATGTTTCTATTTTCAGGCTCGGTGAAAACTGAACAATTAAAGAATGTGAGTACCACAACATACATTATACATCCTACCCTCAATGAGTTTGAAAACTGAAACGTTATCAAAAGTTTGTCTGTCTGTCTGTCTGTTACTCAGTCTCTCCGTCTGTCTGTCTGTCAAACTTTGATTTCTCCATAAACTCTCCAGTATCTGTCTTGAGTGGCTGTCACCATGTTCTGTTCATTCTTTGTCTTGTGTTCCATAATCCCTTTTCCTCTCCTTTTTTTTTTTTTATCTTTCATTCATTACAAACACGATTTCACGTTTGAATGCACATCATTACTTTGTTGTGAATATTGTCATTAGAAAAATAACGTCTGTTAATAAAAGGATTCCTTCCGTCATCCACACTGATCACACCCACACTGATCTGAAAGCCAAAGACCAGGCTTATGTCCAAGAACTCTAGTGGGAGGAATGGAACTTGCAGACGGATTAAAACTATTTCAAATCCGTCTAAACCTGAAAACTGTTTTTACCGTGTTCCCGAGGCGCCTGCAAAGAAGAGACAGTCTTGTGCCGTTTGCTTACAGGCCACTCCTTTTACACCCATTCTTATCTTTTACAAGGTGAAGAAGCTCCGTGGTGCATTCCATGTCATGTTCCACTCACAGTGAAACATATTCTTTTAAGAGTGTTGGGACTTGCATGATGTGAGATATAAGCATTTTACAACAGACTCCATGAAAACCTTGTTCAGAGATGTCCCGCCTGATATGTTCTTTGAATTTCTGAAAAAGATTAAACATTTGTCATCTGATGTAAGATTTTACGGAGGAAAGATTTCTAACAAAATTTCTTGTGTGTTCTTAGAACGTTTATTTGAAAGGGTTGTGTGAATAAGTTTTTTTTTTTTTTTTTTTAATGAATTGTGAGTTGACTTCAACGCGGTGACAGCCCTATTGGTCCTTTGCGGTCGGCTGGGCTATAATCAACATTACCTTACCTTACCTTCCGTCACTCAAATACACAAAATAACTATGCGGAGAAAAGATCAAATGTCACAATGCATAACTTCAGTATAGACAGAAATGGAGGGTCAGCAGTCTATCAAACATTCATAGTATTGCCCAGTGCATGTGGAACTGCAGTCTTTGCTCTCTGACATAAAGTCATCAGTGGCACAGCTGTATCTCAGTCTTCTCGACTGAACTTCTGTATCTTCCTTCACGCTCTCTCCGTTTTTGGGATGAGACATGCATCTTTCGTAATCCTAGCCCAGAACATCTGAGATTTGATTTGACACCTGGGGCCTGTTTTGTCAAATAAAGTTCCATTTTCAGATCGTCATGCTCCGTCACTTTCTACTTTAAAAATTCAGCTAAAAATACTTATTTTAGACTTTTCTTTTTCCTTTCATTCATTCTATAAACATACTTTCTGGTGCTTTCTGTGTTATACTGTTTGAATTTATGTTGCCACGTTGTGAGAGTGTTTGTGATGTGCGCTCGCGCGCGTGCGTAAGCCTATATATATATATGTGTGTGTGTGTGTGTGTGTGTGTGTGTGTGTGTGGCGCGCGCGCGCGCGCGCCCACGTGCGCGTGCGTGTGTGCGTGCGCATGTGCGTGCGTGTGTGCGTGCGTGTGTGTGTGTGTGTGTGTGTGTGTGTGTGTGTGTGTGTGTGTGTGTGTGTGTTCTGTTATTATGTCTATAAACATTTATTCTAATCAACATAAGTTGTGTGGAATACTCGAAAAGTTCATTTTCTGAACAATGTCACCTTTCTCCCTTAATGTACTCAATATGCCGTTATCTGTCTCAAGTTTGTGGATTTGCTGTTAAGGTCCGATCAGCACGTCGGACTAATACACTGGTAGGACGTGTGCTGCTTCCTGTCCACGAGACTCTTGTCTTAAATCTTTTTTTTTCTATCAATTTATTTATCCACACAGCTGTAAATCCTGCGCACTGTGGTCTCGTAGCTTAGCAGATATGGTGTAGCGCATATGGACCCGTCCGCACGCAGTGACACCCCATTGAAGAAACTGAAACTACGGTTAGAATACACAAACTACCGCACCTATACTATAAGAAATTGCAGAAATTGACCAGCTTCTGTCGAACTGAGCAAGATGCTAAATCGAGACTCTGCAAAACTGACATGGTCGAAACCTCTGGAAGTAAAGTTCAAGAAGAAGAGGATAAACAGAAAGATGTTAGGGATAAACTGGGTGCATGGGAAAATACAAACTAAACACAAAAGTAGACATTGTTTGAATATCTTAACGAAAAAGATCCTGACAATCGCAATGGCATCATAGTCCCGGTTACAACTTTTTAGTTAGTAACATTGAGATTTAACCTTCAAACCCACTAACGTAATACGTTCTACGGACAGCAGGACTAGGAAGGGGAATTTAACACTGCACTCTGCCCACCAGGACGAAAACAAGCAAGGCAACGAAAATAGCCATTCATTTTACTCTTTCGACGTTAGTCGCTAAGAGATTTGAATGTGCAGTCTCTAACAGCAAATATTGATGCTTCATAGTCTCCACGTGAGTTCAAACCTTGATATGCACGGCCCTAGTGGCCGGCTGAGCTAAAAGCAACAGGACTTCCTTAAGTACCACCACTGCACGCCGTCACGTATGCCAACACCTTGAGGGAGAACAAACTGAAATGAACATATGTACGAGGTGGACTTTGGAGCCCCTGTTTTATGTCTTGGTGTCTTTGAAGCGGCCGTTGAGAGAGAGAGAGAGAGAGAGAGAGAGACGATCCACCGCCTTGTTATAACCTCTGGCTTGCTAGGAGGTGTACTGCACGAACCCTACCAGGTTTCAGTGTCGCCGTTTTCGGTGGTGGGGAAATTTGTCAGCAGGTTTTGATGGGTCCTCGATAAAACCCAGCCGAGCGAGCGACCCACAACGGAAGACAAGACAGGAGCGACGGCCGATCCCACAATACTTTGGAGTCGCCGGAAGTCCGCCGGGGGAAAGAAAGAAAAAACGTAGGATCGGTTGGACACCTTTCTGTGAAATCAGTGATCTGAAACGGATAGCGTTAAGGAGGAAGGGGTGTGTGTGTGTGTGTGTGTGTGTGTGTGTGTGTGTGTGTGTGTGATTGATTTCTTGGACCTATTGTCTGATTTGAAGGCACCATCTATTTCGCGGGGGTAAGATGTATATTTAATAGTACACGTCTCCTGGTTTGATGTCCTGGTTGGGACGCAGGTCCATTTCTTTCCCAATAGTATATTTGGCACACACACACACACACACACACACACACACACACACACACATACACACACACACACACGCGCGCGCGCGCGGATGCGCACGAAAATGCTTAAGAACCCTCTCTCTCTCTCTGTGCGTGCGTGCATGCGTGCATGCGTGTGTGTGCGAATGTGTGTGTGTGTGTGTGTGTGTGTGTGGCGCCGCGCGTCGCGCGCGCGCACGCGTGCGTGTGCATGCGTGCGTGTGTCACACACCGCGTTCGTACACACTCGTTCACGAACTCGGCATGCTAACTCCGTACACACGCATCTACTCCACTCGTACAAAGGAGCACTAACAGGCCGAACTTTAGTTTTACAACACTCCCTCCCAATATATTCATCAAAATCAAAGTGAACAAATATTAATAGATCTCTTTCAAATTACATATTTTACAGCAATACAATTCCGTTCTTTCCAGTTTTCATTCTTTTGCAAACAACACAATTCCAGTTCTTTCAGTTTTCCTTCTTTGCACAAGGTAGGACTAAATGTTGCTGAATACCAGCCGCCGTGGCGAAGTGGTTAGCGTCGCGGACTCCCAGCTGGGAGGTCGTGGGTTCGAATCCCATCAGAGTCATGTGGGTTTTTCTGCCCCGACCGGCTCCTACCCAGAGTTGATTGCTGCGGACTCAGTTGGGAAGACTGGGACCACATAGTCGAGTTTCATCCACTTAATGGATGCGTTTCTGAGAGTGTTGCTCAAATTTCCTTACCAACACTGCAGGTGCCTGTATCTCTCGGGCCTGGTTGACGCCGGGATATATTATGAAAGGAAGCGTAGAGTACAGCCCTGTCATGTAGTCTCAGACCAAAATGGAAATCCGTAGCATCATCTTAATCATCCTCATTCTCATCGATCAGCATAAAAAAAAATGTCTCAAATTCTGTGGCCCTTCATTCCCTGCTCTCATGGTGACCTCAATTTCGATGTCCTCTCCACGTCTGTGGCCTTGATTTGGTTCCGTCGGTGTCACCAGTATCGGCAAGTCCATGGGGGCTGTCGTTAGACGGACGTGGTGGCGCCCTCCGGAGGGAGAGCCCACTCACGCCGGCTCCGCGACTAAGCAATTATTGTCGTCAGTAGGGGGCTTAGTAGGTGGTGTCCTGCGTATGTTAGATCAGAACAGGCGCCACTGAACACCACCGAAGTGACTCGGCAGCAGTGCAGTGTCTCTTCCGGTGGGTTGCCTCTTGACGACTTGACATTGACTGCTCCCTGTGGATTGCCGGTGCCGGGGCTGCGGCGGGGCCGACCGGGCTGTGGCTGTGGACGGGGTGTCGGAATGAGCAACGTGTGTGCACTGCCTCTGAGGTGGCGCAGAGGTTGGGACAGCAAAAAAAAAAATCTTTAAAAAAAGAAAATGTTGCTGAGATAAGAAGTCCACCTTTTGGACTTGTCAGGGGAGGCTGCTAACCATTGGCTGGACGCTGAGGTGTTCTCTAGGGAACAAGCACTACACTTATGCCCTAGCAGACTTCTGCCTGCAACTACACTCTAGACCACTCAAGGTCACTTGACATTTCCGACCTCTCACAGGTCACAGGACCCAAGTCCTATTATACCAAGCCCCCAAGGGTTGTTCACTGATTGACACCAAAGTGAGCTTCACTCATAATCCAGACCTCAGCGTCCTATCCAATCAAAATCGTGTTTACTTATTTGGTGTCACTCCATGACTTGATTTTTCCATACAACTGCACAGTGTGGCTCTACACCACAAGTACACCCGTCCACCAAAAAATCATAATTTTTTCCCAACATCATTTTAACGCTCACATCAAATACATCTCCATCCTCAATAACGTTCACGACACAGTCCAAACTGCTTGTCATGACAGCGTGCTTGTGTGTGAGTGTGCGTAAATGTGTGTGTTTGTATGTGTGTGTGTGCGTGCGTATGTGTGTGTGTGTGTGTGCGTGTGCGTGTGCGCACTCGCCAATGCTCGCGCTTGTATATAGATCCGTCTGGGTTTTTTTCCGATTCTCTTGCAGCTAAGTCTGTTTGGATGATTATTGCATGGTCCATCATTATGCTTAACATTGCTGGAAACAAATATAACAAACATTGTGAGGGGAGGGGGTATGAATTGATACCCTTTTTCTGACATGCAGAAATTATTCGAAGATCTCGATGACCGTGTGCTAGAAACCCTGATTAATACAGCTCTCAAGATACACTGCAACATGTCCAGACTGATTTAAAGGCAAAAGACCTGCTGCGTGCCTTGATGCATTGGTGAGCACTTCAGGCAGGGAGCAGGAGGCTTCGGGTTCAATCCCTATCAGAGGTATATATCAGAGATTTTTCTGCCCAGAATCAGCGCACTGACAAGAATTATTGAGTATGTTATGAGCTGATATGGGAAGAGAAGGTTATGGCAATATCTTCGAGAATGTTGCCCATATTTTCTGACCCACAATGCAGGGTGTCTTTATTTTGGGGGCCTGGTTGACACCATGACATATTCGAGAAAGGAATCGTAGAATACGGCCCGGCCCTGACATGTAACCTTTTACAAGTGGATTTCTGTAGCATCATCTTCGTCCTCATTAATCATCGTGTAGGTTACAGTTAGCAATTCTGAGACGCTTAGGTTCTGCTTTCATCCTGCCGTTAGCTTCGACACCCCCCACCCCCCACCCCACCCCCATTCACGTCTAAACCCGAAGTGAGTACTTATTAATGTCGTCGGACATTGATAAGCTCGTCGTGGGGACTGTCACTAGACGGACAAGACAGCGGTTTCCGTATCTTTCCAGAAGTAAATGAACGCTCACTTACGCCGACTCCGCCATTAAGCAGTTATTGTCGTCAGTGGGGGGGGGGGGGGGGGGGGGGGGGGGCTTAGTAGTCGGGTGGTGTCCTGCGTATGCTGGATCAGAACAGGCATCACTGAAATGACTCAGCGGCAATGCTGCGGCGTCTCCTCTCGTGAGATTTTCACAAAGATCTGATATCAAAAGCTTTCCACGTCTGTGGCCTTGGTTTGATTCCGTCGGGGTCACCGGTATCGCCAAATTCATGGGGGCTGTCGTTGAACTGACGTGCTGGCGCCCGTCGGAGGGAGAGCTCACTCACACCGGCTCCGCGACTAGGCAATTATCGTCGTCAGTAGGGAGCTTACTAGGTGGTGGTCATGCGTACGTTAGATCAGAACAGGAACCACTGGACACCACCGAAGTGACTCGGCAGTGTCTCCTCCGGCGGGTTGCTTCTTGACGGCTTGACACTGACTGTTCCTTGTGGATTACCGGTGCCGGGGCTACGGCGGGCCAGGCCGGACTGTGGCTGTGGACGGGGTGTCTGAAAGAGCGGCGCGGGGTGCGGAGCCACTGAGGTGTCACAGAAGATGGGACAGCGAAAAAAAAAGTAAATAGATTAAATTGATAAATGAGTAAAATAAACTAGAATAAAAGTTCTCTGCCTACTGCTGCCGCTTCGATTGCGAGGGTAAGAACCTCAGTGTAGCTGTGATGGGGAGAACCCGACATGAGCGGCGATCGTACAATGTCATTGAGACAGCACAAAGAATAGGACGGTAAGATAAAGAAAATGGGGGGGGGGGGGGGGGGGAGGATCTGATTAGGAAGATCTTTGTTTAGGACTGGACTATAAAACTCGGAACAATGTCAAGAGTTCTCCGACATGTGCGATCGATCCCACCCTCGACCTTTGCGGTCTCCTGTCGGCCGCGGAGATCAAAGGGTTTACCTATCTGCTCGCTCCATGGCCCGGGGAAATGAGACTGTAAAAAAAAGAAAACACGTTGTAACAGGGCTCTCTCTCTCTCTCTCTCTTCTCTCTCTCTCTCTCTCTCTCTGACTGTGTCTGTCTCCCTCAGTCTCCCTCTCTCTCTGTTTTTCACATATATTTCACACACACATACATGCATGTATATGTATGTATGTATATTATTATATATATATATATATATATACATATATATATATATATATATATATATATAATGCTGAACAATTAAGTAGTGGGGGAAAAAATATATATGTGTGTGTGTGTGTGTGTGTGTGTGTGTGTGTGTGTGTGTGTGTGTGTGTGTGTGTGGAAAGAGAGACAGGGGACGAGAGAAGAAGAGAAAAAGAGAGAGAATTTATGTACAGAAACAGAGATGAAAAACACAGGCGAAGCTTAAAAGAATTTAGTTTTTGATTTAGAATCTTTCCGCTTAAATTCCACTTTATCTTCCATATAAACAAGATAAATGTTGTCTTAAAAAGCTGGAAATGTAAAAGATTTTTTTCCGAATAATATTTTCGATGCGTCATTGCTCTCCGAATCACGGCTGTCTGAATGCGGCTTTAAGAATCACTATTCTTCGAATCACGATTGTCAGAATGGAGATGCCTGCTCCAGCTCTCTTCTCTCTCT
>CM065714.1:97186980-97196980 GCA_033310375.1 Conus canariensis | reverse complement strand
GATGGATGCATTGACGGATAGATAGATATATAGACAGACAGACAGACACAGGAGACAGACAGATAGATAGATAGATAGATAGATAGATAGATAGATAGATAGATAGATAGATAGATAGATAGATAGATAGACAGATTCGTATGTAGATAACTTGGAAGGTGAGTAGATAAACAGATAGGTCGGTAGGTAGGTAGGTTGAGATATCGACAGACAGACAGAGAGAGAGAGAGAGAGAGAGAGAGAGAGAGAGAGAGAGAGAGAGAGAGAGAGGAGAGAGAGAGCAAACAAACGTGCGTGCATGCGTGAGTGAGTGAGTGAGTGAGGTCTCAGGCCCATAACATGGGAGCAATAGTACAAAAGTCATTTAGAGAGAGAGAGAGGAGAGAGAGAGAGAGAGGGAGAGAGAGAGAGAGAGATCCACTCAGACAAAAGGGACACACCCAGAGAAATTCTGAGCGAAGAAGAGCTTACCATCCCGAACCATCTCATCCACAACCGCATTAATCCTCCCTCGTGCCTTGCCTTTCCAACCCCCGGTTATCTACCTTCCTCCTCTTTACCCCTGTCAAGCTATTATGTCCCTTTATCGGGCACTCTTCAATTAACGGACAGTATATCTGTCCAAAGAAAAGTGATCGCGAGAGCCCGGCAGTTTTCTCACGAAGTCGTCAATGGTCGGAGCACACAGACGGTTGGGCAACGTGGTATGAGACTTTTCTTGCTTGTACTCTTAGGTGTTGTTGGTTTGCTTGGCGAGAAAACTGGTCACTTACACACACACACACACACAGACACACACACAGACAGACACACACACACACACACACACACACACACACACACACACACACACACACACACACATACACACACTCACAGAGAGAGAGAGAGAGAGAGGGAGGGAGAGAGAGAGAGAGAGAACACATGGACTGGATTTTTAGGTTGCGTGACAGACCAGTGTGTGTGTGTGTGTGTGTGTGTGTGTGTGTGTGTGTGTGTGTGTGTGTGTGTGTGTGTGTGTGTGTGCGAGGTCTGTCTGTCTGTCTGTCTGTGTTTGAATACGCGTACACACAACCTGGTCAGTCAAAAACAAACAAATAAATAAATAAAAAGAAAGAAAGAAAGAAAGAAAACAATAAATAAATCAACCTGGAGTCCAGTGCACAAGCTCAACGCACAGGCGCCTGCATGTCTACGTGCTGGGCAAACCTGATTATGATCTTGCGAGGCTGCTTGTTTGGACGTGGGTATTGTTCATTAGTAAGTACCCAGGGGAACACGTTCACGATGTCACTCGTGACGCGTGAACAAATTATCGTTGTTATGTTACCTTAATGTTTCCCCCTTGCAGTGGCATAAGAACAGGGATGGTAGAGAAGGGGAAGGGGGGGGGGAGACAGCCGCCGTCCTCCCTCCCTCCCAACCCCTCACTCCCAAACCCCTGATTTTGATTAGGCTCGTCTTTCTTCCCCACTCCTAAATTCACCAAGCTGGAGAAGAAAAACTAACCCAAACAAACAAACAAACAAGCGTTAAAAAAAAAAAACAGAAAAAAAAAAACGAAAAGAAAAAGAGAGAAAGCACAGCAAAGAAAAAGAAGGATGGCTTGTGTTTTGAAGTGTTCTGAAGTAAGTTACAGATTTTTAGGGATATAGGCCGTGGTGGTAATGATCTATGTTTCTGCAAAAGTGCATTTCCCAAGACAGGATCACACACACACACACACACACACACACACACACACACACACACACACACACACACACACACTGCCCCGTTCCCCTCGGCCACCACCCTCCTACCACCACCGTCTTCGTTCCAACGGCTTTTTCCGTCGCCCTCCCTACCACCCCCACTCCTCCCCTTTTTCTCTTCCCAGTCCTTTGAATTTCTCCCCAGCTCTTCCTCCCTAGTCCTCCTCAACCATCCGTCCTACAACTCTTCCCTGGTGCTTTGATCTTGCCTGTTGTCACTACTGCCCAATTCTGCCCCCATCCCATCCCCTCTCCCTTGTTCTCCTGACTTAAAGCATCTTCTTACGCCACGCCGTGGTCTGTTTCGATATCACTGAGAGCGGACTTTAGTCCATACATGCTTACACCACATCTAGCTTCGTCACGACGCGCAGAGTGTGCAGCTGAATTGACCAGTGTCACGGTCACCGGCAGACAGACACGGACAAACCCAGCAGGTGACCCGGCCGGGCACTCCAGTCCACCACACCATCCCATCCAATGACTGACTGTTTTGCTGATAGGCTGGTTAGATGTTGGGGAGACTGTCTTCTTCTAAGAGTGAGGGGTCAGGCCAACCAATCCTTCTCCTACTACCGGCCAACCCACCAAACAGCCCACACAACTCCTAATAGTCATAAAGTGATCAATCTAAAAACTAACTCACACACCTCACTCATTCTCTCAACCTGAAGCAGAGAGAGAGAGAGAGAGAGAGAGAGAGAGAGAAGACGGGGCGGGTGGGCGGGCGGGCGGGGGAGTCTGTGGAACGATGCCGACAATGAAAGTAAGGAAACTAAACAATTGAAGGAGTGCTGTAGAATGTCCACAACATAGAACTGAAAACGTCACGTATCCCGTTCAAAGAAGGAAAGACGATAAGGAAGCTCGGGAAGAAAAAATGACGGAGAAGAAGAAGAAGAACAACAACAACAACAACAACAACTACACAAGGAAAAAAATATGACGAAGACAATAAGGACGATTGACGAGGATTAGACAAAACAACTGGAAGTAGCAGACAAAAACTATTGAGAAGAAGAAGATGAAGATGATGATGATGATGATGATGATGATGATGATGATGATGATGATGATGATGATCCCGCTGCTGCTGCTGCTGCTGCTGCTGCGGATGATGATGATGATGATAAAAATTAAATTCAAAGCACAAGATAGAAAATGGAATACATCCTAGGACAAACGTTGCTTCATCTTCTGACAGATTCAGCGATGACAAAAGTGATAACGGAAAAAATGAACAAACCTAGGTACAGACAAAGCATCAACAACAAAACATAACCGAACACAATCAAACACAGGAAAGTCAAAAGTAAATACAGGAACAATGGAACCCACAATTAAACTTCCAAAGCAAAAATAAAATAAAACAAATGAATGGGTGAATGAATAAGGAATGAATAGATAGAAAAGAAATGAGTAAATGAATATACGGATACATGGATATATAAATAAATAAATAAACAGATATATATATATAATATATAATTAATCAATAAATCAAAACAATACATACATACATACATACATACATACATACATACATACATACATCTTACAAAATACTAAAACTGAACGACAGAGGGAAGACAATATGAAACATGCACTGAATATTTGTCCTTTTATATATATGTACATTTTCGCCAATTGCTTCTTCTGTCTTTGTTCTTGTTTGGAGTGCGAATAGCTAGACAAAAAACAAAAGAATCAAAACAATAATGTGTTTATCAGTCCTCGTCGACAATAAATATTGTTATATTTGTATTTTTCTACAACTTCTTGTAATGGTGCTTCAAAAATGGGGGAAAGAGAAAAAACGTTCTCTGACCACTCTGTCTGTCTGTCTGTCTGTCTGTCTGTCTGTCTTCTCTCTCTCTCTCTCTCTCTCTCTCTCTCTCTCTCTCTCTCTCTCTCCCTCTCTCTCTCTCTCTCTCTCTGTCTCTCTTTGTCTGTCTATCTGTTGTCTCTCTCTCTCTCTCTCTCTCTCTCTCTCTCTCTCTCTCTCTCCCCTCTCTCTCTCTGTGGCTCATTCATTGCGCTTTTTCTGTCCTTTTTTTTCTTCTTTGTTTGTTTATTTATTTGTTTGTTTGTTTTGACATATCTGTTTCTTCGTCTTCGTTATCAGGAGGTGAAAAATTAAGTGGAATGGTAGGCACAGCTCAGATTTATCTGTCTTAAGAATGTGAACAGTTGGGGTATTATGTAATGAACTGGCATTTATCGTTGATTATGTACATCTACATATCTCTATTATTATCTCTATGTCTGTCTGTCTATCAATAAATGCAATCAATCAGTTAATCAATCAATCAGTCAATCCATTTATCCATCTATCCATTTATCTATCTGTCTATCTATGCATATGTGTGTGTATGTGCGTGCGTGCATATGTGCATGCGTGAGTGCGAGCCCGCGTGCGTGCGTGCGTATATGCGTGTGTGTGCGTGTGTGTGTGTGTGTGTGTGTGTGTGTGTGTGTGTGTGTGTGTGTGTGTGTGTGTGTGTGTGTGTGCGTGCGTGCATGTGTGTATTTCAGGACATGACTTTCTTTCCCATGTAGTGATGTAGTGATACCCCTGAGAGAGCCTGGTGTGGCCGACCTAGATTATACTAAAATAACTAAAAACAAAATATGTTGCATGTAGTTCCTTGCGTAGTACGAGCTCCAGTGCCCCCTCCCCTCTCCACCATCCCTTCTCTCTTCTTTCTCCCTCTCCTTTCTTCCCTATTTTTCCTCCCCCCCCCCCTCCCCCCCTCTACAGACGCACTCAAACGCGCACGCACTCAAAGGCGCAGTCTTCTGCTTTGAGGCCGCCCATGCTGGTTGCGCCTATTTAGACTGGGGAAAAACAGTCCAAATAACAAAAACAAACAAGAAAGTAATGGCTGGACATGCATTGTAGTGTGCACTGTGCCTTGAATTGTACTGCTATATTTTGAGTCAAATGTGTAAACAAGTTTGTAATACAAGTTTTAATTGTCCATGGGTTGTCTGGGTTTTGTGCGTGTGTGCGCGCGCGCGTGTGTCTGTGGTAAATCTTAATGTTGGCATTTTCTAAGCAAGTAGGCTATTAGCATTAGCGTAATAAAACTTGGCAGATTGATTAATATTGGTAAGACCTTATCAGCCATTACAGGGGTGAAGATGTCACAGAATCGTAACTGCCGTAAATATGAGATTAACGTTTTCAGTCATAGTGTCAATATAACAAAATTTGTCATTTTCTTTGAAATGTTTGCAATGATTGCTTCACGCATTGGTAGCAGCTATGTTAAATGACATTACATCCAAATAAAGCGACAGATGTTAAGCTATATTCTGTGAAGATTGAACCAATTGATGCAGATTCAACCAGGGAAAAGTGCAGAGAAAAATAAACATGTTACTAAACATAGGATCAGAATAGACTACTTAAAAATACGTCTTGCCAAATATAGCTACGTAAGAGAACACGATTCGTAGTGAACCAAGCAAGTAAACTTATTATGAAAGTGACAATTAAACAGCCTTACTAGTTTCAACAAATCACAGATCACTATCAAAACTAGTGTTTCAGTTCATGGTGAATTTTATGTTGGTTGCCCATATTACAGAAAATATGCTCTAACCAAGGGAAATTCCGAAGCGGGCGCATCAGCAGAAACGACGTCATTTATGTTACGTTGATTAAGACGTTATTGTATTGACTACATTTATTGACAACGCATGTTTAGAATACATCGGCATTAACAGGTGAGCTTTCTGTCACTGACACCAAAGCCAGGGTAGCGAGGATGCAGATGAGTGCAAGCGCAGGTAAGTGAAAAGAGAAATGCAAAAGGGGAGCGGGAGGGGAGGAAATGAAGAGGAAGAGGAAAATGTGTGAGTGAAGTGTGAGTGGTTGAAAAGGGTTGGAAGAGAGAGAGAGAGAGAGAGAGAGAGAGAGAGAGAGAGGAGAGAGAGAGAGAGAGAGAGAGAGAACGGGCAGGGGTGGGGGGAGTGTGCGCAGGGCATTGGGGTGCTGCACGTGGCCGTTGTGCAATAGGCCAGCTGGGGTCAAGGCCAGGACACTCTGACCTCTTGACCAGGGATTTGAGGACAAAGGATAGGGGGCACGCCCGAGATAGGGACAGAGGTGGAGGGGTGAAGGTAGGTGGGGCACTGGGTGGGGGTATGGAAAAGGCGATTGAGGTAGCACACATAAGTGTGTAATATAGAGAGGTATAGCAGTAACCCATCAAAATATATGGTTTGCTTTTTCATTACTATGCTTGGCAACTGCATGGTCTTTGCGAGTGGGGGTCATCTTAGTTGGTCAGCTGTATACACCACTATGGTTGTCATACAGATATATCCAAGTCTAGCCAGATACGTGAACATGATAATGGGCTTTTAGTGTTTGTTTCATTGTTTGTTTTCATTTCCTTTTTTTTTTTTTTTTTTGCATCATCTCTCAAAGGATATATATCTTTAGCAACATAATGCTTACAGCCATACAAAAACAGGAGAAGCAATTATCTTTTGAGGTGGATGGAATATGAAGGGGAGGAGATGGACTGGTTTTGGCACCATAGGTACTTTACATAAACGTCATTTTGTGACCTTATTTTCACGTTTTTAGGCATTATGGTTGCTAAAAGTGTAGCGCTGATGTTAAGAGACTGAGCTGGAAAAAAGAAAAACCAGTTTAAAATGTGTCCAACGCAGATGTGATCACGCTAGATCAGGCAATCACGCTAGATCAGGCAAACAAGATCTGCATGGGTCTGCTCATTCCTCTATGCTCCACCTGCGCCTCCATCCTTCATCTGCATGGAGTGCTTCGTCGCACATGAGTCATATAGGCTATTGCCTTTCTTGTCGTTATTGGTATTTCAAATAAACATCTTTACACATTTTCGAGTAATAAAGCATGAACATTTAAAGGACACATCGGGTATTTTTCATGCCGAGGAAAAAAAAAAAAGGTTGCCCAGACAGCTGGCTGCAAACTGGAAGGAAAAGTTGGGAGAGGAACAGGAGAAGAGATGGAGAAAGAGGGAGGGGGGGGTGGGAAGGGGGGAGAGATGTGAAGAGAGGGAGAGTGGGTTGTGAAGGCCAGGGCTACAAAAGGGGAAAAAAAAGAGGAGCAGATAAGCAGTTAGAGGTATACATGTTGAAATAACACAATGAAATAAACACAGATAAACACAAATGAATAGATAGATAAATAAGGAAATGCATTGATAAATTAACAAACAAATAAATAAATAAAAATGAAATTAAACCTAAAAACGAATACACCGCTCATAAGACATAAAAATATTATTCATATCTCTCTTTTCTTAATGTTATGGAACATTATAAATGAAGCTGAAAAGGGATAAATCAATCTGGGCAAAGGGGGGGGGGGGGGGGGGGCAAAGGGAAGAAAAAGGGGAAAAAAGGATTTTAAAAAACCAACAAAAAACAAAAAAAGAACAAATGAGACATGCACACAAATTTGAAGCAATTGGTTCTTGAAAAAAAAAAAATAACCACGTGAACAAAACAAGGGAAAGAAAACAAAACCAAAACCCAAAAACGGTGCATTTTAAAACTGAATTTTTTTTTTGAGGAGATAATAAAATAAGCTGACAAACGATTTGTATAAACAAATTGCATTAAACGTTCTCGAAAAACAAACAGCTGCAACTGTACACTCAGTAAATTATCATTATTATTATTGTTATTATTATTATTTTTGTTGTTGTTGTTATTATCATTATTATTGTTATCATTGTTGTTGTTGTTATTAATATGATTATAATCATGAAAATGAGAATAATAATCATCAGCATCACGGTCACTGTTACCATATTTCTTCATCTTCTTCTTCTTATTTATATTTTCATTATTGCTAATATTATAATTGTTGTTGTTGTTGTTATTATTATTATCATTAGTGTTGTTGTTGTTATTATTACTTTAATTATTATTATCATTGTTATTATTATCATTACTAAAGACATCTATAGCGGGTATTTTCAAGATCCTCCGTTTCTATCTATTTTCTGCAAGCTATCAAAAAATACCCAAAACAATTTTACACATGATTTTCATTATGTACTGGAGAAACAAACAAAAAAAACCCCACCAACACTGATTTTCTAATACCTTCAGTCTGCAGTAAAATTGCACATATCATTATTGCTAATCGCATTGTATGTATTCAGATCTGTACCTTGCATTCAGCTGCGTTTGAAAGGCAAAAAAGGTTTGTTTCTGTTTTAGAATGTGCAATGTGTTATCATTTTTTTTTTTTTTTTTTTTTTGCCGCCCAACTTTTTGGAACGCAGTGTCTTTCATGTTGAGAAATCGACTTGCAGTTCCTGCTTTCAAAGACGACCACAACAACAACAACAACAACAACAACAACAATAAAGCAATCATTTATAACCATACTATTTGCCACATGTGTATTCACAATGAATTGTATATAGTGGAATGGAAGGAGGGATAAGAAGAAGAGGGGTGCATGGGAGTCGGGGTGGGGGGAGGGACGAGGGTGCAGGTTTGAAGGTTAGGGGTACTAGTGCAAGAACATAATCCGTGCGAGGTCTACATCGTTTGCTGATGAAGTGTTTCTGTAGTATTGTGTGTGTGTGTGTGTGTGTGTGTGTGTGTGTGTGTGTGTGTGTGTGTGTGTGTGTGTGTGTGGTGGTGGTGGTGGTGGTGGTGGCGGTAGTGATTTTTTTTTTAGTTTGTTTGTCTGTTATTAAGGAGTTGTTTGTTTAGTTTTGCTTTCATCCCTGAATAGGGTCTAGAAGGCAATTTGTTTCTCCTTGCTTTCTGAATTAGGTCTGGGGAAGAGAGAGAGAGAGAGAGAGAGAGAGAGAGAGAGAGAGAGAGAGAGAGAGAGAGAGAGGGGGGGGGAGGGAGGGATCGATCTATCTACGTATCTATCTGTCCGTCTGTCTATCGTCTTTATTATCTATATGTATGATCTATCTATCTATCTATCTATCTATATATGTATGTATGCATGTATGTATGTATGTATGTACGTACGTATGTATGTATGTATGTATGTGTATGTGTATAAGTGAAATGGGAAAGACACTTTTAAAACGCTGAAACTTAAATAATGTGTACACTGTTTGATGTTCAGAAAAATATCAAATAAGCTTGAAGTGCAAAAAAGATATTAATTTGTTGACAGAAAAAAATCTACATTAGCAATAACGCGAAAAAAAAAAGAGTACTGACAGCATTACAGACGCTACATCTGAAAAAAAAAGCACATTCCTGCTTTTGTCTGATTTAATATTTAGATATGCTAGAATGATGAGGTATCGATGTACTTGAACAACATTACACAAAAGATAAGTTTATCTTAGAAATTACACAGTTTCTGGATCGCCCTCGCAACCTCTTTACCCTGTGTCCCCTTTCTACAGCAAAGAATCCTCGCCCATCCCCTTCCCTCCACCCCTCTCAATCACGTATATGCGCTTACAGACACGCAAGCGTGCTTACACGCACGCACGCTTACACACACACACACACACACACACACACACACACACACACACACACACACACACACATACACGCACGCACGCACGCACGCACGCACGCACACCCTTGCACACACACACACACACACACACACACACACACCCCACACACACACACAGACGCACACGCGCGCGCATAAACACAAACACACACACACACACACACACACACACACTATTACAGTAATTACAGAAAACGTTAAAACTTACAAACATATGTAAAAGACGAGTTTGTTTGTTTGTACAGCGATACAGGTAATTTTACCGTTCAATGATTTTACTGAAACAGGTAAAAAAAAAATAACAATAATGAAATAAGATAGAACGAAAAAAAAACACCCAAACAATGGAAGAAAGTGGGCATCGTTGGAAGCCCCATAAACCCTGAAATATGTCATATCTTTATGAAACAAACTTTCGTTAAATTCTTATTCACGAGTAAATTATAAAGTTTTTCTTCCCTTTTTCATCCCAACTGTAATTTGCAATCACATTGTTCTTCTTGTTTCTGTTAACTGCTTATCAGTACGAACCTTTAGTTCGTATTTTTCAATTTTCATTTTATTTCATTGAATGAAGTTTTAATGTGCTAACTGGATTAGCATTGTTCCCATGCTTTTATTAAGGATTTGGCCTGTTTAAGAAAACCTGACTATTTTCATTCAAGACATCTTGTGCACGACAAATGTCTTTGCTGTTCTGTTTTTGTGTAAGATCGGTTGATATTCA
>CM065714.1:97151980-97181980 GCA_033310375.1 Conus canariensis | reverse complement strand
TAGGCGCTAAGAAATCCATAAAAGACACGGTAGAAAAGTAGTATTACTGGAGCATCTCCAATAAGTGACAGCATCTGTGCATGTACTCACCCGACCCTCTTCATCATCATCATCATCATCACCACCACCATCATCATGATTCCTCTCATCCCTTCTTCCTTCCTCCCTTACCAACTCTCTCTCTCTCTCTCTCTCTCTCTCTCTCTCTCTCTCTGGTTTCTTCACTCTCGAGGGCGAACTCACTTAGTCTCGTTTAGGTTCTTCAGTGGCAGATGTACGTGTGTGCTCTGACAGGGTGGGGAGTGGGGAACCGGTGGTTACTACCTAGCCCGGGCTGATAATCAAAGGGGTGGCCGGGGGGGGGGGGGGGGGGGGGGCGGAGGAGTGAGCCCTCTAACCCCGGTCGGTCGGTCACTGAATAGGGATGAAAAGGAGAAAAGGGGATGGGGGTGAGAGAGACAGAGACAGAGAGAGAGAGAGAGAGAGAGAGAGAGAGAGAGAGAGAGAGAGAGAGAGAGAGAATGGCGCAATTGCCAAACACCACTCCGTCTAACGACGTAGGTGCTAACAATCTCATAAAATTCCCCCCTCGTAGCGGAGGGTTTAGTCCGGTTCGCCTCCCGCCCACTCCCCCCTCCCCCCCCCCCCCCCCCCCTACCCACCAACACCAACACCACCACCACACACCACCACCACCACAGCCAGCTCCGCACCCTTCTGGCAGCAAATGGGTCTCCCTGGCGTCAGGCCTGGAATGACGGGCAGTGTGTCCTTGTCTCGGTGCCTCCGCTGTCCATCGTTTGCCAGTCCGTCTGCGTGTCCGTCTGCTCACCGCCCTTGGGGTGATTCTCGGTGATGGCGAGGGACATCCTGTGGTCATGAAATCAAGATCAGTCATGACTGTTCGCTTGTTACATTGTCACGGTCATTTAGCTGAATTGTCCATGTCACTGTTCGTCGATTTTTTGTTTTGTTTTGTTTTGTTCGTTTTGATTGTATGCAAGAAATATAGGTGTTTTTCCATTTCATACTGAACTGTTTATTTAATGCATAAATCATTTTAAAAGGTTTACAAACACGCAATTGAATGAGGACATGGAGAAAGGAAGAATAAAAGAGTTAGAGCTACTTTTATGTATTTAATACATCACACTATCAATGAATATATCACTATGACAAACATACGATGGGGAAAAAATGTGTTCAAAAATTGATAAAATAAAAACAACCCCCCCCCCCCCCCTCCCGCAAAAAGACAGAAAAATTCTACCGATGATTCGGTGCTCTTTCATGACTATATGTTTCTGGCTTTTTGTTTTTCTGGTTAAAATAATGACGCGAAACAAAATAAATTAATGTAAAATCAAATAACATATCAATTCATATTTTGACCCCCCAAAAACTGAAACAAATTTTAAACTAAATAAATACACGATGCCGATTGTTTCAGTTTCATTCTTACTTTGATCATCGCCCAACTGTCCACACATTGCTCTTTCAGAACTTGAGAGAGAGAGAGAGAGAGAGAGAGAGAGAGAGAGAGAGAGAGAGAGAGAGAGAGAGAGAAGAGACAGTAACTACAGCTCTGACTCACCCGAAGACAAAATTACCCCCCGCTTCTCCTGAATATCTAAACACACAAACCAAACGAGACAGCACCACCGTCGACAATCAGTTCCCAGTCTTTAGTTAGCGAGACCAAACACAAACAACGACAAAAAAAGTCGTTAAGGTCGAACGGTCAAGGGAGAAGCGAATGGCCACTCCCAGATTAAGCCTCCGAGTCCAAATCCACCTGACAATGAGAGAGGAGAGAGAGAGAGAGAGAGAGAGAGAGAAGAGAGGAGATGGTAGGGTAGGGGGCTGTCAATGGGTGTTGTATCTTCAATCAATATCAGTCTCGTACGCCGACATCGTACACAAGTCTCGCAGACTCAAATGGTCACAACTCCCACCACCTCACCCTATCTCTCCCGCTCCTTCTCTTACCTCCTCCACCAATCCCCTCTGCCTCTCTGCCTCCAACGGTCATCTGACCTAACTGTGACATATAAGCCGTCCGACGACCTCGAGCTCCGTGTCATGCCAGATTATGGCTCAATCCATGTCCAAGAAGCGACACCAAAATCATGTTGATGATATTCCCGTAACGCTGCCTTGTGTTTTCGTCATTGACCATTCCGAAAGATAGTATTGCTGAATTAACGGTATCGCCACTGTTACCATATCTTATTTCGCTAACTTTTTCCCTTTTCTTTTAGTGTTCATTATTCATATTTTGCGAGTTAAGCACGTAGCCCCCCCCCCCCCCCCCCTCCCAGTTCCATTCTTTTATTTAATACCGTTGCATTATCGCATCTTTTTGATTGTTTTCATTGCATGTTGTCTGATCACCGTCTTTCATTAACGTCATTTTTTTCATTTATAGATTTACCGCACAAAAAAAAACAAAGAAAAACTGTTGTCCTATCTTCTGAATTCCAGAATATTCCTCACTCCCATGTCGCTCATTCCAGCCTTTTCATCCACAACCACATCCAGGTTGTCCTGTTGCAGTCCCTGCAACGACAGTCGCCAGTCGGCAATCATTATGAAGCCGCCATGAGACTGCCTCGTGGAGGAGACGCTACACTTAGATGGTGTTCAGTAATGCATACCAAAGTCAAACACACGCAGGATATCGCCTTCTAAGCTGACGATGGTTGATTTTTTTTTTCGCGCGCGCGCTGTGTGTGTGTGTGTGTGGGTGTGGGTGTGTGTGTGTGTTTCAAGACATCCGTTTGTGGGGTTTCTTTTTAAAAAATGTAAATGTGTACTTTAAATAGACGTATTTGTTGGCTGTTTGATAGTTCGTTAAGATTTCCTTTTATGTGCAGAGGTTCCCAGCAAATACAATGTCTTTCATGTTAATTTTTTGTTTTCAGCTTGGACGTAATGTGCTAAATTGTAGTTTCTAAACGCATTCTCTTTGCAAATTATTGATTTATCTGCTCTTGTTTTCCTCTCTCACTTGTTTAGTTCCATGTGATTATTCACCCGAAAAGAATAACTGACAAACTGATTTATGGCCCTGCTGATCGGAAGATTTATTCTTTGACTGATTTCTTTTGCTCCAGTATGTATTCCCACTTTTTTCTTCTGGTATTTTTTTTTTCATATTACCATCATCGTCACAACTTCGTTGCTGATCAACTCAACTGCCAGCATTAGCATTCAAACTTATCATTGAACGCGCGCGCACGCACGCACACACACACGCACACACACGCGCGCGCGCGCGCGCGCGCGCAGACAGACAGACAGAGAGAGTATTGTCAACTATGTGCGGAAACTATGAGAATGGTTCAAATAACTTGTCAGTTTATATAAAAGAAAACGGGGTAGAATTATCTCAAAAGACTTATATTTGATATTAAACATTAGAGAAAACCTTAAATTCAAAATTTAGATGAAATATAAAATTTCCAGGAATTTTTCTAACACCTAAAAGGAACCTAAAAATGCACGTGCACATTTTCCTGAATAAAGAAAAGAAATGAAGATAGAAAGAAAAAGAAAGAAAGAAAGGAAAAGAAAGAAAGAAAGAAAAGAAAAGAGAATGAAAGAAAGAAAATTCCGATCCAGCTTTCTTAAAATCAATGTCAATCCTGGGGACTAGATACTAAAGGGTTTTGAAATTTAGTCACCTTCTTTAGTCCAGTCGGAATTAAGATATAAACATGAGGTATATTTTTCTGTATCGTCGGGGCAGAAACATTCCACGAACAAATGGATCTGAGAGGAAACGAACCCACGACCTCCCAGGCGAGAATCCGCGACGCAAACCACTTTGGCACGGCGGCTGGTGAATATTGCATTTTCGTCATTTTGTTAACGTATTTTTCTCTATTCTGGGATTTTTTTTTATAAGAACATGGATTCAGTTTCTAATTCATCATGGAACAGACACTTTCAGAGTGTTATATTTTTTGTTACTTTAGGATCATCTACTCCGGGACGACACATTACCAAAATTGTTCTAAATGTTGCCTTTGTAATGTTCTGAAAATACAGTTCCGGCTGTGAAACAGATTTCAATATGCAATATTCCTCATAACGGTCGCTTTGTGCCAGCTTTCGGTTCCAGTCATGTTTATAACAGACCAGCCATTCTCTGTCTGAAAGCTTTCAGAAAAGCTCTTTCATTTCCGACCCTTCCACACATCCCCACCTCCACAAAGCCCAAAGAATCCATACAATGTAGCATATGGAATGTCCAAGTTTGATAAGCAGTTCCTTCAGAACTGTTCTTTCATCTCCCACGCCTCCATATACCTACCCATGTCTGAAAACCCAAAAGACTCCATACAATGCATTATCCGAAATGTTCCACTTTGACACACATTTCCTTCGTTGTGATTATTTCAAAGGCTTGATTTGGGAGTCTATTCAACGTTACCTTTTACGCTCCAAACCAATAATTCAAGCAACGCGAGAAAAAACTATGAATGTAGAGTGTGGGTATCTACCCATTTTTCCCATATGCCAAAGTATCACGAATTTTTCCACTGGCCTCCAAGAATTTTTTTCACATGCACGCCATGTACATTTTCTATTTAAATTGCGTTGGATCTCTAGATCCAGATGAGTGGAAGATCATTAGTTTCACTTGTGCATTGCAAAGAGTCAAGAAAGTAGACATGTTACCAGAACTTTGTATAGTTTTAATTATCTCCACTTGAGCCGTCTTTCGCTCTTCGTGCAATTTCCAACTAGTAGATTTCTGGGGATAATGTAGTTGACAATGTAAAGTGTAACTTTAAAAAGGGTAATCAAGATTTACAATGTCACAAATCTGATTTTTTTTTCTTTCGAAAGAAATAGCAGAAAGTAAGAGCTACAACATACATAAAACAAAGACAAAATCCTGTTAAGTCGCAGAACATGTGTGCACCTACCAACATGATGAATAAATAATATTGGTCCTCTCTCTCTCTCTCTCTCTCTCTCTCTCTCTCTCTCTCTCTCTCAGAACAGACACCACTGAAGTCACACACACGCACAGACACACACGCTCGCGGCGCGCGCGCACGCGCACGCACACAGCAATCTGCATGCATGCATAAAGCCATATCAGTTTATACACATGCTCATGATGTAGCACTCAAAAAAAAAAATGATACGCAAAAGAAAGCTAGTACAGATGCACAATATGTAGCACTTACAAAAATATTGATGCGCAAAAGAATAGAAAAATATTGATGCACAAAAGAAAGCTTGTACACATGCACATGATGTAGCACTTAGAAACATTGTTGATATGAAGAACCTCTTTAAAATCCACATGGAGCACATTTCTTTAATAAACCCAGTTTTGATTATCTGATGCTAAAGACTAATGTTGGCGTTGTCGTCTTCTTTTTTGTATCGATATCTTAGAATCTTTATAAACTGGGAAATCATTGACAGAATTTAATTTATCGTAAACTTGTGGCAGTACAAGCTCGCCAGCGGTGGAACAAATTCCATGGTCTCCTCAGTGTTTCTGTTATTTTCTACTCCAAACAGAACAAAATTTTCCATAACCTTCAAGTTCGATGACACACCGCAGTTTTCTTTCTATAAGTTTTCGAGAGATTTCCAAGAATGTTAAGCGCGGGTGCATTTACACAAAAAGTTATCAACATTGTCTTTTTTTTCTCGACCGGTGCAGAAAGTGCGTAGTCTTTGTAAAATCCTTTTTCGTATTTTCTCTGATGACCACTTTTTCTAAAACTTTCCATTTCTTTTTTCAAATTACCTTTTAAGCCAATGGAGTCAAAGCACACCGTAAGTAATTAATCTGAGTGTCGAGGCCAACGGCAATGGTGGATATCAAACGTATATGGTCGGCAAACAACAGCTGTAAATTTTCCGTTTTGCCTGACTGTTCAAGATTCGCATTGTCGTTGGAAGAGCTGCATTTGTAGTTAGCAGCCACACAAACAAGGGAGATAACAATCAGCCCTGTTTTACTTCAGCTGCACAATGATAAAAAAAAATGTGTGAATAACTGCTCCCTTGCGAACGCATATCAGAAAAAAAAGTAATTTTAAATAACTTTGTCGATGGTTTAAATTTTCTTATCAGTCCATAATTTGTGTAGACCCACCGATTCGAAAGCGTTGTTGTCGCTGTCAAGGCGACATAATATTTGCTGGGGTTTTTTGCTTTCCATTTGAACAGCCATTTATCATAGACACAAAACTGATAGGTCGTGGGGCACCCTTTTTGAAAACCTGTCCACTTCCTGCATAAGAGACATGTGCCGGAAAAAAAATGAGGGAAAGATAACGCCTTTCTTCCCATTGCAAATGGACTGATCTTTTCTTAGTTTCTGGGTCATGCAAATAGATCTAGAGACTCAAAATATTTTATTTGAAGCGCACACCAGGATAACGATCCGGACACTGACTGCATGCATTACAGGTGCATCGATTCACACCCGTGTTTCGGCATATCCTCATTCTTATTGAATTCTTCAAGCTGATTGATAGAACAAAATTGCGTTGGCTTTGGTTCACCAGTGGCGTTCGTCCCACGAAAACGATGGGGTCACTCTCGCCGAATTCAAGCCCTAGCATGCATTACCTCCCGTGCGGATTTTCGAATATAGTCTATTCCGCTTCTGCCTGAGACCATTTATATAACTGTAATGCAAATACTTAACAAATTACCTCGAAAATGGTGTTAATTTAGATTCATTTGCTTAAAAAAAATCAAAGGTTTTTATCTAAACTTGATGGCTTTCCAGGTCTAAGCCCACAACTTGCATACTTTACCTCACCCTCGATAAATACCTTCATTTATCCTCGAGTACAGGTGCTTTCCTAAACTTTGTCCTGCGGTATCTCATGTGTAGGTGAACGACTTTGAAATGAATGGCTTAAAACATTTTCAAATGTTCTCTCCGTGATTCATTATGATGGAAGATTAAACTTTTATCATTTTCTTTGTGTTTCGCACAGTTTTCAAATCTTACTGTTGTCATTTTTATTCTCTAGCAGGGAACTGTATGTGGTTCTTTAAATGTGCTTGTTAGCATTGAGATTTGAGCTGGAATCAAATGTAAACGTGCGTCTGGTGTCACGTTAACGGAGAGAGAGAGAAGAGAGAGAGGGAGAAAGAGAGAGAGGAGGGGGGTAGGAAGAGTGGGAGAGAGAGAGAGAGACAGACAGACAGACAGACAGAGAGACTGATTGATTGGTTGATTGATTGATAATCTTTATTTCCAGGGATAACAGATAAGCAAATGCATGCTTTTTCCATGCGGTCCTCCCCCCCCCCCCCCTAAGGAACTAAGCGTGACTAAGAAGTAACTAAGCTTGACTGGCGACTAAACTTACAAAACTTTTCACAAACAAACGTATCTTCAGAAATACACAGAAATGTGAATGAGTTGTTTCCCGTCAACGCATAGATGGAATTTTTTTTAAGGCAAAAAAGCAATTGAAACAACAACCAAAAATGAATGAATTGATTACGAAAACAAAGAAAGAAAGAAAAACAACACACACACACACACACACACACACACACACACACACACACACACACACACACACACACACACACACAGACGCATAGAAAGCGACCCTCCTATTAGTTATCGAAGTGGGGAGACAGACAGACAGACAGACAGAGAGCCATACATACGCCGTTTTTTTTCTTTCAACATTGGTATGCTGCCGACAACTATGGTTTTTGATGAACTAGCAAAAACGCATCAATAACAGCAGTACGCAAGAGAGAGAGAGAGAGAGAGAGAGAGAGAGAGAGAGAGAGAGAGAGAGAGAGAGAGAGAGAGAGAGATGTCATTATTACATTTTCCACTAAAATACTATATGTTAAGTACTAGTATATATTTAAATTGAACAGCGACAATGCACCAGTAAAAATCAACAGTGAACAGGACACACGTTTATCATTGTGTAGTTACAATGCTTTGAGAGAGTACATTATAAAACTGTCACATATTGACATTTGCATGCACTGACATACCTTATCAATAATAGTGGAAGTGTATTTTGAAACAGACACTTATAGAAAGCAACATTCACTTTGGGAAGGAAAGTAAATTGTATGTTGTTGATGATAGAGTAATCACATGTATGTAGACAGGCATTAATAGTACCTTTTATACTGCATGTCTTCATAACTAGTGTGAGTATGTAAACAATGTTCGTCTGTTAGATTCTGAGCTTCGCTGGCATTTCAGCTTTGTTGGAAGGGAGTTCCAGAGCAGAGGACTTGTTCCTCAGTTCTTGGTATGGGAATGTACAGTTTTGTTAAATTTCTACACTTCATGCTAACTTCGGATTGAATAGCTTGCGGAGCTAATCCACATACAATTTTTGGCATGAACATTCCTTTACCGATAGGAAACATCACTTAATGCATGTGCATTCCTTTACCGATTTACCTTTAATGGAAGAACTCGAGCGTGAATATAGTCCAGTTCTGTGAGGCTTGAGGATTTCATCAGAACTGCTTTAAGGGCGATTTTGTAGATGCTGATCTAAGGTTTCATTCAATTTGCGATAGCCGAATAGAATCAAATAGAGTCGAACAACAATTGATTAAGGAAAGTATGAATGCAGGCAGGAATAATTTTCTTGCACGAAAGTTCAAAAAGTGCTTAAACCTACGTAATTAATACATTTGTCTGGATACTATTTTTAATGTTTTGATGTAAGCAGTCCATGAAAGATTGTTGTCAATTATTATGCCCAGTACACAATGATTGCCTACTTCTTCAATTTTTTTCACAGTTGGTACGAATAGAAAATAACTCTTTTATATTTTCCAGTCTTTGTGGGGTTAATAAGCATAACTTAAATCTTGCTGGGGTTAAGTGACATAGTTGTTACAAATAGAAAATAACGGTTTTATATTTTCCAGTCTTTGTGGGGTTGTAAGCATAACTTTAATCTTGCTGGGGTTAAGTGACATACGATTCACACGGCGCGATTCACTCAAGATATCTGCAGACTTTTGTAATGATTTGTATGAATTGTCGTATCATCACAAAAGAGTTTACAAGATCCTTCAACATGAAGAGGGAGATCACTTACATAAAAAGTAATTAGGAGAGGACCTAGAACTGAGCGCTGGGGTACTCCATATCTGACAGGTGCTAAAAGAGAGAGAGAGAGAGAGGAGAGAGAGAGAGAGAGAGAGAGAGAGAGAGAGAGAGGAGAGAGAGATTGTTAATCTTTAATCCCCAAGGTAATCAAGAAGATTCTTTTTTCATCTGGCCTTTGTTGTTTATTCAGGGACAACGGATAACAATATACAAAGCTATTACATAACACAGAACTGACTCTACCAAAAACAGTGATGATTTTTTGTAAATATTAAAGAAAATTCTCTCTCTCACACACACACACACACACACACACACACACACACACACACACACACACACACACACACATACACACACACACACACACACACACACACACACACACACACACACACACACAAATATATATATATATATATATGATATAAACGGTCCGTATTTAAACTGAAATGAATGTAAACTGCGTCACATGCAGGTCTGGGAAGTAGGGGTGTTTGGGACGAACAACATTATTGTCAGAAACGACATCTGAGAGTCTGAACTTTGTAAAACCAAAGACACGGAATGGTTTGTTTGTATTTTGCAATACGGGAGATATTTCACGTTATCTATTTTGAATGCTATTAGTACTTAATGATGCGGCCGACGAGAAGTCCATGTTTTTCATTTCATACTGACAATGACTTGCCCATGATGCAAATGATATTAAGGCAAAGCAGAGAGAGAGAGAGAGAGAGAGAGAGAGAGAGAGAGAGAGAGAGAGAGCGAGAGAGAGATGACGTAAACTAGGACACAATTACAAACTATGGCAACACACAATAGGCCAAGTTCTATATACAGGAAAATGAAAAATATTCCACCAGTGTAGGTCACTCACTGTATGACAACAAGAAAAAAAGACGTGTGTAAAAGCAAGTAAATCCACATGTCTATTACTTCTGACATACCAAAAGAACAGGTGCTGCCAATGTTCAAGTAGTCTGTTCCACCGCCTTCATCACACTCTTTCAACACATTGCAGTCAGAGAAATTAATGATCAATTGGGAATGGAGATAGGGGTGGGGGAAAACTCACACAACGAGATGGTTGATTGAGATTGTCTGCAATTGAGCACATATCAAACACACTTCTTTATTGAAGAAATGTGGAGTTGTGGTGTGTGTGGGTTTTTTTTTTCAAAAATACTAAAACCGTAGTTCACAACTGCTTTTTATTCTTTTGCTTTTGGATATATTAGGCGGCAACTAGGATTCACATAGTCCGGATTGGTTGAAGCATATGGAGAGAGAGAGAGAGAGAGAGAGAGAGAGAGAGAGAGAGAGAGAGAGAGAGAGAGACAGAGAGACAGAGAGAGAGGAGGGAGAAGGAGAGAGAGGCGGGGGTGGGGGGGGGGGGGGGTAGAGAGACAGTAGAAAAGACTGTTTGTCTGTCACTGACCTTTCACAACATTCCATTCATTTTTCAGACATCAGTTCCCAGACATCACCATTCACGCCACAGTCTGCTGGTGATGGGGTTGTTGGAGGTCGGACCATCATCATGTCATAGTTCTCCTTTATCACCCTATTTCATCGACCCTGTTAGTCACTGCAGATAATATATTAAAAGGGGCGGGGGGTGATACAACTCCGGAATTTGGGCTGGATGCATGCCATCATCGACCTTCCTCGTATGTACTGAACGCCTGGTTAGACATGCCGACATAATCATAGATATATACATACGCACACACGATCGTGCACTGAACACCGTCTAAGTGACTCAGTAGCATTGCAGCGTCTCTGCTGGTGGGGTACCTTATGACGACTCGATATTGATTGCTCTCTGTGAACTATAGTGCAGAAGCTGCGAAAGGACAGTCATTTTCTTCTTCTTCTTCTTCTTCTTCTTCTTCTTCTTCTTCTTCTTCTCTTTTGCTTTTTTTTTCTTTTTTCTTTTTTTTTTCGCTTTTTTTTTTAAAGACTAGACCCTCATTGGGGATAGGAAGAAGATCTACGTACCTAAAAATTCTGACACTCCCCTCCTCGCTCACATATGTCTCCCCCCTCCCCTGTCCCCCCATCCCCCACACCCCGTATCTCCCCCCTCCCCCCCCCCCCCTCCCTTCTCCCGTTGGTTACGGCTGGGTGGACTAAGTGCCCGGGCCAATTTCTCCTGTTTTAGAGTCCCTAGAACCAGTCGCCGCTATTCTTAACCCTTCCTCTCCCCACCTCCCCGGCTCCCCGCACACCTAACCTTCACTGCCGCACCTCTCCCCGTACATTCTTCTTCTTCTTCTTTTTTTTTTTTTTGATTCCTCGAGCACATTGTCCCCTATCCCCCAACCCTTTCCTTGCTCCTTTCCCTTCCTCTTTGCCCTCCCCCCACCCCCAGTCTCCCCACCCCCCAGTCTCCCCCCCCCCCCAGTCTGTCCTACCCCTTCACCCGACCCAACTCCTTGTCCATCCTCGCCCACCCTCGCTCGTCTCTTTGAATTAAGTAGTGAACGCTTGTTGTTGTTGTCGTCGTTAATGTTGTTGCTGTTGATGCTGTTGTCTTTGCTCTTGCTACAGAAGCAGCTGCAGCTGCTGTAATACTGCTGCTACTGCTATCATCATCATCATCATCATCATCATCATCATCATCATCATCATCATCGTCGTCGTCGTCGTCGTCGTCGTCATTCTTATTACTGTTCTTATGACTACTTTTATGATTTTCATTGTTGTTGTTGTTGTTGCTGTCGCTATCATGTATTATTATTATTATTATCATTATATTGTTGTCATTGTTGTTATTGCTACTATAGTTGTTGTCGTTGTAGCTGTTATTATTATTACAGTAATTCTTTCGAGAAAGGCACGCCACACACACCAGACACACCACTTTCCACCACACCACAGCACACCACACTACACCACTCTACACTCATTACTATACACCTCACCGCACCAGACGCAACACCACATTACACCACACCACATCATACCACGCGACTGCACACTACACCATACACATCATTCTACATCACTTGGCAACAAACCACTCCATACCACGCCACACCAAACCACACCATACCAGATAGCTCACGACACATCACACACATCACGGCATACCAGACCTGATTACGTCTCAGCACATCACACCACACCATATCATGTCATACCACATCAGACACATCGTTCCCACCACTCCACAACGGACCACATTGCTGTGGAACCCACGCCACACCACACCAGAAATATATCACACCACATGGGACAACACATCACATCTCACACATCATGCCATACCAGACCACATCATGTCCAAGTACGCCACGCCACACCATATCACACTTCACCAGCCCGCACCACCCCACACCGCACCATAGTACAACGCACCACAGCATACCTCATCACACCATTCTATACCACGCCACCCCACACCACACCACGAAACACCACAGCACGTCACATCACACCATGACACACCACACTACACACCACAGCACTACACCACACCACACCACACCATAGTATTCTTCACCAATCCACACAACATCTCCCCACACCCACAACACAATACACAAGATCACAATATATAACTCACTGTTACACCATGTCAGACTAAAAAATCACATCCTAACACGAGACTCCACATCACTCTACACCAAATCAAACCATACAACACTTCATCACACTGTACCATTCCACACCACACCATACCACTCAACAGCACACCATACCACATTATACCATACGATGTCTCGTTATGATATGACACATTACTCCACATTATACATATCGTAACACACCACACATGAAACCGCACCACGCTATAGAATACACTCCCAATATGTTTCATAGCACCTCGCCTCATCTCAACACCCGTCACCTCACCATACCACATAACACCTCATTATACCACACTATACCACACTAAACCACACCACAACATTGTATACCACACTAAGCCACACCATAACACAACAAATCAGATTATACCAAACCATACCACAGTATGCCAACACAATATACAACACTAACACACCATACCAAACTACACCACACCCTACCATACCAGACCACACTACACATCTGCAGCACGTCACAACACCTTTCACCCCGCAACACTGCACCATACTACGCTACATCACATCACACCGTACCACACTACAACAGAACAATGCTCACTACCGCACATTACAATATTCTACACCATACAACACCAAATCAAAACACCGTTTACCAAATCACACCATACCACACTACAGCACACCACAGCACACCACAACAGAACAATGCTCACCACCCCACATAACGATATACTACACCACACCACACCAAATCACGACACCGTTTACCAAATCACACCACACCACACTACAGCACACCACACCACACCACAACAGAACGATACTCACTACCTTACATTACAATATTCTTCACCATACCACACCAAATCACGACACCGTTTACCAAATCACACAACACCACACTACACACACCATAACGCATCGCATCATTCTATACTGCACTAAAACACCCACCTACGCGCCTTACCAACCACAACACATCACACCACACCACACCACACCACACCACACCACACCACACCATTCTACACCACAACATGCTTCTTCCTACGGCGTCAACCACACCACAGACAACACAACAAAACACTTCGCACCTTACCTTTTCACACCACAATGTACTTTACCATACCATATCATACCAAACCTCAATCCCACCAAACACACCAAAGAAACCACATCACACCACACTACACTACACCACAACCACACTAAACACACTACATCACACCTCACCACACCATATCATACTACAGCACACAACAATATGCTTCTCCATACCATACCAAACTATGCAACAACCACACCACACATAATGCATTACATCAAAACACACCACACCACACGCTTCGCCATACCAGATCATAGTACACCACAACCAGGCCACACACACACACACCACACCATACTACACCATGTCACACTGCACTACACCATACCACGCTTCACCATACCAAATCATACTATACCACACCATTTCAAACAACAGCATACTGCATGACAACACGTTACAACGCCGTACCACAAGACAACATGCCAGACAACAACATGCCTCACCATACCACATCCTGCTCCACTACGCCATCCCACACTACAACACGTCACACCATAAAACACCACTCCACATCGTAACAACATCACACCACACCACACCACACCACACCCACCACACCACACCACACCACACCACACCACACCACAACACAACACACTTCACGGTACTACAACATCATACTCCACCACACCACGCCACACCATACCGCACCATATCACATCACACCACATCACAACGCCACAACCCCCCCCCCCCACCACCACCACCATACCACAAACAGCTTCACCCTACCATATCATACTCCCCACACCATGCCACACCACAACACGTCACACGCCACACCATATCACACTACATCAGAAATGCCACACATCACCACACAATATCACATCACAACACGCTTCACCATATCACATCACACTACACCACCCCATACCACACTAGTCTACAACACAACATAACGACACTCTACACAGTATGTTGAGGACCCATCTTTAATGACAGCCTGAAGGCAAAGATGCTGTGACTGATCGACTATGGCAATTAAAAGTTGCTATCACTGGCGAGTTTATGGCTTCTGAGCTCGGTCAGAAAGTTACCATCATCACCATCATCATTATTATCATCTTGATCATCAGAACGACTTTCCACTGCTGATGTAACTGATAGACTAGTGACAGATACAAATCAAGTACAACCCAACTGGACAGCTTCCTCTCTTTCTCTTTCTCTCTCTCTCTCTCTCTCTCTCTCTCTCTCTCTCTCTCTGTCTCTTTGTACACACATCACTACACACACACAGAGAGAGAGAGAGAGAGAGAGAGAGAGAGAGAGAGAAATGCATTCATGCATGCGTGAGTGCGTGCATGCGAGCATGTGTGTGTGTGTGTGTGTGTGTGTGTGTGTGTGTGTGTGTGTGTGTGTGTGCGTGCGTGCGTGCGTGCGTGCGTGCGTGCGTATGTGTACCTTTGTCTGTTTCTGCCTGTGTGTGTAAGTATGTGTGTGTGTGTGTGCCTTCTGTAAATGCTGTTGCTGTTTGCAAACTCAGGAGTTCAATAAAAGCCAGGGAAATTGTAGCACTCATAAACTGACACTCAATGGCAATACATCAGCTTTCGTGTTGTCATTTTAACTCCATCACACATGGAGTGTAGGGGAGAGGGGGGGGGGGGGGGCGCACAGGGAACAAAAACATAATGGAAACATCAGCGCCACTTTGGTCCCAAAACAACACTTTGACATGTGATGCTGAGGCCTAACAGACTTGTAATTTTTTCCACAGATATGTGTACTTTTTCTTTTACCCCCCCCCCCTCCCCACACTTCCACTCCCAAATGGATCTACATAGGTGCATGAAGTGTGAACTCGGTGCCTGTTGTGTGTGTGTGTGTGTGTGTGTGTGTGTGTGTGTGTGTGTGTGTGTGTGTGTGAGCGTGCGTGCGTGTGTGTATGTGTGCGTGTGTGTGTGTGTGTGCGCGCGCGCGGTGTGTGTGTGTGTGTGTGTGCCAGACTACATGCTTTCTTTTAACTCTTTTCATATTGCTGTTTCGAACTTCCGAAATGTCTTCTAACGAAAGCAATAACAGTTGCAACACTCATAAACTGACACTCTTCGGCAAAACGTCAGCGTTGGTGTTCTCTGCCGAAAGCCGATGGAGTGGGGAGGAATGGGGAAAGGGGAAGTGGGAGTGGGTATCATAACGTTAAGCCTAAGCGCCACTCTGGTCCCAAAGCGACGCTTTGATGTACCAAGTGCCGACCTTATAGGTAATGCACGTGCCCATTTTTCTATCCGTCTTTTCCGTGCGCAGTCCCATCCCTTCCCACTGTATCTAAAGTGTTGGCGTTAGTTCTAGGGTTTTGGATGAGACTTCCCGCCAACCTCCCACCCGCCCACCTGCTGCCCCCTCCCTCCCCCCACCCCTATTTCCCATGCCCTGTTCCCCTTCCCTCCTCTTGTCCAAAACACTGAGAACCATGTTGGACACATTTGAAGAAATAACACAAAAATTGATATATGATTCACGAGACACACGTCTACAATGAATTCGCGCGCGCGCGCGCGCGCGCGTGTGTGTGTGTGTGTGTGTGTGTGTGTGTGTGGTGGTGTGTGTGTGTGGCGCGCGCGCGCGCGTGTGTGTTTGAGTGAGTGTGAGTAAATATGTGTGTGCATGTGTGTGTGTGTGTGTGTGTGTGTGTGTGTGTGTGTGTGTGTGTGTGTGTGTGTGATTGATTATATACCTGTGCGCGCGCCGTGTGTCTGTGTGTAAGTGTGTGTCTGTGCGCGCGCCGTGTGTGTGTGTGTATGTGTGTGTGTGTGTGTGTGTGTGTGTGTCTGTGTGTCTGTGTGTCTGTGTGTCTGTGTGAGGCATGCGTGCGTGCTTGACTGAGTGTATGCGTATGTGTGTCTGCACGTGTGTGTGTTGGTGTGTGTGTGTGTGGTGTGTGTGTGTGTGTGTGTGTGTGTGTGTGTGATGCATGCGTGCGTGCTTGACCGAGTGTATGCGTATGTGTGTCTCCACGTGTGTGTGTGTGTGTGTGTGTGTGTGTGTGTGTGTGTGTGTGTGTGTGTGTGTGTGTGTGTGTGTGTGTGTGTGTGTGTGTGTGTGTGTGTGTGTGGAGAGAGAGAGAGAGAGAGAGAGAGAGAGAGAGTACGTGCAGGCGTGATGGATTTTAAGGCCACTTTCAGGGATATATATGTTTGTGTGTTTTAATGAGTATCAATTTATGCGCCTCTCTCTCTCCTCACACACACACACACACACACACCACACACATGCACACATATTAGATTCCATGCAGTTTTTATGCAGTTTGGGTCATTCTATACTGTTAATGATATTTCTGCGTTTAGTTCACATGACTAGGATTATATGATGGCATATACACACGAGTCAAAACTTTTTTCATGATTTACAGTTGTCTGTTTTCATGTGTCCCAGCCATGCCTATTCTATGGTATTACAAAATACCGTACGGTCCCAAAGCAACAAACTATGGAAAAGGAAAACCAGCAACAGCACCAACAACAGCAAAAACATCAACAACAGCAACAAAACAGGAATAATTATGAAGCAACAAATCTAATCATTTTCACTACTTCTAGTTACTCTTCTCATGACCGAAGATCTTAAAAGACTTTTTATGCTTGTCGGTTCCATTAATAAGCTCTTGCTGACGCGATTGTTGAACCATAATACTGGGATGGTCTGCTTCTAGAATCAATCAATTTTTACGTCACATGGCCGAGTTTACGGGGAGAAAAAAAGTGATTTATTCTCGGAAAGCATTTACCGTGGATTACGTCAGAAAAAAAACAAAAAAACATGGTCTTCCCCCGTGGGGATACCGGGGGTCTTTTGTACAAATAGTTTCCCCTCCTTCTGGACATTCTGTGCTAGTAACGTCCCCTTTTCCTTTTGCTCTCAGAAACTCCGTCTCCTCCTTTGCTGTACTGTCGTCTGCTGTCCTTTCTGTCTACCAGATCTCTTATCTATCTTTTTCCACAACCTCTTCCCACAAATTTCTGCACTCAACGAAGTTGGAGTGAACTGACTATACTCTCGAGTATAGTGTGAGTATCCCAACAGGGTAAAACGTGTTCACACGCTACCAGATATTTGAACGCTGAAGAAGAAGAAACATGGTCTTTACTGAGCAGCGCAAATGCACATTTCCACACTTCTAACCCCCATTGTCTCTGCGCTTTGGCACATTGCATGTCTGATTCCCAAACGCATTTCTAGCTTTGCAATTTAGACAACTTTCTCTTAAATTAGGAGTTTCCAGTAGGATCTATAAACCGATATGTATCTGCACTTACGTATGTTGATCAGGCGGTTTTTACACTATACTTTTTCCTATGAGTGCCCGATGGGGTGATCAAAGGAAAGACAGAAGGGAAATAGACGGAGAGAAAAACAATACAGATGATGAATGAAAGAATAGGAACAAAGAGGGAAACACTGGAAGATTGATTAAGGGAAAAAAGGAACGGTGATGGAAAGTCTGAAAGGGTGATCACTGATGGAGGAAAAGGCAGAAATGATGGTAGAAAGAAAGAAGAGTGATGAAAAGACTGGAACGGACGGACACGCAGACAGACAGATGGAGGAGTGGTGATGGATAGAACTTGATGGATGATGCAGAGAAAGAAAAAGTGATGGAAAGATGAAAAGTGTGATGGACAAAAAGACAGGAAGAGCGATGGAAAGACAGACAGGGTGATGGAGAGAAGGACAAGAGGGTGAGAGTGGCGATAGAAGGATGGTCAAAGGGATGACGAAGAGAAAGAGAAGACTGTGATGGAGGATGGAAGAAAAGACAGAGGAGGTAGTGAAAGAAAAGATAGGAAGGGTAATTAAGAGGGAAAGACCGATGGAATGGTGAAAGGAAAGACAGGAAGGGTGTTGAAGAGAAAGACAGCTGGGGTGACACAGGAAAAGACAGGAGGGGTCGGACAAACAGGATGATGGGAGGAAAAATCGAAGGGGTGATGGAGGCAAAGATAGTAGATGATGGATAGAAAGACAGGAGAGGTGATGAAGGGAAAGACAGATGGATGATGAAAGGAAAGACAGGATGGATGATGAAGGGAAATACAGGATGGATGATGAAGGGAAAGACAAGATGAATATGAAAGGAAAGACAGGATGGATGATGAAAGATAAGACAAGATGGATGATGAAAGGAAAGACAGGATGGATGATGAAAGGAAAGACAGGATGGATGATGAAGAGAAAGACAGGATGGATGATGAAGGGAAAGACAGGATGGATGATGAAAGGAAAGACAGGATGGATGATGAAGGAAAGACAGGGTGGATGATGAAAGGAAAGACAGGATGGATGATGAAAGGAAAGACAAGATGGATGATGAAAGATAAGACAAGATGGATGATGAAAGGAAAGACAGGATGGATGATGAAAGGAAAGACAGGATGGATGATGAAAGATAAGACAAGATGGATGATGAAAGGAAAGACAGGATGGATGATGAAAGATAAGACAAGATGGATGATGAAAGATAAGACAAGATGGATGATGAAAGGAAAGACAGGATGGATGATGAAAGGAAAAACAGGATGGATGATGAAAGGAAAGACAGGATGGATGATGAAAGGAAAGACAGGATGGATGATGAAGGGAAAAACAGGATGGATGATGAAAGGAAAGACAGGATGGATGATGAAGGGAAAGACAGGATGGATGATGAAAGGAAAGACAGGATGGATGATGAAGGGAAAGACAGGATGGATGATGAAAGGAAAGACAGGATGGATGATGAACGGAAAGACAGGATGGATGATGAAGGAAAGACAGGATGGATGATGAAAGGAAAGACAGGATGGATGATGAAGGGAAAGACAGAATGGACGATGAAAGGAAAGACAGGATGGATGATGAAAGGAAAGACAGGATGGATGATGAAGGGAAAGACAGAATGGACGATGAAAGGAAAGACAGGATGGATGATGAAAGGAAAGACAGGATGGATGATGAAAGGAAAGACAGAATGGACGATGAAAGGAAGACAGGATGGATGATGAAAGGGAAGACAGGATGGATGATGAAAGGAAAGACAGGATGGATGATGAAGGGAAAGACAGGATGGATGATGAAGGGAAAGACAGAATGGATGATGAAAGGAAAGACAGGATGGATGATGAAAGGAAAGACAGGATGGATGATGAAGGGAAAGACAGGATGGATGATGAAAGGAAAGACAGGATGGATGATGAAAGGAAAGGACAGGATGGATGATGAAGGGAAAGACAGGATGGATGATGAAAGATAAGACAAGATGATGATGAAGGGAAAGCAGGATGGATGATGAAAGATAAGACAAGATGGATGATGAAGGGAAAGACAGGATGGATGATGAAAGATAAGACAAGATGGATGATGAAGGGAAAGACAGGATGGATGATGAAAGATAAGACAAGATGGATGATGAAGGGAAAGACAGGATGGATGATGAAAGATAAGACAAGATGGATGATGAAAGGAAAGACAGAATGGATGATGAAATATAAGACAAGATGGATGATGAAAGGAAAGACAGGATGGATGATGAAAGGAAAGACAGGATGGATGATGAAGGGAAAGACAGGATGGATGATGAAGGGAAAGACAGGATGGACGATGAAAGATAAGACAAGATGGATGATGAAAGGAAAGACAGGATGGATGATGAAGGGAAAGACAGGATGGATGATGAAAGGAAAGACAGGATGGATGATGAAGGGAAAGACAGGATGGATGATGAAAGGAAAGACAGAATGGATGATGAAAGATAAGACAAGATGGATGATGAAAGGAAAGACAGGGGGTGAGGCAGATAAAACAGTTGGCGTTATTAGTGGAAAGTCAAAGAATTACAGAGGGACAAATCGGGATGGGATGAAGGAAAAACACAAGATGAATGATAGAATGAGAGACAGAATGAGTGACAGAGGGAAAGACAGAAAGGGCAAAGGACAGAAAGACGGGGATGATGAAAAGAAACACAGGAGGGGTGTTAGAGAAAGACAGAATGAATGACGATGGAAAGAGAGAATAAAAAAGAGAAATACAGGCCGGTGATGGAGGGATAAACAGGAAGCATAAAGAAGATACATAGAATCGATAATGGAAGGAAGACTACAAGTTGTGATAGAGTAAAAGAAAAGAGGGATCATTATTTAGATCTGCCCGTTGGAGGGAAAAGCAAGAGGACTGGTTGAGGAAAAGACAGGAGGGGTGATGTATTGGGTCGGCATGGTACTAGACTGCTCTTGCAGGCCGGTAATAACTAGATAATATGTATTTGCCTCTTCTGGATCGACCTGATAGCAGATATATTTAGCCTTGGCCCTGTGTATATAAACCTGATTCCTCTTTCAGGTCTTCTACCGGATCAATCAGATGGTAGATTTCTTAGGGTCCTCTCCACTGAAGCAATCCGACAGCACTTTTCACGTAGGGCCTCGGTTCGTATGCGGCTAAGTTCTGTATTGGTTCCTATGCTGAACGAACCCAATTGCAGATTTCTTATTAGACCATCAACCTTTGTGGCTAAATACAGAACTAATTCCCGGATCATCTCACAATCTGAATTGCTTCTATGTAAAAGTATGGCTCATTTTTTTTAACCATGAAGAAGTTCAGTGAAGCATATGTTTTTAAACCTTGTGTGTGTGTTTCCTTCTGAAAATAGGAAGGGATTGATATCAAAAAGTGTGGGGCTTTTGGGACTCTTGACGCACGGTCTTCTATTTCTTGACTACGTTTCTTTGTTACACCCTGAAGATTGAACGTGTTAATATTCTCTCCAAGTGATAATCGAGGCTGGTATGGAATGTTAAGGATGAAGTCCAAAGAAAAAAGTTAATGAGCTCGAAAAGACCTGTCTGTAACTTTTCGACGAATGTGCATTGATAGGGTTAAAATCAATGATAGGGTTAAAACCAAGTTTACTTTGAACGTATCTTTCTTTGAAATTAAAGCGAAAAGAGATGTTGCTGAGTAATCGGAATTTTACCCATCGTAGTTTTATCATGCTTTAAGGAAACAGCTGTTGGAGCACCTTTTGTTGATCATTGTTCGTGATAAAAAGGAAACCCAATAGGATCGTATATTGCAGACTGAGTGCCAGCTTGACGAAAGTGTAAAGCCTATGTGTCGCACAGTATAAATAGCGTGAAGGCCTTGGAACCACATCATTTTTCCCTGGAACGCGTTGGACAGAAGGAAATTCAAGTTCCTGTTAATAGTCTGAGGTAAATATGACCAATTTTTATGCTCTTTTTCAAGACACTAATGAGGAATGACCTGTTTCAAAAATGCAACTTAAGGTGATTCATATTATAGATAGTGGAAAACAGGATTAAACGTTACAGAGGGATAGCCTACTGGATGAAGTTCATTCGATTTCCGAGGTGGTTTCTATTTATGAAGTTTGTTTCTGAAACATGACTTTTTCAAGGGCATCTGGTTTCCTGTTAGCTGAAATATTGACATTCTTGCACGTCATCATATCGACCATTTTTCAAAAATCTACCTAAGCCAGGTGTGTGTGTGTGTGTGTGTGTGTGTGTGTGTGTGTGTCATGCGCACATACTTATCTTTAAGTTTAGGAGTTGCTGATTGACTGGTGTCTCAACAGTATAGCAAGCTTACACACACACACACACACAGCACACACACACACACACACACACACACACACACACACACACACACACAATTTTCTTATTATCTGTCAGTCAATCAATCTGTCTCTCAAGCTATCCACCTATCTATCTATCTATCTATCTATCTACGTACCTATCTATCTATCTATCTATCTACCTATCTATATCTATCTATCTATCTATCTATCTATCTGTCTGTCTGTATCATTGAGGTACGACCAATAAACTCTGCAAACGTTCTCGCGATAAATAGGCTTAATCACAAAGAGTTCAATGTAACTAGCCCCCACCCCATCCCCTTCTCCTTCCAACATTTCCCTGCTACACCCTCCTTTGTAGCCTTTCCTGTTGTGACAAGGGCAGGCATGTGAACTAATAACGGTGATGACGATTTATTACAGATCCGTGACCAGACCTGAACTAAGCAGCCACAAAGATGAAACTGTTGCTGTGCTTGACTCTGCTTGTGGCTGTCCTCACTGTGACCGGGACAGCTGAGGAAGGTCAGACTACAATCATAAAAGTTTTGTTTCCTCCTCTTTTCCTCCTCAGTTTTGATGGCATACCGCTTGTCTGAAACTTACTCTACCTAACAGAAATAGTTTAAGTGAGGTCGCAGTTTCTGATTAAAAAAAACGTGCAAAGTATCCTAAGGGCAGACGAAGGGATTGCAGGTTAGGATATATTAATAGCTTACCTCAGCATGGCGACATAAACGACCGTGGGCTCCTTTTGGTGGAACATAATTTTCCAACGGTACTAGAGCGCAACTGATTCTACACCACTGCACTGGAAAGTGATCGCGAGGAGGCTCCTCTGCAGCGAATAAATTCTCATGTCGACGACGGATTAGATTCACTGTAGAGGGCTACATTTAGAACGGTCGTTTTCATAACGTCCACCACTCAATGGAACTTTTCACCCGTGTCTGGGTGTCGGTTATCAAGATGTTGCGCAAATGCCACTGACCCAAGTCTAATCAAACAAGGTGGTACTGAGCAAGTGATGTAGGGACTAACTCATTTACAGTTTTGTGTGGGGCTGCAGAATCAAAATGTGGACCAGGAACTGTTCCAGATGATTATTCCGTTATTAAGAATCTTTCCACTGAACGTGAGCAATGTGAAGGAAGAAAGTGATAACATCTATGTGTGGATATATTTCATGGACTGTTTAAATGTCCAGCTGCATAACGTTGGCGTTTCGCATTTTCCCTATCCTATTAGCTAAAATAAAACGTGCATGGGAAATAACCCCTTCAGTCCGCACCTGTTACCTCTCCTGCCAGAAAAAAACTGGTATGGCAGAGGCGTGCGCTCTTTGTAGTCACAGATGTTAATGTGATGTTGTTGTGTAGTATTTGTGTTGGTGATGGTTATTGATGATGTCATACGATGGTATGATACTGTTATTATTATCATTATGACTGTCATCATCATCATCATCAAGCCAAATATTGATGGAAAGAAAACGTCATTGATTGTGTCACCTGGTGGCGAGCTTGTCATCATCATTGTCTCAATCATTACGGTCCAATTGCTCAGATTATTATTGTTGTTATTATTATAATTATGTATCATTATCATTAATATTATCATTATAATTATCATTATTGTTATTGCGATCATTATACATATTATTGCTCTTATTGTTTTTATTATTATTATCATTATATTATTAAGGTTATTATCATCACCATTATTGTTAATATCATTATTATTATTATCATCGTTATCAATGTAATTATTATTATTTGTCACAGAATTACCCCAAGCAACGCGTTTCCTGTCCGTGAAGATGTTGCGAGAAAGCAGAGCTGTCTGCAGTACGTGTTCCTGTGCTGCGAACACTAACAACCCCTGTGGACCCTACTACTATTTTTGTTGTTAACCGCGGTGAATTCACCCCGGGCACGCTCTTCATACTGTACAGGCCTGTGGTCATCCAGCCTCAGTGGGGCAATTCAGCTGGGACCTTCAGGTCAAAACTACCGTGTTCTTCATTATCATGAAGAAAATAAACAATTACTTATTTTTGACGAAACCAGTGACCATTACCATAAGACATAGTTAACCGTGACATGAAAACATCTGGAGTTAATTGATTTTAGGCTGTTGTGATATCAAACGAAAAGTCAAAGGAAATTAAACCATCACAATGTTCTGATAAGCTGTAAGCAATGAAAAAAGCTAATTATGACCGTTGTTGTCGCATTCAGTGCTTTTGCAAAGCAATCAATAATACCGTTATAATGTTCTACCATAGATGAGCGACATTGATAGAAATGAAGGTTCCTTGCGCTGAACCCTGCGAAGTGATCTGAAGCGATCAAAGCTAAGTGAATTTTCGTTGTTTTATTCGTTTATGTCTCACCCGATGAAGACCTAAGAGGTCGAAACGCGTTGTGTTTCGTCTTGTGACTCGTTTGTCCACGTTCTCTGGGCGGTTCGCTAACATTTATTTAAGATTTGTTTAGATTTCCGCCTGCAGTCGTCTCGCTTTGCAACTAGTTTTATTTCAATTATTCAAGAATGTTCATCCAGAAAACCACCCATCTGTACTATGAAGAATATCTTTGTTCACGTTAATGCATTTTTAGAACATTGATTCATGGATTATCGATTGAAAGAGGTTGACTTTGTATAATATCTAGAAGAGAACGATTTTGTGAGTTAAGTGATTTGTTAAAGCCTAGAGACAAATTTCACTGACTTAGGAAATTCCCCGATTCTTCGTTACTGCAGAACAAATCTTAACGAGCTAAAAATCCACGAATTGTTGAATGCTAAGAAAAAGAAATTATTTACAAAAATTGTACGTCTTTTATGTGCAAAAATGAATATTATGTAACTTCTACTTACCAAAGCATGGAACGAGAAACATCATTGTAAGTGGGTACGATGTCATCCTTCCCAATCGTGTTCAGTGTATAAAATTTTGTGTGTGGTGGGAATCTGACGAATTCTATTTTACTGAAAAAAAAATTATGTACGCTACATGGGATTTTTTTGATAAAATATTTTTGTCTTGTCTTTTCCCCCCAAGGACTCTCCTAATCAGAGAAAGCAAAAATAAAAGCTGATATCACGACAGATCTGTTCTTCTTTTTGTCTGTTGTTTCGGTCGCTCGCTCTTATTCTCTAAGTCTGACTGTCTGTCCGTCTGTCTGTCTGTCTGTATGTATGTCTGTCTGTCTATCCGTATGTCTGTCTGTCTGTCTATCTATCTATCCGTCTGTCTGTTTGTCTATCCGTCTGTCTGTCTGTCTGTCTGTCTGTCTCTCTCTCTCTCTCTCTCTCTCTCTCTCTCTCTCTCTCTCTCTCTCTGTCTAAGTCCATAAAAACAATGATCGACAACAATGCACATGTCCCTTACAATCCCAGTCTTCCCCCCACCCCCCCACCCCCCCTCTCCTCTCCCTACTCAACTCCCTCCCTGCAAGAGAGAGAGAGAGAGGGAGGGAGAGAGAGAGAGAGAGAGAGAGAGAGAGAGGAGACAGACAGACAGACAGACAGAGACAGAGAGAGAGAGACGTGGGAGTAAAGTCTTCTGCATTGAGTACATGACTGTTTGCTAGCTGAGAGAGAGAGAGAGAGAGAGAGAGAGAGAGAGAGAGAGAGAGAGAGAGAGAGAGAGAGAGAGAGACGGTGGGAGTAAAGTCTTCTGCATTGAGTACATGACTGCTAGCTTTACACCTGTAATGCTTCGATAGTGAAGGAACATAGAGACAGACAGACAGACAGACAGACAGACAGAGACAGAGAGAGAGAGAGATTCCTCTGCATCGGGTGGATGACTGTTCGATAGCTCTACATCTGTAATGCAGCGTCACAGAAATGCAGTGATAAGTGTACGGATGGTTGGCAATGAAACCAGTTTGATCAATATGTAATGATACTGTAATGCAGTGCTACTGGGACCTAGGAACAAAGAACAGCAGGTTAGCATGAACATAGTGCTATCTACAAAAAGCATTTCTTCTGTTGTTGGTTTTTTTTCAAGACAGAGCGCTTCCGAGGCGTCATGGTGAAGCTAGAAAACACTGGTGTATCAACAACACATAGTCACTGAATGTAGGACAATGGCCCCATTTTTATCATCAAAGTACCACGCGTGGTCATGAGTCACGTGAAACTTCCTTTGATTTGACTCGTGCGTACAGATCATTGCTGTGACATGTGGCGCTTTCTGAGCGTGAGATTAGGCTCCGCGAGAAAAGGTTGTGGCTTTTTCAACATTCGGAGACACATTTGGCTTCATGGTCGTGCTGGTACAGTTGCAGCACTAAACTATTTATCATAGTCTTGTTGTAAAGAAATTACACACACACACACACACACCACACACACACACACACACACACACACACACACACACACACGCGTACGCACGCACGGACGCGCGCACGCACGCACACACACACACACAAGTGTATGTGCACACACACCTACACACGCACACATATATATATTTGGCTGGCTGGCTGGCTGGCTGTCTGTCTGGCTGGCTGTCTGGCTGTCTGTCTGTCTCCCTTTCTCTCTCTCTCTCTCTCTCTCTCTATCTCTCTCTCTCTCTCTCTCTCTCTTCATCTATCTATCTATCTATCTATCTATCTATCTATCTCTACTAGACTGCCGGTGGTGGTCTGAGTCGTTAGTCTTTCAGGATCAGAAGAGAGAACTGACCAAGATGCAGCTTGTCAGGCAAAAGAACCTGCGGGCCACAAACGAGTGGACCCTGGCAGAAAATGAGGCATGTACATGTTAAGAAAAACACTCACAGGTAGGCAGAAAGGGAGATGTGAGAGAAGAGAAACAGGTGACACTTTAATGTCATGTCAAACAGCTGTCTGCCTGTCTGTCTATCTGTCTGTTTGTCTATCCATGTGTAAACGTGTGTGTGTGCGCGCGCGTGTGAGCATGCCTGCGTGCGTGAGTACCTGCGAGCGTGCTTGCGTGCATGCGTGTGTGTGTGTGTGGGGGGGGGGGGGGGGCGCAAAGAGACAGGAAGAGAGAGAGAGAGAAGGGGGGGGGGGGGGACAAGTTTTCCAGTAGGCCTGTTGCTGACTTGTATTTATCACTAGTCTATCAGTTACATCAGCAGCAGACAGTCGTTCTGATGACGACGATGATAATGATGATGATGGTGATGATGGCGATAACCTTCTGACCGAGCACAGAAGCCATGAAGTCACCAACGGTAGCAGCTTTTAACTGCCGCCAGTGGATCGGTCACAGCATCGTTGCCTTCAGGCTTTCAATAAAGATGGGTCGTCAACACAGTGTGGAGTGACGCTATGTTGTGTTGTAGACTGGTGTGGCGTGGTGTGGTGTAGTGTGATGTGGTATGGTGAAGCGTGTTCTAACGTGGTATGATGCGGTGTTGCGTGGCGTTGTGGTGTGGTGTGGTGTGGTGTGGTATGGTGTGGTGTGGTGTGACGTTGCGAGACCTGGTATGGTGTAGCAGGATGTGGTGGAATAAGATGCAGTAGGGTGAAGCGTGTGATGGTGTTGTATGGTGTGGCGTCCTGAGGTGGTGTGATGAGGTAAGACATTGTGATGTGGCACAGTGAGAAGAATATGATGTGGCTTGTGGACTGATGTGGTGTGGCATTGTGATGTGGTGTGATGTGGGTGTGGCGTGTTGTGGTGTAGCAGGGTGTGATAGAGTATGATGTAGTAGGGTGAAGCATATTGTGGGTATTTTATGGTGTAATGTGGTGTGGTGTGGTGTGTGTGTGATATAATATAGTGTTTCATCGTGATGTGGTGTTATGTAGTGCGGTGCGCTTAGCGTTTCAAAGTGTTCTAAAAATGCTCCAATATGACACCTAGAAGGCTGTTTCTTGTTTTTTTCTCTTACTAATTTTCTAATATGCCTTGGGATCCTTATTTCCAAAATTTCCATTTTTAAAACAAAATCTGTATGATGCCTTTTAAAATGCTTGTTTACTTCGTTTTAAGCTATACTGGCTTATTTGCAATTATCACAAATCCGTTCTTTACGCAACCGTGTATCCCAGTTTTTCACCGTGAGAAAAGCTTTTACCGTCTTTGGGGGGTTACCTCTACGCCCAGCATTTATTGTGAATAGTCAGTTTTATCAGCTCTCCGTTATAACAGCAGAAACTCTGTAACAATAATGTCAATATTTTCATGTTGCAGAGAATCGTTATATGATGCATTGAACAAAATGTCAAATAGGAAATCTTACTTGAGGCAGAGAACAGTAATCAGTAAATAACGAACAAGTAGGGTAACTCTTGCTCCCATAATGAAATAAATACTCGCCCATAACTCCGGGTGAATACTGCTTACGACACCGAATCACCTAGCAGAAATGACAACACAGAGTTCTATGCATTCTATGTCATTTCTGCTAGGCGATTCGGTGTCGTAAGCACTCATCGTTTGGAGTTATGAGCGTGCATTTATTTTATTATGGGAGCAAGAGTTACCCTGCTTGTTCCTCGTGAAATGTCAAATAACTGTTTTGTCTTCTTATTTTTGATAATATCTAAAGCTGCAACAATGGTGAACTCTTTATTTTTACACCAATTAGGCTTATTTCGGACAGGCGTATTGGTAGGTCCATGAATAATTCCCTTATTGACAAAACTGGTTGTACCAATGCCTATTTCATCATGTTAAACATTGTGCTAACATGGACCATTCATGTCAAATTTTAGTACAGTAGGGCAAGGCATACCAGAGCACAATCCACAAAATTCAAGGACTTGGAAACTGGATGCAAAATTGTGAAAGAGTGCTGATACAACAGCTTAATCAACGACACTGACATTCTTACATGTGCGTTTACCAATACCAGCAACAGAGCCAGAGCATCCCTTTACAATTACAACAGTCACAGTCTTACAAAGACTTGATACTTTTTTAATTTAGCTATAAAGCACAGTATTGCATAAGACTGTTTTGCACATGTAGCACTTACGATCGGCTTACCCAATTTCAAATGTCATGTCAAAGTATCATCAGCTGTTTGTGTATTATTTAGTAACCCAGCCCTTGCATTCAAATTGACCATAAAAATGTGACTATGTGTAATCAATGGAATGCAATAATCCTTTTATCTGAGTAAATACATCTTTTTACGACATCCTTTTCTCAGATCAGATTCTAATTTGTTTACTAGATAGTTACATAAAGATGTTCATTGATCTGGTTTATGTTATATACAAAATATCAAATCAATATTAAATCAGACAATATAAATAGACACAAAAAGTAACCAGAGAAGACAATAGCAAAAACGATGCAGAGGGATTTATGAAGATAAATTGAAATCTGAAATTCAATTTGAAGAATTTTAACAATAGAGGAAACAAAACCATATCACGCACGTACGCACATACACACACGCGCGCAAGCGCGTACAACACACACACACACACACACACACGCGCGCGCGCGCGCGCGCGCGCGCACGCACACACACACACACACACACCCACACACACACACACACTCGCGCACACACACACACACGCACACACACACACACCACACACACACACACACACACACACACACACACACACACACACACACACACACACACACACACACACCACACACTGTTACAAAAATTGAC
>CM065714.1:97126980-97141980 GCA_033310375.1 Conus canariensis | reverse complement strand
TCCCTTATGCAGCTAGTGAAGAGTTTTCATATCTGTAATATATTTTCTTAATTTCATGTTCCCAGTTTCTCCATCTTCAAACTCCCCCCCCCCCCACCCCCCACCCCCCACCCCCAAGTCGAAATCTTTGCCAAGTCATTACTATGAAGACAGTTCAGTTGTTGGCCTGCGCTTGTTTTTCCCCCACTATTCGATTGTTCGTCTATGTATTTGTCTGACTTTATTCAAGTTTAAAAGGCTGTGCCAGTCTTGAATAAAAGTTACTCTGTGTTAGGTTTTCTTATGGGAGCAAGAAATACCCCACTTGTTTACTGTTTATCGTTTACTGTTCCCTGCCTCATTTCATTTCCGATAATTATTATGGTTTTGAGTACGAGTATAGTTATTATTGTTGTTGTTATCATCATCATTACTATCATTGTTGTTATTATCATTGTTATTATTATTATCATCATCATTATTACTATTATTATTGTCATCATCATCATTATCATTATCATCATTATCATTATTATCATCATTATCATTGTTACTATCATGATAATAATCATCAATTATAATTATCATTATCATCATCATCATCATCATCAACATCATCGTCATTCTTCTTCCTCGTCTTCTTCTTCTTCTTCTTCTTCTAATTATTGTTATTACTGTTATTATTAGTAACAGATTTACCCTGGGCAGCACGCTTCCTTATTATGATTATTATCATTATCATGATGATGATGATGATGATGATGATGATGGTGATGATGATGATAAGGATGATAATGATGATGATGACGATGACGATTATCATTATATCATTATCATCATTATCATTATCATCATCATCCTGATCATCATTGTTATTATTATTATTATCGTTATTGTTATCATTACAGATTTATCCCGGGCAGCGGGCTTCCTGCTGGGGGAGATGGTGCGAGAGAGTCGTACTATCTGCTCGTGCTCGTGCGACCAGAACGCTGACAACCCTTGCCCCCCCTACCGGTACTACTGTGTTAACAGCTGTGACCAGAACGCTGACAACACTTGCCCCCCCCCCCCCGTACCGGTACTATTGTTGTTAACAGCTGTGACCAGAACGCTGACAACCCTTGCCCCCCCTACCGGTACTATTGTTGTTAACAGCTGTGACCAGAACGCTGACAACCCTTGCCCCTCCTACCGGTACTATTGTTGTTAACAGCTGTGACCAGAACGCTGACAACACTTGACCCCCTACCGGTACTATTGTTGTTAACAGCTGTGACCAGAACGCTGACAACCCTTGCCCCCCCCCCCCTACCGGTACTATTGTTGTTAACAGCTGTGACCAGAACGCTGACAACCCTTGCCCCCCCTACCGGTATTACTGTTGTTAACAGCTGTGACCAGAACGCTGACAACCCTTGCCCCCCCTACCGGTACTATTGTTGTTAACAGCTGTGACCAGAACGCTGACAACCCTTGCCCCCCCTACCGGTACTATTGTTGTTAACAGCTGTGAAATCACCTCATCCATCGACAAAAATGAACGATGAATTCAATTAACAAAAAATAAAAGAAAACGATAATGTCAAACGAAAGAAAAAATATGGAAACAACTCAGTATGAATGCATTATTCTCTCTCTCTCTCTCTCTCTCTCTCTCTCTCTCTCTCTCTCTCTCTCTCTCTCTCCTCTCTCTCTCTCTCACACACACACACACACACACACACATCACATCACATCAAATCACATCACACCACATCACACCATATCACAAACACATATACATATGAAGTCACAGTTTAAAAAAAAAATATTACAAATTTTTGGGGGGGGGCAGCCCAAAACCTCTTGCGCTGCACGGTTTTACGCATTGTACCACACTCACATTTTTGTGTGACGCCATAGTAGTTTCAGCAGGCATTAATAACTTCGTAGTAAGGCGTCTGAACTACGGAAAATACACAAATAAACATATAAAAATCTGATTCGGATTCCGCACAGCTGAGAAATGTAAACTGTCCAATCTACATGAATTTTAAATTAACTGCCTTTGATTTTCATGTTGTGATCTTTGATTCTGTTCATTTAATTCAATTCTTTTGTGAAACAAGAAATGACTGGACGTGTATCATTAAATTGCATGAGAAATTGTATAATATAGCAAACAAACCTATGACGCTGTAACAGCGTCTATTTTGACACCAAACTCTGCACCGAATATAACAAAATTTGTATTGAATTTCTTGTTATAAGACTTTGGACATTTTTCTTAAATAGGTCCGACAGAACTGACTCACACGTTCACATCTCAACAGAAAATGTTCAATACAATCTCTTTCTTCCTTACAGAAGTTGCAACGGTTACAATTTTCGACTCCAAGTTCTTTTATGACTGTTTGTTTTTGATACAGTTTGCAAGTGCAATAATATTTCCAAGCACTAACATTTTGTTGTTAAAAAAAGACTGCTTAGCAAGTGGTTCGTAAGACGTTTTAGGTTCTCTTTTAGCAAATTGTTGATATGCTTTAAAAGTATGGATCTAAAACAAATTGTTGCTTTTTTCAATAGTTTCCCAAACACGGACCATAACATTTCAAGTAATTCAAAACTTGGTATACAGTGCTTCCAACCTTTTCCTTTTTGTGAGTTGCATATTGTAGTTTTCTGAACCAGGTGAGTTTTAGAGCTGTGGCGTCTGATACACCAAGCCCACCATCTCTTTACTCTCAATCTTTCTGTTGATCCTGCCGTGCTTTCTGCTCCACATAAATCAATAACAAACTAACTGAAGTTTATTACTAAAATCATCTGGGGGAATTAGAAATTAATATCCAAAGATGTGCCAGCAGAGACAAAATCAAAGATTTCAACACAACAATTCTCCGATGTGGTGTGACACACCCTTTGAACTAGACTTTGAATAATATCTTATCCTCGGAGAAGTTTTCAACGTAGATTTTAGAATCACGTTCCTTTCATTTTTGTGTATACAATACACCAAGTCTCTTAAAATATTTGGATTCCATGTGAAGTTCAGGTGTGGCATATATTTTTCTTTCAATACTTCTCACTTTCTAGCCATACTGCTTGTCATTTGTGTGTGTGTGTGTGTGTGTGTGTGTGTGTGTGTGTGTGTGTGTGTGTGTGTGTGTGTGTGTGTGTGTGTGTGTGTGTGTGTGTGTGTATTCAAAAGCAATCCAGAGACGTTTGCAAATTTATTTATTATTTGAATTAATATTTCAAGAGAACTCAACCTCTTTCATTTATCAATAGAGTATCATCCGCAGATTGAGAGATTGTACGCTCAACGTTATTAACATGGGTTCCTTTTATATCTTTATCTTCTCTTATCATTATAGCCAGTACCTTGACACAACGAATAGCCCCTCCCTCCAACCACCACCACCACCACCTGCTTGCAGTCACGTTCAGTTTAAAACCATCCTGTACAATGACCATTTAGAAAAAAACTGTAGACTTAATCAATTTAGTTGGTTCGGATGAGGAATTTGCACAGGCCCTCGATGCCAGGCGCCTGAAACTCAACCTGCCACGAGCAAACGAAACTGAAGATTGGGAGAAACTGGATGCAAAAATCGTCCAAAGACTCGATGCACTGATAGGGAAAAGCACCCTGGAACACAAACTAGCCACATATGGGGACATTGTGTATGCCACATGTAGAGACGCCTATGGAGCAAAACTGCCCAAAGAAAAAACACCTCCAAAGAAATCCAGACGCCAAGAAAAGATGGACAAGATCAGGGTCCAAAAGAAAAACCTCAAGATGCAAATGAAGACCGCACTGCCAGCTGAAAAACAAGGCTTGGAAAAACTGTGGAAAGACCTGAAAGAAAAACACAGCGCCCTCAGCAAAGCGGAATCTGCGAGGAAGAGGAAGAGCAAAAAGAAGAAGACACAAGAGCGCTTCTTCAGAGACCCCTTCCAGTTTGCCAGAACACTGTTTGAGCAGCCAAAATCTGGGACCCTAAGTGTGGACAAAGGAGTTCTTGAGCAGCATCTGAGGAAAACATACTCTGACCCACAGAGCAAAGCACCACTCGACATTCAAGGTCTGGTGTGGCCAACCAACCCTGAGGAACAGTTCAATGGCAAGCCTCCAACGTTGGCGGAAATCAAGAAGGTGGTCGACAAAGCCAGAGCCAAATCATCACCAGGGCCAAACGGAATACCTTACCAGCTTTACAAGAAATGTCCCAAGGTGCTGGAGTGGCTCCACAGGCTGCTGCGATCGGCTTGGAGAAACCAGAAGATCAGCGGCCAGTGGATGACGGCAGATGGTGTGTACATCCCCAAAGAGCAAAACTCAAGTGACATCAGCCAGTTCAGGCCAATATCACTACTGAACGTCGAAGGGAAAATCTTCTTCTCTGTCATGGCAGCAAGGCTGACCAAGTACCTGATGGAAAACAAGTACTTGGATGTGTCAGTCCAGAAAGGTGGCATCCCAGGCGTGGCTGGCTGTGTAGAACACGCCACAATGATCTGGGACGCAATCCAAAAAGCAAAAACAGAAAAGAGAGACCTGGACGTAGCGTGGCTTGATCTGGCAAACGCATATGGATCTGTGCCCCATGAGATGATACAGTTGGCTCTTGAGATGTACCATGTGCCAAAGAACATCCGCGACATGCTCAAGAAGTACTTCAATGGCTTCTCAATGCGGTTCTCTACCAAGGAGTACACAACAGACTGGATCAACTTGGAAGTGGGTATTGCAATGGGCTGTGCAATTTCCCCAATACTGTTCGTGCTGGCAATGGAACTCATCTTGAAAGCAGCAACAAACAACGCGAGACAAACAGACCTTGGCGATGGATACAAGATGCCTCCTCTCAAGGCCTTCATGGATGACACTACAGTGATTTCATCCAGAGAAGACGAGACACGTCATGTGCTGGAGAGGCTGGACGACATAGTTGCCTCATCCAGAATGAAGTTCAAGCCAAAGAAATCACGGAGTCTCTCACTGAGGAAAGGAAAAGTGGCCGGATCTGTGGTCTTCAGTGTTGCCAACCAGGCCATTCCAACAGTCACAGAAGAACCAGTCAAGAGCCTTGGAAGATGGTATGATGATACGCTGAAAGACACACAAAGAGCAAAAGAAACCAAGCAGATGGCGGAGGAAGGCTTGGAGACCATTGACCAGTGTGGGCTCCCTGGCAAATACAAGGTCTGGTGTCTGCAGTTCATGCTGATACCAAAGCTCCTATGGCCTCTGATGATATACGACATCTGCACCAGCATAGTGGAGGCAATGGAAGCCAAAATCAACAAGTTCACAAGGAAATGGCTTGGTGTCCCACCCTGTCTGACTGACATAGCGCTGTACTGTCGCCAAGCAAAGCTGAAACTACCACTGAAATCCATCCTGGAGGAATACAAAGCAGGGAAGATCAGACTTCAAAGCATGCTGGAGGACTCAGGAGACAAGGTGGTAGAAGCAATCAAGCCCCAGCTGAAGACAGGCAGAAAATGGAAAGTTCAAGAGGCGATGGATTCTGCAAAAGAAAGTCTCAAGATCAGAGAAATAACAGGACACACACAGACCAACAGACAAGGACTGGGGGTGACCAAAACTGAATGGTGGTCAAAGGCCAAAGGAAAAGCCAAAAGAGACATGATGATTCAGGAGATGAGAAAAGAAGAAGACCAAAAAAGACTCCAAAAAGCAGTCCAGCAGAGCCAGCAAGGGCAATGGACAACGTGGGAGAATGCACTCCAAAGAAGTCTCACTTGGAATGACATTTGGCACATGGCCCCTCTCAGGATCAGCTTCATTCTCAGATCTGCATATGACCTTCTGCCCTCAAATGCAAACCTGGTGAAGTGGGGGAAAACAGACGATCCTGCATGCCCCCTCTGCCATGAAAAACAAACAGTGGAGCATGTCCTAAGCTCATGTAAAGTAGCCCTGGCTCAAGGAAGGTACACATGGAGGCACAACCAAGTGCTCAAAGAGATTGTACAAGTAGTCTGGGCTAGTACCAACACCACAAAAGGGAAAATCAGGACTCCAAAAGCACCCGCAACATTCTTCACGGCAGGAGGCAGCAAATCATGGCCAAGAACAACAGTGCCACTCGAAACATGCAGGCAGAGTCTGCTGGACGGGGCAGATGACTGGGAGTGCACTGCAGACCTCCCAGAATGGAAGAGTCACCCAGAGATCATCAGCAATAGTGGCATGAGACCAGACATAGTAGTCCACTCTAAGTCAACCAAGCAGCTGATCATGATCGAGCTCACGGTGCCATATGAGAACAGAATGGAGGCAGCTCAAATCTACAAGACTGAAAAGTATGCTGATCTGGCAAACAGCCTGAGGAGAGAAGGCTATCAGGTCAAAGTCCTCACTGCAGAAATTGGAGCTAGGGGGTTTGTAGGAACGTCTGCATACAGCCTCATGAAACAGCTCTCAGTTGCAGGGAAGGAAAAAACCAGAGCCCTGAAAGCAATGGCAGAAGCGGCAGAGAGGTGTTCAAGCTGGATCTGGTCAAGGAGGAACAAAAGTGAACTTCATAAGGCTTAATTTCCCTACAAATATCAGGTGTCCCTGTGGCTCAGTGGTTAAAGCGCGAGTCATTAAGTGGAAAATGAGCATGTCCAGAGGGTCATGGGTTCGAATCCCAGCCATGGCTCGTCCCAAGATGGAAAAAAAAAAAAAAAAAAAAAAGGGGGCAGCAGAGGGACATCCGGAGTCATGAACCGGGTGTGGCCCAACCCCCCTAGAGTGTCAGGAGATAAGGGCCGAAACACTTGCTTGAAGGGGGCTTCTCTTCTGAGGACTCTCTGCTGCCACGCTCTCCACGAGTTTCTTTCTACTATAAAGGGTTTCGATCAATCGACTTATAGAAGGGCCAATACCAGAAGCTTTTCAGGCTTTGAACATAAAAATTCCAGTAAACAGAATCGACAGCTTTTTTCAAAATCTAAAAACAGAAGCATGCCTGATAGCTTTTGTTTTAATCTAAGTAGTTTATTAAATCGTATGTAAGTCTATATCTATTAGCAACAAATGTATCTGGTCTTTGTTAATCAATTTTAATCAAACTTTCTTAATTCTATTTGCAATACAGGAAGATTTTATATAAAACTTTCTAAAGAGAAATTGCTCTCCAGTTGGTTAGAAATTCTCTTGGTTTATCTGGTTCAGGGATATATATTATCAAAAGTTCTCCCTGAGTTATGACGGTTCACCATCTCTAAAATCTTTGTTCAGTGCTTTACCAGTAAAGAGACTTTGCTGTTTCAAAAAAAAAAGAAAAAGAAAATTGTACATCTCTAAAAATTCAGCTCTAAAGCAGGACTGTTTCCGTTTCGCATTTTTTTCCATGTGCATCCTGCCCCTTCCAAAGTCATTTCACCTTCTAAGAGGTTTTGTTCTTCTAACGACCGTATTTCTCTGATTAAATCCTTTATTTGCGCGTGCGTGCGTGCGTGCGTGCGTGAGTGCGTGTGTGTGTGTGTGTGCGTATGTGTGTGTGTGTGTGTGTGTATGTGTGCGTGTGTGTGAGCGTGTGTGTGTGTGTGTGTGTGTGTGTGTGTGTGTGTGTGTGTGTGTGTGTGTGTGTGTGTGTGTGTGCTGAACTTAACCTCAGTGAAAACTAAAAGTGATGTTGAAAGAAAAGAACCCTCTTTTCCCCGTAGAAATTATTTGGTTAAGTTCCTCAGTTTTGAAGGAATGATTTGACTCGACCTTTGCCAGCTGACGTAGTTGCCCAAACTGAATGAATTCAAAGCATTTGAAATGCAGCACGGCAGACATAAACGAACTAAATAATGGTACAAAAATATATTATTTAATTGCCTCATTTATTCAAAAGGCCTATTGAGTCAACTTCGGAAGACCTTCTTCAGAGGCACCTCAAAATGATTTCCAACACTTTTCCTTAACGGGTAAAGTCAGTGCCGACTGGTTATTAGAACTTACTAACCAGCCAACCAGCCAATACAGACGAATCAATGTATCTTCACCTGAAGGGTTTCTCACCGTGGAGTTACAAACTGCATAAAGTCAGTGCTGATTGGTTATTAAATCTCACAGCAACCAATCTAAACAGACGAAACAATGCACCTCCACCTGAAAGATTTCTCACTTTGGAGTTGCAAAGTGCCTAAAGTCAGTGCTGATTGGTTATTAGAACTCACGGCAACCAATCAAAACAGACGAAACAATGCACATCCAGCTGAAAGGTTTCTCACTTTGGAGTTGCAAACTGCATAGTCAATGCTGATTGGTTATTAGAACTCACAGCAACCAATCAAAACAGACGAAACAATGCACCTCCACCTGAAAGGTCTCTCACTTTGGAGTTGCAAACTGCGAGCGTCCAACAGGTGATCAAAGTACCAGTTCAACTTTTTGTGCGCTAATGGCACAGGCATACAGAAAGTCTAAAGCTCTGTGAACTATTCATAAGAAGGGCCGACAATTTGCACAACTGTGTAAGAGTCAAACGCTGTACCTTTACTACCTTCCCATCCTTATTCAGGTCTAGAGGAACCATTCCTACTGGCTTAAACACAGCATGATGGTTTGAGAGGAAGAAAGGATCGCCACTGGTAATATGCAACATACATGAATATATCACAAATACTGGTCTGTAATATAAATATGTACGCAACCCCAAAAATGCTAGCACTTGCTACACTTATTATCAATTCTAAAGGATTACTAGAAATTCCAATATTCATGATTAATACCAAATAATAACTAGAAATTACTATACTTATTAATGACAAACAATGATGAAAATTCTTATATTTGTCATTAATATGAAATAATAACCAGAGATTCATGTATCACCTGTACCAAATGTGTGTGTGTGTGTGTGTGTGTGTGTGTGTGTGTGTTGTGTGTGGTTGTAGTGTGTGTGTGGTGTGTGTGTGTGTGCGTATTTCATGCACACACAGCCCCCCCCCCTCCCCCTCCTTGCCTCCTTCACCGTACGGCATACTTATCAACAACATCAACTGAATTCAACTGGGTGCATGTAAGTAAATATGCACACCTACTTCTAATGCTTGGTGTTTGAGAACTTCCAAACGGTGCTTTGACGAAAGCAATGAAAATTTGTAGTACTCATAAAGAGACACTCTTTGGCAAAACATCGACTTTGGTGTTTGCTTTTGAACTCCACCCACAAAAACCCCCGTGCCTTAGAACCTACGCGCCGCTTCAGACTTAAATGGACGCTTTGAGGTGTGAAGTGCTGGCCTAACAGATAACGCGCCAGCCTCAGAAGCCGGAAAATGACGTGTTCAGGGTTCGAATCACGCGCATGCCCAGTCGCTGGGTCTGTTTTATTCTTTTTTTATATTCCCCATTTGCCAGTCCCCGCCCGCTAGACTTCAAGAGCCTTCCTCTTCATCTGAAGTGGTTGTGTGGGCGTTAATCTGTCGGACGAGTCTCCCACCATCCCCCCACCATATCTCTCTGCAGACGTTTTGTGACATAGATTCATGATAACTTCATGTTTGAGGTAGGAACATAAATATTTAGACAGATGCATCGATTGGTGAAGACATGTTGATCTCTGAATGTGTGTGTGTGTGTGTGTGTGTGTGTGTGTGTGTGTGGTGTGTGTGTGTGATGTGTGTGTGTGTGTGTGTGTGTGTGTGTGTGTGTGTGTGTGTGTGTGTGTGTGAATGTGGGAGGAAGTGCATTGTGTGTGTGCGTGTGTGTTGTGTTTGAGAGGGGGGGGGGGCGGACAGAGAGAGAGAGAGAGAGAGAGAGAGGTGTGGTGTGTGTGTGTGTGTGTGTGTGTGTGGTGTGTGTGTGTGTGTGTGTGCGTGCGCGCGCGCGTGTGTGTGTGTGTGTGTGTGTGTGTGTGTGTGTTGTGTGTGTGTGTGTGTGTGTGTGTGAGTTTGCATGTGTGTGTGTGTGTGTGTGTGTGCGCATGTGTGTGGTGTGTGTCTGTGTGTCTGTGTGTCTGTGTTATGGCCCACCACCTTCATCCTAGTGTCAGCTGCAAACAACATGAACTGACCTAAAGAGGGTGCATGCATGTAAGTACGCATTCCTCTTTTGAACACTTTCAAAGCTTGCTGTTTGGGAGCTCCCAAATGGTGCTTTGATGAAAGTGATGAATAGTTGTAGCGCTCATAAAGTGACACTCTTTAGTGAAACATCGACTTTGGTGTTTGCTTTTGAACCCTGACCACCAAACCAAAGTGCTTTGAAAGCTACTGGCTGCTTCAGTCTTAAATGGACGCTTTGAGGTGTGAAGTGCTGGCCTAACAGATAACGCGCCAGCCTCAGAAGCCGGAAAATGACGTGTTCAGGGTTCGAATCACGCGCATGCCCAGTCGCTGGGTCTGTTTTATTCTTTTTTTATATTCCCCATTTGCCAGTCCCCACCCGCTATACTTCAAGGGCCTTCCTCTTCATCTGAAATGGTTGTGTAAGCGTTAATCTGTCAGACGAGACACCCGCCATCCCCCCACCATTTCTCTCCATAGAGGTTTCGTGACATACATTCATGATGACTGCAAATTTTACATAGGAACATGGATATTAAGACAGATATATCGACTGGTGTGGACATATGCATGTGTGTGTGTGTGTCATTTATTTAACGTCTTTCCACTAATCGTGATGTTAGACATGTGTGTGTGTGTGTGTTGTGTGTGTGTGTGTGTGTGTGTGTGTGTGTGTGTGCGTGCGTGTGTATGTGTGCGTGTGTGTGTATGTGTATGTGTCTGTATGTGTCTGTGTGTGTCTTTGTGTGTCTGTGCATGTCTGTGTGTGTTTGTGGACACGTGTGCACATGTGTGTGTGTGTGTGTGTGTGTGTGTGTGTGTGTGTGTGTGTGTGTGTGTGTGTGTGTGTGAGTGTGGGAGTAAGTGTATGTGTGTGTGAGTGTTGTGTGTTTGTGTGTGTGTGTGTGTATGTGTGTGTGTGTGTGTGTCGTGTGTGTTCTGTGTCTGTGTGTCTGTGTGTATGTGTGTCTGTGTGTATGTGTGTGAGCGTTGTGTGTATGTGTGTGTGTGTTTGTGTGATCGCACCTCCCCCCCCCCCCCCTCCATCACTAAAATCAGCTATAAACAACATGAACTGAATTGAATTTGGTAGTACGCACACCTACTTTTGATCACTTTTAATGCTTGTTGTTTGGAAACTCACACATGGTGCTTTGACGAAAGCAATGAAAAGTTACAGCACTTATAAAGCGACACTCTTTGGCAAAACATCGATGGTGTTTAGTGTTTGCTTTTGAACCCCAACAGCCAAAAACGCCATGGCTTGAAACCTATGCGCCGCTTCAGTCCTAAATGGACGCTTTGAGGTGTGAAGTGCTGGCCTAATAGATAACTCGGCAGCCTCAGAAGTCGGAAAATGACGTGTTCAGGGTTCGAATCACGCGCATGCGCAGTCGCTGGGTTTTTTTTTATATTCCCCATTTGCCAGTCCCTGCCCTCTAGATTTCAAGGGCCTTCCTCTTCATCTGAAGTGGTTGTGTGGGCGTTAATCTGTCGGACGAGACTCCCACCATCCCCCCAACATTTCTCTTCATAGACGTTTTGTGACATTACATTCAGACGAATTCATGTTTTACACACAAGGATATTGAGACAGATGCATCGATTGTATATCTATCTCTCTATCTGTGTGTGTGTGTGTGTGTGTGTGTGTGTGTGTGTGTGTGTGTGTGTGTGTGTGTGTGTGTGTGAGTGAAAGTGTACGTGCATTTGTATGTGTATGAGAGAGAGAGAGAGAGAGAGAGAGAGAGAGAGAGAGAGTGGCCGTGTCTTCTGTGGGTTTTTTACAGGTCTTGCTTGGAAACTCTAAAAGCGTCAGCACACATAAACTCACACTCTTCTGTGTTCTCTTTTGAGGTCTGCTGCCAGTAGATTTCTACCGCCCTGAATAGTTGTTTTCTTTTGAACTCTGACTACGGCGGGTAAGCTCATAGCGTCAAATCTTTGCGCTGCTTCTGTCCCAAAGTGACGCTGTAACATGTGAAATACTGGACAATAGGTAACTCGCCAGCCTTAGGAACCAAAAATTGACAGGACCAATGTCTGAGTCAAGTACGTAACTGGCTGGATTGTTTTTCTTCTTATTCCTCTTCCACAGCCTCCCTCCCCCCCCCTCCTCTCTCTCTCTCTCTCTCTCTCTCTCTCTCTCTCTCTCTCTCTCTCTCTCTCTCTCCCAAGCGCTATTTTTTTTATCTTAGGTAGTTGTGTGGATCAAGCATTTCAATTGAGACTTTAGGTGGAAAGGTGGGCTAGAAAATATTATACTTGCCATGGAAGTGAGAGAACCACATATCCCTGGTTCGGATCTTTCACTGGGAGCTTTCTAACCTCTGCCCTTTATCACTCGACCTGGAATGGTGGTCTAATCGCCAGTCTTTCAGACAAGATAAACCAGTTTCTCATATGCGAGCATGCACTGAGTGCACATAAAGAAAATCTGTGGTGACAGTGGAGTTAGTTGTCCCCAGCAAAATCTCTGCAGTGAAATGCGCTTCAGCAGGAATGCACAAATATATACACAGAGAGCAAAAATGAGGATGGCAAAACACCATCAAGACAAGCTTTTCCAGGGGAAGGGCAGATCGAATTTTACACAAATTTATTTTAACGATGAAGCTGTACAACAACACAATGCTATACAATGCAGTGGTCCTATATATATAGCATACAGAAATTACGCAAGTACAAAAACAAACAAATTTGAAAGAGCTGTCTTTGGAATTATCATGTTGAATACTCCCCCGTCTGCACCCCTCCACCCACCCACCCTCAGTGGCCCCAGCCACAGTCCCCATCCCCTCTCCCACTGCCTTAGCTCTTTCCCTCATCCTCTGTCTTTGATGGGCAAAAGGATATGCGTGCAAGAGTTGTGTGGTTTGTTGGCGAGGAATCATATGGTCGATTATTTCTTTCTTTTTCATATCTAACACGATTCTCTCAAAAGTCCATTCACCTTTCTTGCCATGTCATATCGCAGTCTGTCTGGTTTGATACAAGTGTTTGTGTGTACAACTGTGAGTAAGTACGCGCGCGAGCACGTGTGTGTGTGTGTGTGTGTGTGTGTGTGTGTGTGTGTGTGTGTGTGTGTGTGTGTGTGTGTGTGTGTGTGTGACACAGAGAGAGAGAGAAGAAGGGAGAGAGATAGAGAAGAATGGTATGCATGCCTTCCTTTGAACACTTTTAATATGTGCTGTGTGGAAACTCTTTGAAAATGCTTTGACGAAAGCAAGGAAGGCTGCAGCACTCATAAACGGACACTCTTTTGGTTAACCGTTAACCATGGTGTTCTCTTCTCTTTTGAACTCAAGCAAGGGAAAAATTCATTACTTCAAACCTATGCGCTGCTTCCGTCCCAAAGGATGCTTTAACATGCAAAGTATTGGCCTATTAGATAACTCGCCTGTCTTAGAAGCAAAAAAAAAGAATAAATAACGGGACCAACGTTTGGATCAAATGACTTAGAAGCCAAAAAAAAAATGAATAAATAGCAGGACCAACGTTTGAGTCAAATACGCATCAGATTGAATTGTTTATCGTTTTATCCCTTTTCCACAACCTCCATTCCCTCCCCTTCTAGCGTTTTCTCTTTTCATTTTAAGTGTTCGAATGGGTGCTATTCTTTCACTTGAAAATTAAGGTAGAAACATAGGTCAAAAAAGGTAAGACACTTTCCTTTGGAGTGAAGAAATCACAGATTTCTGCTTCGGACCTCTCGCTGGGCATTTTCCCCACCGCTTTTGATTAGACCCGGAGTTACGATTTGAATTCTAGTCTTTCAGATGACAAGATTTATAATATCTATGGTGCAAGCATGTACCAAGAAGACGTGGAAACAATCCACGGTGACAGTTGGTACTTTTCTCAGGAATTTTGGGGGTTTTTTAGAGAAAGGCACTTTCATAAGAATATACAAACATAAACAGAGAAAAGTAAGGACGGTACCGCACCACTGCTACAGTTCATTTTATTTGGTGAAAGGCATCCAGAACTTTACACAAACTTCTTGTGACAATGAAGTTATGCAATGCAGTATGATACAATGCAAAATATGCTGAGGTCTACAGCTCGCAGAATTCGCAAGTGTAAAAACAAACAATATTGAGAGAGTTTTCCTAGGAAAGACTGTTAAACACTCCTTCGTTCGCCCCTTGCACCCCCCTGAGTACCCCCTATCCCAGTCTCCTGTCCCTCTCCCGTAACTTTTTCTCCGTCCTCCGTCCTCTATTTTGGATAGGTGAAAAAAATGCTTGCAGTGAGTTAAGTGGTTTGTTGGTGGGGTCAGCTTTATTTTTCATTAACACAATTCCATAAGAAGTCAATTCACCTTTCTTCGCACATTATATCGCAGTCTGTCTTGTTTAAATCAAGAGCTTGAATGTAAAATCGCAGTGGAAATACTGTCATAAATTAAAGTGTGAAGTACTGGCCTAATCGATGACTTGCTTGTCTTAGAAGCCAGAAAATAACAGGATCATGATTTGAGACACGTGCGAGTCTGGTCAGATTGTCTTTCTTTTTATCATCCCTCTTCCACCACCTCCTCCCCTTCCTTACCAGTGCTTCTTTTTATCTTAAATGGTTGATTGACTACCAGCCTTGCAGGGGAGACTTAAAGTAGGAACGTGGGCTAGAATGCAACGCCCTTGTCTTGGACGTGAGAATCACACATCTCTGTTTAGGTTATTTCACTGGGCATATTCTTTCCTCACACTTTTCACTCGAACTGGAATTGTGATGTGAAGGCTGATCTGTCAGATGACAAGATAAATAGATATCTTGTGTATAAGCATGCGCCCAGTGCACGTGAATAAATCTACAGTGACAAAAGGATTACAGTTGTCCCTGGCAAACATTTTGCAGGGAACAGTACTTGCCAGGAATATACGCAACATACACAGCGAAAGAGGAAAAGTAGGGTTGACGCCACACCATTATGACAGGATTTTCCCTGGGAAGGTAGCCCGAATTTTACACAAATTCTTGATGATGATGAAGTTATACTATAAAGTAGGAAAC
>CM065714.1:97114480-97121980 GCA_033310375.1 Conus canariensis | reverse complement strand
TCCTGACACTCAAGCATCGCCAGAACCGTCTGCAGTGGGCGCAGATCCACGTGCATTGGCGCCATCGGGACTGGGGCCGAGTCCTCTTCAGTGAAGAAAGCCGGTTCTGCGTCGACCCAGGCGATGGCCGCATCCCGATCTGGAGAAGAGCGGGGGAACGCTTCACGGATGCCAATATCACCGAAAGGGACCCATGGGGTGGTGAAAGCATCATGATCTGGGGGGCTATCGGCATGAATCGCCGTATTGGGCCAGTCGTCTTCCAGAATGTGGGTCCAGGACGTGGTAACGGGGTCACTGCTGTTCATTACATCGACCAAGTTCAGAGGCCCCACATCCTGCCGCATTTCCAGCGGCATCCACAGAACCTGTTTCAGCAGGACAACGCAAGGCCGCACACTGCCCGCGCTACGCAGAACTTCCTGAGGCAGAACAACATCAATCTGCTGCCTCACCCAGCCCGTTCTCCCGACCTTAACCCAATAGAGCATTTCTGGGATGCCTTCAGAGGCAGTTGAACCAGCTCAACCCCAGACCCCAGACAGCAGCTCAGCTTGCTGTCGCTGTGGGCCAGGTGTGGTGGCAAGTCCCCCAGAGGCAGACCAACACTCTGGTGCGCTCGATGTACCGCAGGTGCACAGCTGTGCTCAATGCTCGAGGTGGTCACACCAGATACTGACATTCTGCTGTTAACACAGGGTCAAGGTCAAGTTCATGTGACCTTATTTTCTACCAGAATGAACTTTGAAAGGACACTTTTGCGGTGTTTGATTGCTTTTTCTCACTTTCTATTACCAGTTCAAAGGAATCGTTGGCCAAATTACATCAAAATTTCTATACAGTTTGTTTTTCGCGTTTTTTATGCCTCTGAGTATATGTATGTATGTATTGTGTGTGTGTGTGTGTGTGTGGTGTGTGTGTGTGTGTGTGTGTGTTGTGTGTGTGTGTGTGTGTACAAAAGAAAAGATCAACATGGACACAAGCTGATGTAGTAATAATTGAAATTTTCGGCTTGATATATACATATGCATAATATTATATAATATATAATATATAATATATATATATATATATATATATATATATATATATGTGTGTGTGTGTGTGTGTGTGTGTGTGTGTGTGTGTGTGTGTGTGTGTGTGTACATATATATATATATGACTTGTGAGTTGACTTCAACGTGGTGACAGCCCTGATATGGCCCTTTGCGGTCGGCTAGGCTAAAAGCGACATTACTTACTGATCATAGTCATGACAGATTTTTTTTTTTATGGGCGGATTTCCCCTGGAAGAACTTGTTGACCCAATACAACACCACATATTTTATTCGTAAGCGAGGCGATTAACTTCAGGATTTCAATTTTCATAGTTTATAAAACTAACAGTCCCATCTCGAATTTTCATGAATAGCATGCTTACTGGCTGGGTTTTTTTTAATATCCCCCCACCCCCCTTGCAAAATGGAATAGATAACGTAGTCTGCATATTCGAGATAAATGAAGAGGCATCTTTAGTTGAAGGAGTTGCCAAGTTTTGTGTAATTTTCTCTTATTTTTCCTTCTTCTCTTTTTTTTCTTTCTTAAACAATTTCGCATTCCTATGTGAAAATTGGAACACTAGCGCAGCAGCAACAGCTATAATTACTTCGACGATAATAATCATAACAACCCTCATTATCCTCGTCATTAACATCATCATCATCATCTGAAAATGGTGTATACATAACGGTCTTACTATCGCAAGCTGCGCCCACATTCCCTGTCCCCTACCCCGCCCCCTGTCCCTTCCTACCTCACCCTGTCTAAGCCCATCCCTACCGCTCCACTACACACACACACACACACACACACACACACACACACACACACACACACACAACACACACACACACACAGAGAGGAGAGAGAGAGAGAGAGAGAGAGGAGAGAGAAAGAGAGGAGATCCTTACACATGACAACGGAAAATTATCTGCCTTATTTCTGTCTCTGTTTGCGTTTGTTTTTATTTGACCACGAAGGTAAATTTTCATTCAACATTTTGTCAAGAATAACTTCCCTTTATGCTATGAATTTCTTCCCGTGCATTAAGTGTATGTTGCGCTGGACTTCAGTCCATCGTGACATCCGACAAAGACTTGTGCTCAGACCGACACGTAAGGTCTAGTAGAAAGGGTGAGGAAACACACACACACACACACACACACACACACACACACACACACACACACACACACACACGCTCTCCTCTCCTCTCTCTCTCTCTCTCTCTCTCTCTCTCTCTCTCACACACACACACACACACACACACACACACACACACACACATACACACACACACACCCGTGCAAACCTGCAACCAGGGACCAGGTATAAGAATGTTCTGTAATTACTCTGCACCCAAAATCATTACTCTACGGGTGAGAAAGGGTAGGTGGCCAAACTTTCCCCTGCCCCCACCTTTCTTACCCTTCTTTCTACGGTTGGGAGTAAATCCAGACCAGTCACGTTATAGTTCCAAATTTACCCCCCCCCCCCCCCCCCGTCCCCCTATTCCCATCCTCCTCTACGTTTACAAACGTCAGTGACCCATTCGACATTTATATCAATCAAAACATATTGTATTTTAAGCTGAAGGGAGAGGAGGATGCGGAGAGGGGGATTGGCGAGTGATGATTCTCCACTGAAGAAGGAACTGTTCCCCATCCTGTTCCAAAGCCACTTGCCTGTGAATGATTTGGGACACGGTCTAAAAACGCACCATACAGTGAGTACAAGCACGTGTCCAATCTCACCCACGTATGTGATACTCATGTTGAAATGGGCACGTGTCTATATCGTTCCATGGGGTCTTATTAAAATCATTTACCGGGGACTGTTTTCTTTTATAAGGACGGGGAATACTTTTGGCACAGGTCCATATTCGGCCCCCTCCCTCCACCTCAAATCCACCTGCCATTTCCTTTGATTGATATGTTTTGTCGTTTGGGACACTTTGAAAATTTTTGTAGAAGGGGAGTGAATTTGGAACAAAGGGGAAGATCGGTCTGAATTAACTCCCCGGGGGTTGGGTTAGGGCACGTGTTTTATCTCATCCGCCCGGGGAGTGATTTTAGGAGTGGAGGCTGTTTCGGCACGTTACACCGGGTATCTCTCGCTTCATAGGCGAGCGCTTAACCACTGGGTCCATTCTCCACCTCGTTTACATGTCTACCATGAAGTCCTCAATGGACAGATCCTCAGAGATAGGAACCTACATAGCTAACTAGTCTGAAATACTCATAAACATTGTCAGTTTCTTCAGCTTGCTGTGCGTTGATTACTCACTGGCGTAGGAACGGAGAGGAGGGAGGGGGAGAAAAATAAGGGGGGGGGGGATGTCGGGAGGGGGAGGGGGCGAAAGTGCCCACTCCCATCCGCCTCCTTTTTTTCATTTGCCTTCCACCCCACCCACCCCCCCCCCCCCCCCCCCCCCCATCCCACCCCGGCTTGCAGATCTTCCTGTGCCACTGCTAAAGCTACTGCTAGTACTGCTGCTGTTGTTGTTGTTGTTGCTGCTGCTGCTGCTGCTACTCCTACTGCTGCTGCTACTCCTGCTGCAGCAGCAGCTGCTGCTGCTCCATCTGTTCCTGTTCAACTTGCTTCTATTACCTCTGTTAATACTGACGCAGCTGCTTCTGTTCCTGATGTTGCTACCACTGCTATAACTATCGATGTTGTTCTGGCTGCCGCCAATGCTAATACAATTGCTACACTTAAAATGCTTCTGATGCTGCAAAAAATGCTGTTGCTGCTACTACTACTATTGCTACCACTGCTGCTACAGGTAATGATGCTACAAATGCGACGCTGCTGCTGCTGTGCTGCTGCTGCTGTTACTCCAACTGACGGTGCTGCTGTTACTACTGTTTCTGCTTATGCTACTGTTGTCGTTGCTGCTGCTACTGCTGTCGCTGCCACTGCTATAACATCTATCCATATAGCAACTACCACTGCAGCTGGTACCACCGTGACCGTGACTACTACTGCTACAACTGAAACTGCTGTTGTTGCTGCCGCTGCTGTTGCTGTTGGTACTGCCACAGCAACAACTACTACAAGTACTCCTACTCGCTGCTGCTGCTGCTGCTGCTGCTGCAGCTGCTGCTGCTTCTACTGCTACTGCTACTACTACTACTACGACTACTACTGTAGTTGTTATTGTTGTTGTGCTGCTGTTTCAGACTGCTATTTCTTTTACTGTCTGTATTACTACTACGACTACTGCATTGCTATTGTTGTAGCTTCTGCTTTAGACTTAGACCCTGCCCATGCCCCTGTCATACACCCTCCCCCCCCCACCCCCACCACCCCCCATCCCCTTTTTGTTTGTTGATTTCTCTGCCACATATTTCTTTCTTTCATTCTCTCTTTCTTTCTTTCTTTCTCTCTTTCTTTCTTTCTTTCTCTCTTTCTTTCTTTCTTCCTTCCCTTCTTTTTCTTCCGCTGCTGCTATGACTACAACTACGCACGCTCGCACACACACACACACACACACACACACACACACACACACACACACACACACACACACACTGGTACACATTCATACACTCACGCCCTCTGCCCCCACTCCTTAATTCATGTCAAATTGACCTCGGACTTCATTTGATAGAATGAGTAACATCAACTGGATAAATGTTGAAAAAGGAAGAAAAAAGGAAGAAATTTGAAGAAGCCACCCCCAAATTGGACGAAGGAATAAACAAGCGAACAGACAAGCTCAATGGTTAGGCTATATCCACCACAGACACAAATTCTTAACTCTTTCATTGCTGAACTGCGCCAAATATGAAACAGTTCTTGGCACCAACTGATTCGTCAATTACCATCCTTATTTTTTCCTCCAAGAGTTTATAAACAGTTTTATTTCTGCAAAAGTTTTCTGCCGTCTCTGTGTGAAATTAGGGGAAATGTTATCTATAAAATAGGATCAACATGCATAGCAAATAGATTAAAAAGAATACTCCCAACTGTAATTAGCGAAGATCAGACCGGATTTATTCCAAACAGATACATGGGAAACAATATCAGACTCATTTATGATATAATCAATCAACTGAACACACAACACAAACCAGGAATGTTGATAAATCTAGATTTTGAAAAAGCGTTTGACTCATTAGATTGGAATTTTATGTTCAAAGTATTAAAAGCCTTTGGACTTGGCAAGGATATGTGCAGATGGATTAGTGTTTTTTATAAAAATATTAAATCAATAGTTTTTGCCAATGGACAAAGCACACCATGGTTTTATATAGAGAGAGGGTGTCGTCAAGGCGACCCAATGTCACCATACATTTTTGTACTATGTGCAGAAATATTATCTATTATGATCAAAGAAGAAAAAAACATAAAAGGAATCCAAATAGGTGAGAGTGAATATAAAATATCACAGTTTGCAGATGACACTCAACTAATGAATAGTGGAGACAGAATATCCTTTGAAAAGTCAACTCAAATTTTAGAAAAGTTTGGTAAAACGTCTGGACTGTTTCTGAATAAAGAAAAAACGCAGATCATATGGTTGGGGAGTAATAAAAATAGCACAATAAAATATATGCAACACCTAAACATGATATGGAATCCTAAAGAATTCAAAATACTAGGAATATGGTTTACTAATGATCTAAAAGACATAGAAAAAAGAAACTACAAAGAAAAGATGATTGAAGTGAAAGCATTATTCAAAACTGGCTAAAAAGAATTATCACCCCTCTCGGGAGAATCGCAGTACTCAAATCGCTAATCTTGTCCAAATTAACACATCTCTGGCTTCTTTTGCCAAACCCTCCGGATGCATATATAAAAGAATTACAAAGACTATGTTTTTGGTTTGTGTGGAACAAGAAGCAAGACAAGATTAGCCGTAAAACAGCTGTAAAGGATATAAGAGATGGAGGACTGAACATACCAGATGTACAAGCATTTATCACATCACTAAAACTAACATGGGTAAGACGAATTAAAAATACTACACACAGATGGAAAGAATTGTTGGTGCATAATTGCTCGTTTATTGAACACATTGAAGAGTACTCTCCAAACTATCTCTGTATAAGAAATAAAGAAAATATGTTTTGGCAACATGTATTCACCTCCTATAGACAATTTTGTTATAAAGTAAAACCAGAAACCACTCAGGAAGTACTAGCCGAACCAATTCTTTATAATGATAACATTAGAATAGGGAATAAAACTGTTAAGTTTAAAGGGTGGCATGAAAAAAAAGTAAACAGAATTTCTGATTTAATAAAGAATAATGGAGAAATACTCACATTTAATGAATTCAGATCAAGATACAACATACAGATTAACTTTCTATCATACATGGGATGTATAGCATCAATAAAGAATTATTTAAGAAAAGTTGGACTTACTATTCAAGATCGCAATATGGCAGAGCACAACGCAGCTTTGGGAAAGATATGCTCTATATCAAAAGGCACCCAGATATATTATAAAACATTAATCAAGGATAACCGGAAACCAAAATGCATCACAAAATGGTCTGAAAAGCTCAACCAAGACATACCTTGGAAACGTTGTTTCTCAAAGATTCAGCAGATTAAAGATATAAAACTTAAATGGTTACAGATAAGAATAGTACATAGAATAATAGGAACTAATGTGGTGTTGAAAGAAATAGGAGTTGTACAAAATCAAAACTGCAATTTCTGCAGTAATGAGAAAGATACTATAGAGCATGTCTTCTGGAGATGCAAATATGTTCATGAATTTTGGAAAACACTAGAAAATCTGCTGAAAGAGAAATGTTCAAATGTAGATAACTTATATTTCACAGAAAGTATAGTACTATTTGGTACAGACTTTAACTTCAACAGCGATACTGTAGTTGATCTGATAATTCTTTTGGCTAAAAATTATATATACAGATGCAAGATAACAAAGTGCCAGATCCTCACTTCAGTATTCATTAAAATACTCAAGGCACGGTATCAAATAGAAAGATACGTAGCAACAGTGAACTCTGAACTTCAAAAACTCGAAAACAACTGGATTCATTATAAACCTTTATTTGAAGATTCACATGAGTAATGGTCTTTTAGTAAATGATCTGTGAGTGGGGAAGTTACAACTTTGAAAGTGAAAAGAATTGTCAACTATTTCAAATACACTGTACGTTGATTGCTTATCTCGATTCCCATGAATATTATTGTCATTGTGATAACTACTAATTTTGAAGGATTTTAATTCTTATAAGCGACATATGTATATAGGTGTGTATGTATATTTATGTATATATATATATATATATATATATATATGTGTGTGTATATGTATATATTATATATAAATATTATGTGTGTGTGTGTGTGTGTGTGTGTGTGTGTGGTGGTGTGTGTGGTATGGGTATATATGTGTCGCATTGGAGGGGAGATATGTCAGGGAAATAAGAGCTTCATTTTTTTTTTTTTTCATTTATTTTTTTTTTTCTTTTTT
>CM065714.1:97086980-97099480 GCA_033310375.1 Conus canariensis | reverse complement strand
CTTCCTGTTTTTCTGCGTCCCCATCGTTATCTTTCTGTTTGTCTGTGTCCCCATCGTTACTTTTCCGTTTTTCTGTGTCCCCATCGTTACTTTCCTGTTTCTTTGCGTCCCCGTCGTTACTTTCCTGTTTCTCCATGTCCCCATCGTTACTTTCCTGTTTCTCTGCGTCCTAATCCTTACTTTCCTGTTTCTCTGCGTTCCAGTCCTTACTTTCCTGTTTCTCTACGTCTCCATTGTTACTTTCCTGTTTCTCTGTGTCTCCATCGTTACTTTCCTGTTTTTCTGTGTCCCCATCGTTACTTTCCAGTTTTCCTTTGCGTCCCCATCGTTACTTTCCTGTTTTTCTGTGTCCCATCTTACTTCCTGTTTTCTTGCGTCCCCATCGTTACTTCCTGTTTTTCTGTGTCCCAGTCCTTACCTTCCTGTTTCTTTGCGTCCTAAACCTTACTTTCCTGTTTCTCTGCGTCCCAATCTTTACCTTCCTGTTTCTCTGCGTCCCCATCGTTACTTTCCTGTTTTTCTGCCTCCCCACAGTTACTTTTCCTGTTTCTTACGTCTCTACCATTGTACTTTCCTGTTTCTCTGTGTTCCATCGTTACTTTCCTGTTTTTCTGTGTCCCCATTTGTTACTTTCCTGTTTTTCTGTGTCCCCATCGTTACTTTCCTGTTTGTCTACGTCGCAATCCTTACTTTCCTGTTGCTCTGTGCCCCATTGTTACTTTCCTGTTTCTCCATGTCCCCATCCATACTGTTCTGTTTCTTTGTCCCCATTGTCACGTTTCTTGTTTCTCTGCGTCCCCATTGTTACTTTCCTTTCTGTCTGTGTCTCCATTGTTGCTTTCCTGTTTCTCTGTGTCCCCATTGTTTGTTTCTTGTTTCGTTATGTCCCCGTCCTTATTTTTCTCTGTCTCACTGGCCATCACTCTTACTTTCCTGTCTCACACTGCATCATCATCTTTACTTTCCTGTTTCTCTGTTCCCCCAGCTTTGCCTGTCTTAATGTCCACTGTTACCTTCCTGTCTCCGTGTCCCCTCTTTACCTTCCTGTTTCCTGTGTTTTCTCGTCTCTACGTTCCTCTCCTTCTAGGAATAGGGTTAGTTTAGTGTCAGTGTTAGGGGTTAGGTTTACAGTTTAAGTTTAGTGATAGGTTAACGTTTCGGTTAGGTTTAGTGTTATGGTAAGGTTGGAGTTAGATTCGGGTGTTAGGGTTACGGTTAGAATTACGGTTAGGGTTAGGAGTAGCGTTAGGAGTAGAGTTTGGTGTCAGCGTAAGTGTTAGGTTTAGGGTTAGGTTTAGGAGTGGGTTAAGGAGTAGGGGTAGGGGTAGAGGCAGGTTATTATTTATGATCGGAAAGAAACATGGGATGGAGATACCAAGTGATATAAAGATCAGGCGAGGGACATTCAAGGAACAGGGACGTAAAGTGAGAAACAGAGAAAGACAGGGACACAGAGAAGGGGTCAAGGAGCCAGAGCCACAGGGATTCGGAGACATGGATCCAGTCATGATGATTTCAGAGAAAAATGCTCGAACAAAGTAAGGATATACGTGTTGCATGATTTTGTTGTTGTTGCACCATGTGGGAAACAGTTCAGGGGGAGTGGCAGAGGGGCTGAGGAAGGGGTGTTGGTGAGAGGGGGGGGGGGGGGGGCAGCGGCTTGGGGTAAGATCACTTTAAGAGCTAGAATGAAGTCTTGAGTTGCAGAAAGAGGACGAGAATTAACGGATTTCTGCAGCGTAAGCAACATCAGCTTTTATGGCGTACGTCTCCTAGAACTCAAGTCCCTCAGATAAAAATCGTATGTTGAGTTTGGGGCACTGATAGAATCAGTTCTGGATGCACATTAAAAGGATTTCAAAGAACGCACCACGGGTCAAGCAGTAGGTGTAGGAAATAGTGCACGTTCAGACGAACACACACACACACACACACACACACACACACACACACACACACGTAGGAAGGAGTGAACGCTCAAGCACACACACACACACACACACACACACACACACACACACACACAGAGGAGTAGTAGTTGCGGTGGTGGTGATGGTGGTGTGTGGGAGGGGGCGGGAGGGGGCTGAAGTTGACACATGATTAGATATTTTTGCAAAAAAATGACTGCACAGAAAAACCAGCGTTTTCTGGATCAACCGGTGAATACAAGCGACATAGGATCTAATCATTCAATCAAGACCAGGTTTGTGGCCATTTTTCTGACGCACTCTCATCAAGCCTTAGGCTGCACAGATAAGAATTGCAATGCTGGGGGAAATTTTCCTCACAATAACTTTTCAGTCATAGATGGGGAAAAAGAGATGCCGTTTTACATGCATCAGGTTGTAAGCATAATAAAATGGTGATATCAAAAGCATTTTTCAGATCCCGGAGTGCTGTACAACTTAACCCATTCGATGCGAGCCGTTGTTGGATTCCAGCGTTTTCCCTGAGTCAGCTGATCTGTCAGCTACACTCTTTGAATGCTTGTCACCTCATCGTTTCTGAAGCCATTTTATGGCTTTTTGTGTGAAAATGAAAGTAGCTGAAAGTCCGTCATGATTATGTTTTCGCTTCTTCACACGATAAAGACCTATCAATGTAACAGTAGCATCGCTGGAGTATCGAAATGCAGTAGCCATGCCAAGCCTCACTCTGGCAATATCACCACACTGGCATCTAAAGGTTAAAATAACACACGTTTTATCTCCAGTTGCTTCCCTTACACAATCAAGACTTCTTTTTTTTTTCTTCATGAAGTTTATATTCATTTCGATATATTGTGATGCTGTACATGTCACTTCTAATCTTTACACGAGTTTGCGCAACAGAATCTCCTGAGGTGTGTATTAAGTAACGTTCTGTAGAAATGTTTGTTTTTTTCTTAGGTTTATGTATTGGATATCTGTCATTGTAATATAGCCTATACCATAGTCCGGCTTTTTTTTTTTTTTATAAGCAACGATCATTCACTGAGCTCTAAGCAATGGAAAAATTACCAATACATTGAACGCCCTGGTTTTGCTAAACATATCCACCCATGAAATTGGCTGGATTTTCGAACAGACTAACCTTTTCTTAATATATGATCTTTGAATGTATTCAAACTTTTTACAGGAGAGGAAGGTAGAGAATAAGTGGTAGGCTGGCGCAGGGGAGGGAATTGTCACCATCATCGTAATCGCCACGTCATGGCCATCATCATCATCATCATCATCAGAGTGATAATGATAATAGTAATTTTAATCATTGAAATGATGACAATGATTAGTATAATAATGAAAAACATAACACCAGAAGTGACAGAAATATCTTAATAGCAGTCGTAACAGAAACAACAGCACAAACACTTGCAAAGCAAATTTTCAATTTTTTTTTTTTAACACGCCTGATTTCTAAAACAGCTGATTCACTAACTTCACCAAAACCCAAGCTATAGAGGACATAACACTGACCGGCTGCCCGATTGACGAATTGCCAGCAAAGTCTTTACTTTGTAAAACACAAACATATTGAAAATTCCTTGCGACACAGGTACAAGCTCACTGCCAAAACGTCGGTCAAAGGGAAACAACCATATCAGATCAGAAATTTCGGAAAGTCTTTGTGACCTCCCATAACGTACCAACATGTGTTCGCCACCCCTGTGCTGTACTCTTTACCACATTCATATGTCACTGACGCTGACATTAAGAACCGCTGTTTTATTCATCATGAGCAATCGTTGGCGTTTCACTTCCAAAATGCGTTTTAGTTTTTCACTGACAGAATATCACTGATTTATCTATCGTTTGTTGATTATTATCGACATTATGTATTATCGTTATTGTTATTGTATTTTGCTATTATCATTCTTACATTGTTGTTGTTGTACTTTCTCTCTCTCTCTCTCTCTCTATATATATATATATATATAGAGAGAGAGAGAGAGAGAGAGAGAGAGAGAGAGAGAGAGAGAGAGAGGGGGGTATGTATATCTGTAAGCAGATAAGCAGCGGAAAGAAACAAAAGTTAACATCATAAAAATCAATTACTAACAACGCCTACTTCCCTGCCCCCTCACCCCCTTCCCTCTTTCCTCCAACACCCATCCACCCCCAATACCCTAAACAAAAACAAATGAAATAAACAAATAGTGAAACAAACGTATAGACAATTAGTGTCTGTGTTGGAGAAGGGTAGAGGGCAGAGTTCGGTGGAGATAGGGTGGAGGGCCGGTAGGGGGAGGGAAGGGGGGGGGGGGGGAGAGGGAAGGAAAGGGGAATGGCGTGTTAGACAGCATTTCAGAGAAGACGATAAACCGAGATCTCATGTTCAGTATGTACTTCATTTATTGCACAAACAGGAACCTGCGGCCACGAAGGGATGGCTGCCCCCGGCAAAATTCTACTGATTAAAAACATAAATAAACAAATAAGTAGATTGATAATAATGATGATGATGATGATGATGATGATAATAATAATAATAATGATAATAATAATAATTATTATTATTATTATAATTATAATAATAATAATAATAACAATAATAATGATAATGATAATAATAATAATGATAATACTAATAACAATCATCATCATCATCATCATCATCAAGTAAACGAGAGAAGGAGGCAAGGGAGAGAGAGAGGGACGGGGGAACAAAATTCCCCTTCACACATAAATTTTAAGAAACATATACGTAGGCAGTTGAAAAAAATAGATGAAATAATGGGAAGTCGGAGGGGGGGGGGGGGGGTAATAGTGTCCATATGCACACTTGGGAGAAAGGCAGGGTCGGGGGAGGGGGTGGGGAGGAGGAGCTGCCTGTATTGCAGTAATGAAGTTGTACACATCAAATTAAGTCCCTCCCTCCTCCTCCCTTAAGAAAGAAAGTTGGGGGGGGGGGGGAGAAAAAAAATCTTGGACGACAAAAATGGGGCACACCTCAATCATTTGATGTGACCGACTGTGTGCTTCCATTTTATTTATGTGTTTGTTCACTGCAGGAATGCACACACACACACACACACACACACACACACACACACACACACACACACACACACACACACTGAACAGTCGAAGAGCTACATTCCAATAGTTTGTTTGGTAGTTACCTGGTCGTTGTTGTCAGTGACGTAGGAACCGTGAAGGGGTGAAGAATGGTGGGGGTAGGGAGCAGCCGGGAGGTGGGATGCTGCTTCTTTCTTCCCCCTTCTTCTCTCCCCCCTCCCTCTGCACTTTGATGTAGAGTTATGTGTTGTTGTTGTTGTTGTTGTTGTTGTTGACTTTTTTAACGGCAATAATCATTCCTTCATAAATGTAAAATAAGAAAAGAAATAAGGGAGTTGAATGCGTCCAAGGAGTTATTGAAAATCAGGTATATCAAGAAAGAAAGAAACTTTTGTGAACAGGAAATATTTCAAATTCCGAAGAGACAGGCATTATAAACAATGCACTGCATTTGATGAAAAATGAAATCGTAACCTTTTCATCGGGAACAAATCTCTCTCTCTCTCTCTCTCTCTCTCTCTCTCTCTCTCTCTCTCTCTCTCTCTCTCTCTCTCGTTCGCAACATACACACACGCGCGCGCGCGCGTATCAATGAAAAAGAGTCATTAAATTAATGATCTTCTCATTCGATTGTTTCATAGCTGCATTTCACTGAAAGGTTTAGTAATTAGCTATTAATTCGTCAGCGTTCATGTGCTTTTGCCTCTTTGTTTTGTCTGTGTGATCGTTTTTCGACTTTTTTTCAGTTACTTTTGACAGATTAAGATGTGTAATTATTTGATCATGTCTGGTTTGAGGTTCAGGGTTTATCAAAAAAAAGGAGAAACTAAAATAATAATCTTAAACAAATCGATAAAAGGACCGTGTCTTTTACTTGTTTTTGTTGTCGTATCCTGGCTAAAAGACTCCAGGGATCGTCCAAACAGCCGAAGTACTTGAACACTATGGTACAAATGCATCAGCTGGGGATGAGAACATTACGTGTGTGTGACCGTTTTTGATTACCCCGCCACATGGGCTGCCACACTCCGACTTCGGGGGATTTTGGATATCGATAATGTTATGCTAGGAGCTTGTCACGACTGAAGACAATCCCCGCATAACTATACAGAGCATAACAACATTTTGATGTAGCCTTGGTGTTCTCGCCTATGTCAATTGGCCTGACACAGCCTTAAGCCAAGGCGGGTCTTTTACTTCGATTTTGAGGTATTGCTTTGTGCATTTAAATATACCCCCATCACACTTCCCCTCCCTGATCCTTCCAACACCCGACTCCTACCACAACTTTCCAGCATAATTTAGAATCATTGGTGCGCTGGTCACACGACACTACATCTCGACATACAGTACGTAATCATCATCATCATCATCATCATCATCATCATCATCATCATCATCATCGTTGCTGTTGTTGTCGTTATTGTCATCACTAATTTTTGTTATGATGATGATGATGATTTTTATTATTATTATCTTTATTACTATCGTCATCATCATTTGTTATCAGTTATTATGTCGTAGTCTTTATGTACGTGCCTCCGTTGAAAATATGTCCTAAACTGAGAGAGAGAGAGAGACAGACAGACAGACAGACAGACAGACAGACAGACAGACAGACAGACAGACAGACAAATGGTTGAAACTGGCAGACTGACTCACAATCATCCAGACAGAGAAGAACAGACAAATAAACAGATTTATCGTCATAGTTTCAACCTTCTTTATAAAACTAGGAATCTGAACACGATCAGAAGCCGTAACAACGTCAAGGTCGATGCAGGCAGCAAATATGACTGTTCAGTTAATGAGATAATGTGAAGGAGCAAAAGGGAGAGGGAGGAAAGTGGAGAGAGGGAGGGGAGGTTGGAAACGCTTCTGCATTCACAGTCATTCCAAATCTCAAAGATACTGAAGAACCGGGGTAAGGATGTAAACGGAAATCGTACCACACTCACGAACTTAACGACAAAAAAGCAGGCAGTTATCCGTCCTCCTCTTATCTGGACGTCCCTCATTAAAAAAAAACTGTCGTCTGCTGCGACACCGAAGACCTGTTGTCCTTGCACCTTAACCACCACAGGTTTGCCAGTATGTACGAGCCAGTCTGATAGCCATGAGGGAGTACACGCTCCAGCGTGGAGAACACCAGGTGACGTTTCGGCTTGTGGACGCAGCAAAGCAGACAGTCTCGGATCAGTACGTCCGACGCGACCCCGAACTTATGCAGAAAGCGAGATATCCTCTTGTCAGACCCTGGGGGGTGAGTACACCGTCACCTGCCGGCTGCAGTCTCTCTGGATTTCGTTCAGGGTCTTCGGGTTGCTCGGCAGGTCATCTGTCCTGTTGCCTGTCTTATTACGCCCCAGGGCGTGTCCTGTCCTTTGATAGGTGGAAGTCTACTAACGTAGCCATTCCAGCGCCACGAAAACGTTACAAGCTGAAGAGAAAGTCATGGGAGAGGGATCGGCATCGAAAAGGAGTTTCCGAGCAGCAAATTAACAGACCCTGTTCCAGCGTTTGTTCCTGTATTTCCGAGTGATGCGCAGACTGGAATGACGTCATCTTCATTCTGCTCTGTAGTCCTTTCCCTGCTGTTTAGAATGTACGTCCTTTTCTGCTGTTTAGAATGTACGTCCTTTTCTGCTGTTTAGAATGTACGTCCTTTTCTGCTGTTTAGAATGTACGTCCTTTTCTGCTGTTTAGAATGTATGTCCTATTCTGCTGTTTAGAATGTACGTCCTATTAGAATGTACGTCCTATTCTGCTGTTTAGAATGTACGTCCTTTTCTGCTGTTTAGAATGTACGTCCTCTTCTGCTGTTTAGAACTATCTTGGTACAGGCTTATGCAAAATCATTGATGTTAATCTCCGCCGATCCGAACCAGAACCAAAAAGAGTTTTAGCTGATGTCTTCTCCCTCTGGATTTCTATCAGGTGCAAACAATGTTGAGCACCAAAACCAACGAAAGAGTCCAGCTGACGTTTTCGCTCGCTGGAATTCTACGTAGTTGATGTTTTAGATCTCTGGATTTCTATCGGGTACAAACTGTGTTGAACTGGGGAGGGAATTTTTATGTAGCTCTCCAGTCAAATGATCCGTTGAATGCTTGTAAAACAGATAACAATGGCACCGCGAGAACAGGGATGGTGTGATCACGTGAAGTCTTTAATAGTCTCACACAGTCACGGACCAGTAAACACTGAGTTCTTGGTCAGAGTAAGACTGAGTTGGATTCAGCCGTCGGCTCGTGCTGAACGACGCACTGTCTGAAGTCACCTCACGATAGGTGAATTTTGACAGCTGTTCCCACCAATCGCAAGGGGTTTTACAGAATTCGTGAATCACTTAGCCCAATGTATGGAAATAAAGACAAAAGATTGATGAGAAACAGAGGCTAAGATGAAACAGTGTGGTTTCAATTTTAACTTGTTTTCCCTTTAAACGTCAACTTCTAATATGTTCAGCCATTTTTTTCCAACCCTGCACTAAAATAGTAACATCCTATGGCTGTTAAGAAGAATTGTCGGCATTTTCACTCTCGGCTGGCTTCTTTGCCATGACAGGACCTCGAACAGGACTGTCTGATCCGAATGTGTTTGATTCCGGTCCAAAAGGAGCCTGTCTTTTGCTGCAGGTCAGCCCGCTCCTACCCCTCCTCGCCTGATTTAGTCCCAGCTCCTGCCTCGCGTTTCCACAGGGGTCAAAGGGGAAATCGTAGTCTGAGACTTAAATTGATGGGAATGTTGATGCGAAGGAGCGTGTGGTGCACATTGTGCACGTGTTTTCTCGTTCAGTGACTTGTTTTCTGTACAAGTGTCACGCGCCAACGACAGCAGGGTATAATGTCCTACATATTTTACATAACAATTAATGATGATCAATAAAATGCTGATGCTATAGCATTTCAGTTCTGACTGCATGAAAGGGTTGTAATTCACGCTTCTTTCCATAAACCATGCCGGTCCGAGAGCATATACGGACTCACATAGTTAGCTCCCTTGCTATCGACATTGCAAATTCTGGGGCCCAGAGTGTGCGAGCGTCCCCCTCCCTAGGGTGTCATTCCCATAAACTTGCTGATTTTGCTGACCATGACTCGAAGTCACCATACAGGCACGGACGTGAAGACGAAATGAAAACTGATGTCAATACTATAGCACTGCATGAGGGACCACAGAATTGGAAGCGTATTTCCTGGTGACAAAGAAGCGCGGAATTAATGGCGGTAATGGTGGTGAGTTCCATTCTGCTCTGAGGCTGCATGACAGGTACGTTCTGTACGCTTTCTTTCATAACATACACCGCGATACTCAGGACCGAGAGTTACAGATACCTGCAGTTATGGTCAGCACATTTGAGCAACACTCTAAGAGAAGGAATCATTTCATTGGATGAAACTGGACCGTGATTCCAGTCTTCTCATTTGATTCTGTGGCAATACCTTCCATAAAACTGGGTAGTGGCGCCTGTCGAAAGATCAGACATAATTATAGCAAAATTCAAACCTGCGACCACCCAACCTGCGAACAGCGAAGCTACCCACCAAACCCCAACTGTTTCTTCTTCTTCTTCTTCTTCTTCTTCTTCTTCTCCTCTCCTCCTCCTCCTCCTCCTCCTCTCTCTCTCTCTCTCTCTCTCTCTCTCTCTCTCTCTCTCTCTCTCTCTCTCTCTCTCTCGCTGATTATGCATCCAAGAGTGAAGTCATATTTCAACCTCAGGCTAAGAAACACACACACACACACACACACACACACACACACACACACACACACACACATGAGATGAGGGGGAGGAATTCGCAATTCCTTCTCATCTGTCGCCTCAATAACCATTTTGTGCACGCCGCGAACGAACTTGCTCAGGGCAAATTAAGAAAAACATTTGCATAATTTCACCAGATGACTTCGAACGTTCTGTATGGGTGTCCTTTGCTTGATTAAATCAGCACCAAAAACACGAAGAAAGCACCATTCTTAGCCGTACTTGTCTTCGTTCTAGCACGGCGGCCCCGCCATTGAAATCCGACTGAATACCGGATTTTATGCGAAATCGTCGTCGTGGTCGTCATAAAAAGAGTAGGGTTTGTTGGGAAGGTATCGTGGTGGAAGGAGAGAGCAAAATGGGTGGTATAAAACTTTTTGACAGATCTTTTCTTGCGTTTTGAACAACAGCTCTGGGGTCAGTGCACGGATTAAAAGAACTAGTCTCTGGAAATTATGAAGGTTGCGAAACGGAAGTTTGGTCTTTCTGTTTTCTTGGTGTTCTGAAACTGAATGGCGCACTTCACATTCAGCATGGTGTGAGGTGGGGGACAGGAGGAGAGGGGGGGGGGGGGGCTGGGCGGAAGAAGGTAATTATGGGAGGAGGAATATGGGACATCAAGAGAGAGGAAGGGGGATGTTGCAAAAACTAAAAAGATATTCAAAAGCTGGGTGTTTTTTTTTTCACGTTTTGTAGAGCAGATTCTTTTTATGTACGATCTGAGAAGTAAAGCGATTGCGTTAAAGTTATTAGGTTTTGCTACTGATCACACTTTACAAACGAAGAGAATTTGGCGATGAAAACACTCGATTATCACGTTCCTATTTCTCCTCTTCCTTATCATTATTCTCATTCCCCTCATCCTCCTCTTTTTTTTTTTTACTCCTCCTCCTCTTCCTTATCATCATCATCATTAGCAACAGTAGCAGCTGCATTATTGTACTCCTCGTTATTCTCATTATCTTTCTCCTCCTCCTCTTCACTTTCATTATCATCATCCTTCTTCTCTGTATCATCATTATCATTTTCGTCGTCGTCGTCATCGTGATCATCATCATCATCATCATCATCATCATCATCAATATCACTATCATCATCATTAGTTTCAAAACTTGTGAACGCTGTAAGCTACTTTTCATTGTTCCTCATTTCATTTTGCTTCACATCCATTTTTAGTTGTGTGCGTGCACTATTAACACTACAACTATCATCGTCGTATTATCAACGACAACAACAACATACAAAAAAACACACAAAAAACGCCTCCTCTTACTATTTACGTTTCCATCATCGCTACTTTCATCACTATAATTGCTATTGTTACCATTATTATAATTGCCATCATTATTATTATTTCAACTCCCATGATCCCCTTCTTAACGGCCTCCTTTTCATCCAACAGCCATTTTGCGCCGAATATGAGAAGATAAGTGGTTTCTCGTTCTTCGTTTTCATTGTCCTGAATGTTGTTTGTTTTTGCCTGAAGAAGACCCAAGAGATCGAAATGCACTGTGTTTTGTCCTGTAATCTGTTTGTCTGTACCGTGTGGTGGAACTAATAGCGTTTCTTTTTAATTTTATCATCATCATTTTTATCCATTTCAACAGCATACTGATCGTTGTTGGATAATAAAACACACGCCTTTACTGCGGCCTTTCAAGAGATATTGAGAGCAAGACATAAAACTGAAGAATGCGGTGCATCGAAAGACAAAGAAAACGATAAATATAAAAGCAAATGGCATAATTGTTTTGCCTGTTATTTTGAATAAAGCGACGCAGCCTAAAAGGTATTTTTTGTCAGAACAAGAGTGATGCACGCTTTTAGTATTTAATTAACCATACATATTACTACTCACATCTAATGGCATGGTGTTTCGTGCAAGAAACTGGAAATAGGAATGCATGGCTTTGTGGTCCTCCACCCTAACCCTCACCCTCGCACCTCGTCTTCTCCCCCCTTTTCCACAGTCTGTCTCTTCTCTGTCCGCTGTGTGTGTTGGAACGACTATGTGGCTTGCATGGTTTTGGAACTTTAATATACACGCTGCTGTATGATAGCAGAATTGATGAGGCCTTTTCTCTCTCCTCTCTCTCTCTCTCTCTCTCTCTCTCTCTCTCTCTCTCTCTCTCTCTCTCTCTCTCTGTGCATGCGGAGGGGAGAGATGGGTGGGGATGGAGGTAGGAATGGCGGGAGATAGAGGTGGAGGTGGGGTGTGGCATGGGGTGTGTGTGTGTGTGTGTGTGTGTGTGTGTGTGTGTGTGTGTGTGTGTGTGTGTGTGTGTTGCTGTGGGTGGTAGGGAAGAGCGAGGGAATTCGGCGTGTGTGGAAGAAACATGTAGGCATGTTTTTTTCTGTTACTTTCATATTTTTTGTTGTGACTTTTAGTTCTCGTGCTTGCTATTCAAAGAGAAGAACCTGCTATATGTGGGAGAAATATCCCCCTCATTTTTCCTCCTCCTCCTCCTTTTCCATCTCTCCAGTTCTCCTCCTCCTCCTCTCCCTCCTCCTCCTCCTCCTCATCATCATCAACATCATCATCATCATTCTCCTCCTCCTTCAGTTCAATTTCACCATTATCCTCCTTTTCCTCATCATCTTTTTCCTTCTTTTTTTTCAAAATCATGATCATCATGGCTCTCCTCTTTCTCTTCCTCGTCATCATTCTCATCGTCATCATTTTCATAACCACTCTCATTGTTATAATCAACACTATCCTCCTCCTCCTCCTCCTCCTC
>CM065714.1:97069480-97074480 GCA_033310375.1 Conus canariensis | reverse complement strand
AAATTGAGCATTTTGCGACATTTTCGCAAATTTTTCCAGAAGGAATACATTGATCTCAATGAAAAAAAATGTATATATGTATCATTATTAGAGCATTGATGTCTACGAATTCAAAAATGTTGATGCAGATTAAACTTCGGATCCAACGAGCAAAGTAGCAAATAACATTCATGAGGGGTGACAAAGGGGAATGGAGTGTGGGGAGTAAGCTGTGGGGACTGTTTGACGCTGACTGGGAACTGAGCTCACCCACATACCCTTCTGTGTGTCATGTATGTCTAGTTGGAAATACAATCTGTATTCTAAAACTGCCGGAGTTGAAAATCAGAAGAGGGGTGAAGATTTTGCCTGTTACACCGTCAGCTCATGGCCATCGTCTGTCATAGTTGAAATCTCTTCGGTCGACATTGTTGTTCTATCGATCAAAGTGAAGGGGAAGGTAAGGGTGTTGACTGACGGGACAATCGACAAGACAGGTTTACCTTTCATAATGAGACATGAATATTCATTCATCTAGGGCCTGGAATCTTGTGTATGAGTGTCGAGGGTTGGATGGTTATGGTGGTTGCGGTTGGCGGGCAGTATTGTGTGTGTGTGTGGGGGGGTGAAGAGAGAGAGAGAGAGAGAGAGAGAGAGAGAGATAATCATATTTAGAGAGAGTGTGTGTGTATGTGTGGAGAGGGGGGGGGGTAGTACGCGCGCAATAATGTGTGCGGGTGCGAAAGCGATCGGGTGTGTCTATGTGCAAATGTGTCGCACGCGCGCGCGCGCGCGCGCGCGCGCGCGCGTGTGTGTGTGTGTGTGTGTGTGTGTGTGTGTGTGTGTGTGTGTGTGTGTGTGTGACTTTATTCCCGCAACTTGAAAAGTTCAAATCTCACTACCGCATGATCGTAGGAAGAATATACTATGAGAGAGCCATTGTGTCTCAGGCACGGCGCTGTGGAAAACGGAACCCATCCCTCTCCTGCAGCCGCCTCAACTTGCCCTGAGCTGAATTAAGTTTTCAGTGACTGCTGGATGAACAAGGAGGATGTTCAAGTGGTAAAAAAAGAGTTAAATCCAACCGCACGAGCGGTTCGATCTCTCAACTGTCAGACCCACAGCCGAGTGGGACAATAGGCCTCACTCCTGGCCCACGACACACGGCGAGCCAAACGTCCAGGCATTGGGGAATAATATTTATGTTCCACACCGATTGCCTTCATGACACATTGACAATATCATATACGCTTATTAACATATACGCTTACGCATATACGCCATCAACACACACACACACACACACACACACACACACACACACACACACACACACACACACACACACGCACGCACGCACGCACGCACGCACGCACGCACACACACACACACACACACACACACACCTTCTCCTTTGCTATTGTTAAGCGCCGGACGCTTGACCTGGTACTGGAGGAGGGGGGAAGGAAACGGGGAACGGAGGGTCTGTCCACAGACATACATATAAAGTCGATGGGTATATTTCGCAATGACCACTTTGCCTCAAGGTCATTTCTAGGGTGACAGTGGAGGGTGACCATTTCACAGGCAGACTAAGAAGTCCGAGATGGTCAGCAGAAAGAACTGGTTTGGTCGCGATACCTCTGCCTTGTTGCCCTGACTAAGACCAGAGGACTGTGTAGACTCTTTGACAACCCAAGCGTCCGTCGCGGTCCCCCCCCCCCCCCCCCCCCCCCATTATGGGACAACAAAGAAGTGGGACGTAACAGTCTATGATAAGCAAGGACATTACTTTTTCCATCATCATCATCATCATCGTCATCATCTATCTTCATCATCTCGTCGTCTCATCATCATCATCATCATCACCATCATCATCATGTGCACACATTCGCGCTTAATGTTTGATAAAATCCTAAGTCCTTATACGCTGGGGGGGGGTTGGGGGGAACGAAAAGGCAGGGATATGACTGACACAAATATACATCAATGAAACATGGGGACAGATGATGACAAGAGACTGGGAATACAGTGGTAACACGTCGCACTAATTCCAGCCAATAAAGATGAAAAACATGCCACGCCGACACAGCACCGGCATACACAAAGGGAGGTCATGCACTCATACACATGCAGCCGTCACATTCCCGCCCTCATTCCTCCCCCTCCCCCTCCCCCCCCCCCCCTCCCACCCCCCCCTCCAACCACCACCACCTATTCCAATCCCCGAGAGTGCGAATGCAGCGATCTGCACCTACTAATTAGAGGCCGTTGCTATTCTTAGTGCATTGGAACAAACAAAAACAAAAAAACATGATTTGGTAAGATTTCTTATTTGATCTTTTGTCTTGTAAGACATCGTTTGTCTCGTTCACATCGAGGAGGAAGGGGTTTTGAAATGGAAACAATCCGAATTCGACTATAGACTGTTTAAACTTCATCTTTGTCTTTCACCCCTGACTGCTTTACACACACACGTATGTGTGTGTATGTGAGAGAGAGAGAGAGAGAGGAGAGAGAGAGAGAGTATATATATATATATATATATATATATATATATAATGCTGAACAATTAAGTAGCGGGGGAAAACAAGTGCAGGTTAACAATTCTTCAGTCGTTGTAGTAATGACTTGGCAAAGATTTGAACGTAAAAAAAAATAAATTAAAAAAAAAGGAGATGAAGAAAATGGGGTGAATATATTATAAATGTGAGAAGCCCTTCACTAGCTGCCTGAGGGAACCATCGTAATCCCTCTCGAAGGCACATTTATTTGTATTGCCTGCTCCTAGGCCTTTCGTCCGCTGGATCGGACTCATCAGGGAACACGGCTGATTGTGTCTGTGCTCTTGGTGTCAAATAGAGACATACCACAGTCCATAATTCTGTGGTGTTCTCACCACCATTACAAAAAAAACCAAAAAACCTAAAGATGCCATTCGAAGGATAGTAAAAGTGGTATCAAAACAAAAGTTGTGGGAAAGGAAAAAGTCTGAAAATTAAGCTAATTATCCAAACCCTGTTTAAACATCAGGGACAATACACACACACACACACACACACACACACACACACACACACCACACACATTTTTATGTGATATATATATATATATATATATATATATATATATATATGTATGTGTTTGTGTGTATGATTGTGTGTGTGTGTGTGTGTGTGTGTGTGTGTGTGGGTGTGTGTGTGTGGTGTGTGTGTGTGTGTGTGTGATGCGTGCGTGCGTGGGGCGTGCGTGCGTGCGTGCGTGCGTGGGGCGTGTATGTCGTGGTGTGTGGTGGTGGTGCGTGGTGCGTGTGCGGCGTGGTGGTGGTGTGTGTGTGTGAGTGAAAATGTCCAGCTGCTTTATAAATACAATTCTGTTAACTTTCTGCCGATGAGGCATGGCGGAGGGGGGGAGGAGGGGGAAGAGGGGGTAAGCACTTCGGCGTCCATCCCCATTCCACACCAACACACTCACCCCCTCCTCCTCTTTGTGAAAGAGAAGGGAGCTCTGTCCCAGACAGATGAACCTGATAAAAAGAAAGAAGCGCCGGACGTAATTTTCGTTCTGAACATAGGAATTCTGAGAACTCGTATGTCAGCAGAAGAGCGCAGCTGTCATTACAGAGTGTTATAATTCAGAAAATCTGATAGATATGAGGACCAGAAGAAGGAGGTGGATGATGATGAGATGATGATGATGATGATGATGATGATGATGATGATGATGATGATGATGATGAAACTAACGTTTGTTCTAATGGTGACCTAGCTTTATGCACATGGGAAATGATGATGATGATGATGAAACTAACGTTTGTTCTAATGGTGACCCAGCTTTATGTACATGGGAATGATATGATAATGAAACTAACGTTTGCTCTAATGGTGACCCAGCTTCATGCGCATGACTTCAAACCAATGCTGCTTGCGGTACCAATTTATCTAGCACTCGAGCAGACAAGAGGCAGAGAGAGAACGATTTTTGAGTGTTAGGATGCCAGTGAATATGTCAATCCTTTTTAGAACTGAGAAATTTACGCAGCTTGCGGCACAAATTCATCTCGCACACATGCAAACGAGAAGTACGCAGAACTATTTTCAAGAGCTAGGACACAACTGAACATTTTCATCCCCCTCCCTCTTTTTTTTCAAAGCCTCCAATGTTTGTTTCCCTGTCACTATGTACGCACACTCTCGAGTACACGTACGTGTATGGGTCTGATCTAGCTTGGTACATGGACTGATGCTCCTCCGTTAATATTAATTGCGTCCCTCGTTAATATTAATCCAGTGATTAGATCACACAAGAAAGTCTAAACTCTGTTGCTGAATTAATCAAGAGTTAGCGTGACTTGTCATACACACTTCGACCGGAGGCCAACGGTTGTCATTAACAATTGTTCTGGTAAGATTTATAAAATTACCCCGACTAAAGTATGGCTTGACTGTAGCTTTTTTCCCGTTTCTTTCCTTTACAAATGGAAAATTGCACACACACACACACACACACACACACACACACACACACACACACACACACACACACACACACACACACACACACACACACACACACACACACACACACAGTAAGATTAAAGTTTTCACGCATATTTGATATACTCGTAGCGTACACTCCTCAACATTTGCTGAAGATCAGATTTGAACACGTTGCTAGTAAGTCATCTTAGGAAGGGGCTAACATGAATGAATGACCATTGTTACCCTGCACTCCGCTTAGGGCCAGCACACTAGCGCCATGATTCGTACCTCTAACCATTCACTTAGCTCCTTCCTACTGTTATCTTCTGTTTATGCGTCCCAATCTGATCCGTAGTGAGTGTTGAGCAGTACATTTTGCAATAATAAGATACTGGTACAGCAAATCCAGCGTAACATTCGCCCTTTGCTTGGCTAGAGGACTTTCCACATTACCCTTCCCCCACCGACTTAACCCTCATTCCCTGATACCCCCCCCCCCCCCCGCCCCTTTGACATACCAGGGTTTTATGGATCACACGC